>CM050421.1:30666126-31176919 GCA_027564155.1 Gymnocypris eckloni scoliostomus
GTTAAAAAGTCTGTAGCCATGATGAAATCAACGCGCACCTCTAAAGAAACTTGTCAATGTCTGTGAGGATTCGTGAAAGTTTAAAAAACAGCGCTGAATGTAAAGCATTGAACCGGACAGTGCGCACCCAGCCAATATTCAATCAGCGTCTATCAGATGTGAGGTAACATGGGGATATCGTGAAGCCGCATCTTTTGGAAAAGCTACGAGCGCGTTACCGGATACTCCGCATCCTGCTGCAGGAGCGTCTCCCCGGTAACACCCCCTCACCCCACCACCACCCGCGCGCAGACACACACACACACACACACACACATGCATTGACAGAGGTTTATATTAGTGAGGGGTTTTCGTCGTGTTTCGCTGGAGTGCCCTCACAAAATACAGGCGATAGCAAAAACCTATAGACTACATTCGCAAGGGTTATTTAGGCCTATTTTTTGGCTTCTACAATTTAATTTTATTGACATTTCTGCTACTGTTGAAGTGGTTACTGGTGTGAATATGATGTTGATTATAACTTTACATCTGTTTGTGAATACTTTAGTGAATTGCATTTAGTGAAATGGTGCAATGAAAGAAATTGATTCAACTGAATATAATAAATCAGCTGTTCCCAAATACTTTGATAGCCTATCCTTTTTTCTGCACATTCACTGCCTTACCTATAGCTACATCTATTCCACTCTACCCCCTTTATTCGTTGGCTTCCTTATTTAGAAAGTATAAAGTATAATTAATGTAAACTTCTCAAGACTTTGTGTTTGCAGGTCTCTGTATTGTCATGGTTACTGTTAACACAGCAGCGCTGCTTTGTTTGTATGTCTGCGCTTGGCTGGTTGGCTGTGTTGACCGATGTAAATGGGTTTCTGGATTGAATTCACATGTCCGTTAGAGGGCAGTGTGTGTTTGAGGGTAGCGAGGAGGAGAGGAGCGGATCAGTTTACCTATGGCAAGCCGTATTAACATTTAATCTATAAGCCGTACTAGTATCTATTTTAATGCTACTAGTACTTATTTTTTAGATACCAGTATCTTTTCCATTAAGTAAGTTACTAGTACTTATTCATTAACGACTAGTGCTTATTTTTTAAGTACTAGTGTCTATTGTAAAGTGACTAGTACTTATGCATTATATACTAGTGCTTATTTATTAGATACTAGTACTTATTCATTAGATACTAGTTCCTATTTAATAGATACTAGTAGTTATTCATTGGGTACTTGTACTTATTTATTAGACACTAGTATCTTTTGTAATTACTACTAGTAACAATTCTTATCTTACTAGTCAGATCTGCTTTTTTACTCATCTTATGTTATGACTAGTCCAAATGGCTAAAGTAGAGTTCAATTAAAAAATGTACTAGTAAAATAAAACATCTTACTAGAAAGATTTTGAATAAGTACTAGTATCTAATAAATGTGTACTAGTATCTATTGAATAAGTGCTAGTATCTAATGAATAAGTACTAGTATCTAATGAATAAGTACTAGTATCTAATGAATAAGTACTAGTATCTAATGAATAAGTACTAGTATCTAATGAATAAGTACTAGTATCTAATGAATAAGTACTAGTATCTAATGAATAAGTACTAGTATCTAATGAATAAGTACTAGTATCTAATGAATAAGTACTAGTATCTAATGAATAAGTACTAGTATCTAATGAATAAGTACTAGTATCTAATGAATAAGTACTAGTATCTAATGAATAAGTACTAGTATCTAATGAATAAGTACTAGTATCTAATGAATAAGTACTAGTATCTAATGAATAAGTACTAGTATCTAATGAATAAGTACTAGTATCTAATGAATAAGTACTAGTAGTATCTAATGAATAAGTACTAGTATCTAATGAATAAGTGTTAGTATCTAATGAATAAGTGTTAGTATCTAATGAATAAGTGTTAGTATCTAATGAATAAGTGTTAGTATCTAATGAATAAGTGTTAGTATCTAATGAATAAGTGTTAGTATCTAATGAATAAGTACTAGTATCTAATGAATAAGTACTAGTATCTAGTGAATAAGTACTAGTATATAATGAATAAGTAGTATCTAATGAATAAGTAGTATCTAATAAATAAGTACTAGTCTCTAATGAATAAGTACTAGTCTCTAATGAATAAGTACTAGTATCTAGTGAATAAGTACTAGTATATAATGAATAAGTACTAGTATCTAATGAATAAGTACTAGTATCTAGTGAATAAGTACTAGTATATAATGAATAAGTACTAGTATCTAATGAATAAGTACTAGTATCTAGTGAATAAGTACTAGTATATAATGAATAAGTACTAGTATCTAATGAATAAGTGCTAGTATTTAATAAATAAGTACTAGTCTCTAATGAATAAGTACTAGTCTCTAATGAATAAGTACTAGTCTCTAATGAATATGTACTAGTATCTAATGAATACGTACCATTATCTCAAAAATACATACTAGTACCTAATAAATAACTACTAGTACATAAAAATTAAGTACTAGTTACTAGTGGAATACTTACTAGTCAAAACTGAATAGTTGATATCTCAATGACGGATCCCCATAGAAGTCAACGGCAAAAATGTAAAATTTGTTACTAGTAACAATATAATAGTTACTAGTCACTATTGAAATAAGTACTAGTATCTAAAGAATAAGTACTAGTATCTAATGAATGAGTACTAGTATCTAATAAGTAGTATTTAATTAATAAGTACTAGTATCTAATGAAAACGTACTAAAATCTACTGATTAAGTACTACTATCTAATGAATAAGTAGTAACTTTACAATAGACACTAGTACCTAAAGAATAAGCACTAGTACTTAAAGAACAAGCACTAGTAGTTAATTAATAAGTACTAGTACTTAATGGAAAAGATACTAATATCTAAAAAATAAGTACTAGTAGCATGAAAAAGATACTAGTTCGGCTTATAGAGTAAATGTTAAATTGGCTTGCCATAGTTTACCAGGTTTTTCTACACATCACACAGTGACAAAACATGCATGTAGTTGCCTACCAATATAATGTAGTCTACTTATTTTGTTATTATGCTTAAAAATCATTATTGACATTCACTTAGGCCTACTTTTAATATTAGAAGGACAATGAAATATTTAGCCTAGCAGAACGGCAGATAGATTACAAGTGTAAATGTGCATAAATACAGAAGTTGCGTACACCTGCAGCGGTAATACAGCGATGTCCGTTCATTATCGGACAGTAACGTTGCTACAAACGTGAGTAGCCTAGGCCTACTATATTTTTGCATCACTTTATTATAACTTAGATTTACACGGCACAAATACAAAATATAACCCTTTGTTCTATCTAAAAAGATAATAGATTTCGTTTTATGCGCATTTTTATTGTTTACATATTAAATTGGTTAACAATGACTTTAAATGCTGCTGACCAGAATCTAACAGACATGCCAATAAGAAACATGTTAGTTAGTTGGTTAGTTAGTTAGTTAGTAGTAAAAGAGCTTGGATTCATGATCTGTGTTTTTTGGGTCATTCCACAAAATCGGTGCCTTTGCCACGTAGAAAAATAAAAAAATATATATATATGTTTAACCAACATTTTTTACATATCCATGAAGACTCCTTTAAATGACAAGAAATTGTATTGTGCCATCTCAGGCTATGTAATCTTTTTTTTTTTTATGATTCAATCCTGTTACCGACACAAGCGTTACTATACTACAGTTTAATTAGAACTATGTGATAGTTTTTTTTCACATGAGCAGCATTTTAGTGCCTTTTTTTTCACTGGGATTGTTTCAAATTTTGGATTAAGAAAATTAAACATTTGTATATTTGTCATTGAGATAACCAAGAACATCCTAATTTTGGAGGGTGACCACGTCAATTAAGAAAAATATCAATTTTTACAAGAGAGACATTAAAAAGGGGCTTTGCCAGAATTAAATATTGTTAAAGTTAAAATGTAAAAACCTGGAAGGCTGTATCAAATACATTTTTTATTAAATGAATGACAGTAACAGGGTTGATGTCATAGTCACAGGACTGACAGGAAGACAGCACACACATTCTTCAGCACTGTAAGTTTTACAACTTTTAATTGCATTATATTGATTTGCACATACTTAGCATAGTTATATGACAATAGTAAACAGTCAAAACAAATTAAGTTTAAGGGAGTTAAAGAAAAAAGTTTAAGTCAGTTCGTTGTTGATTTAGCACATTGCGTTTCTAACAGAAGTAATGTTGAAGGGTATTGTAATTAGATAATGTGTCCATCTGTTTGTCTGTGTGCCCTCACAGAACTTCAAATAGACTGATATGTTTTGGTTTTTAGGCAAGGAAGATTATCAGATCTCGGTCTTTCTGTGATCATCTGAAACCAGACCAAGATCTTGACCTTCTTGAACATCGCAAAACTGGGGTGAAGGTCTGCAGTTACCTTGCTGCTCTTGTATGGAACTGAATTTACATAAATGCATTATTGACAAGTATGAAAGTTATTGAATATTTTTTTTTTATTGAGACTGATCATCCTATCCTGGTCTTTAACAACAACAGTAATAGTAACAATACCAATACAACTTACTAATATGTACTCATGTTAATTTGCCACTGAATTATATAGACATTAGCTCAAACTTTTACCCAGGATGGCCTTTAAAAATGTTAGCATTTTACAATCTGACAATATTTAAAACAGGGTGACACCTAATCTATGTCATTCCTGTTACCCAAGTGTCAAAACCTGTTATCCCTGAATAGTAACAGGGATGAGAGTAACAGGTTTGACAATTTCAAGCTAATTAGCTAATTTCTTGCTAATAGTCCAGTTCACAAAAGCACATGTTATACACTTTTAAATTATTTTACTTGTAGATATTGATTATATTAAATTTAATAAATAATTGTTTAAATTTACATACAAAAATGGTAACAGTATTGACACTGCGTGATGGCCCTCCTCAGTCTAGCTTCATAAATCATTATCACAAACATTATAAAAGTGAGCGAGAAACATGCTTGTGTTTTAAGTGTAGGAATTCTGGATGAGAGATGATGTAACCTCCTGGAAGTGATGTCACTTAAATGTACATTATTTTACGGGTTTTTTGATGAAGGTAACAGGATTGACATGAAATCAGGGGACACCAATACAAATATTTACATTTTATAGAAAAAATGCATACTTGTGCCAAAAACATTGATTAACAATGAGACCATGTTTTAAACAAAACGCAAATGTGATTTTTATATCATTTTGCAAATTAAAAGTCCTGCTGAAAAAGAAAAATCACAGTGCAGGACAGGCTAAAAACTAGCGGTGGGCATAGATTAATTTGTTTAATCTAGATTAATCTCACTGTAATATTGGAATTAATCTAGATTAAAATGGCTCATTTGAATTCTGCCGAAGGCATTCAGAATATGTGTGGTACCAAATAATGACTAAAAGTAAGTCTTTGAGAACGGGTTTCTCAAGCCAGGTGGCGCATTAGACCAGGGGCTCATCTCCTGTTTCCAAAATGCATCACAAACTTTAATCTCTTCCCGTCCCAATCCCACGAAAAAACTGGGGGAAAATCCCGTTCCGTTCCACTCCCGGAAGAATGACTCCCATTCCCTCCCACTCCCGTGTTGGTTTTTTTTTTTTTTGCTGATAACTGTCAATTACAGTAAAAATATAGTACAGATCACAGCGTGCCCACCTTATTAGTTGAATAAAAACCCCAAATGTCGTTTTTTGTTATTATATTGAACTGAAAGCCATTTTATGCACAGTGTTGCACAGATTAAATTTCATGTAAATCATCCATGCTAACACACACGTCTTCTATTTTTATTTTTTAGACAATTTTTTAGACAATTTTTAGACAACAGTGCAATTCGGCTAGGTATACATCCGCGCTAAAATATCAGGGTGAAAGTCATCATAGCTTGCGTAGTATAGACCCAGCTCCCAACCCAACTTTGAAAATAGATTAACGGCGATATTTTTTTTATCGCCCGATAAGAGTCTCACGTTAACGCAGCACGTTAACGCCGATAACGGACCACCACTACTAAAAACCTTAACCTTATCAACAGAAATGTTATTTAAAATAATATTTAATTGACTTTTTTATGTAATATTAATGGAAGAATACATAATATCGTTATGTTTTTAAATTGCAAATGTATTCATTAATTAAAATCTCTGTTTGATTATTTCTTAGGGACGCAAAAGGCACCGATTTCGTGGAATGACCCTTGTATGTTTTAAAGGGAGGTTGACATCTCACCTCTTTCTCTAAAACTGCTCTCTCTATTACTCTCTCACTCACTCACTCACTCTCTCACTCACTCACTCATTCCCCCGCGAGCTCTTTTCCCCTGTTTCTCTCCACCACCTGTTTGAGTCAAATGTCGAAACACATGAGCTCTGCATACCGTGTTTAGTCACACATTTGTGTTGGGTTCGACACAGTCCACTCAGCGTATGAGTGTGTGTTCAAATACCAACTGTATAAGGTGAAAACCTGCATATTATAAATCATGCAGAAGTGGCGTTATATAACACATAAGGCTATTTCATCTTTTGAGAGAACTGGCCTATAATTGTAATCATTTGGTTAATATGGATAATACAAGCTCCCAAAGTCAACGGGAAAAACTGGGAGAGCAGGAATAGACTACTTTTAACAGTCGGGGAAGTGCAAACAGTCTTTGATTTAGTACATGCTCAAACAGGTGCATGTTTCAAAGGACGTGCGAAGGTTTCACATCATGTTCTCACAGGGGAATGATGAGTACAAACAGCGAAATCCTGGAACGTTTCCTCCAAACAAACCTCTAGTCAAGAGAAATGAACTGGGTTTTATAGATTGTAGAGGTAGTTGTGATAGTAACGTAGTTTGCTTACAGTGTTATTTTAGTATTATATACTACTATTAAAGTATTCATTAATATTTTGAATGATCTTTTATATTTGCAGTTTTCATTTAAATGCATGCTTTTTTTAAATGTCAGTTTTATTGTAATTACAGATAACAATTTGTAATGCTTTTAGTTTTAGTTAAAAGCTGTTATTGATCAAAAGAACCTACACCAGATGTCTAATGTTCATGAACTATGAAACAGCTGCTCTCTGATAACAATCTTCAACCTATTACAAATTATAAAAAATTCAGGAGTTCAGCGTTAACCCCAGACCGTGTTGTGTGCAATCTTGGTATTCAGACCCTTCTCACAGTTGTTTGCGGAAAGACTGTTCCACACATACATGCTGAAACAATCGCTCACTTACAAACACTTGTAAATTCAGCCTTATGTCTCAAAGGATGGGCTGCATGGGGAAGAGGTTTAGCGTTACTGGTGCAATGTTTTGGTGATTATTGTGCAAACAGCAGCTGATACGGCTAGATCTTCACTGCTTCTTACTGAGCAGAACAGCCAACCAAAGAGTGTAGAGGGTGGGAAGAAAGAGTCCTCTGACATAAAGTCATGTCCTCAGAGGCTTGTGAAAGAAAGAGGCACAGAGTGAGAGAGAAGAGAATATGGCCTGACCCTGGCCCCCATATCAATCATTCCTTCCCCCTCCACTCTGCGCTCTCACTCTCTCCCATTCTTGCTCTCTAAGCCTCACTTAAAACGAATCAATGCATTAGATAATGCTTAGAATGTGCCTCAGCTGTAAGCACTGATCTATGACAATATTATATATATATATATATATATATATATATATATCACGTTTGATAAAAAAGCATCTGCTAAATGAATTAATGCTAAATGTAATGAACAAAATATCAAACAAAATGAGTTATTTTAAACAACTGTAGCACATATTTCTCAGAAATAGATTTAATTTTTCTGTGACAAAACAATAGTTGACTTTATACATTCACTAAAAATCTACTTCAGACCATCTGATAAATAGTAATTGTAGATACTGGCTCAGAAAAGTAAAGTTGGATATTTTATTTTCTATACAATTTTAAAAAGTCAATTTAATCAAGTCAACGTTAAACTGTGAAATAATGAAAATAACATTATAACAGTACATTTTACAAAAAAGTATTCACAGTTAATGCAGTGTTAGGCTACTTGTCGTTTCTTTATAATTGTGAAATGTAATAGCATATTTTAAGTGAAAATTATTTATATGCCATTTTTTTCTGTTTATGGGTCAATGGTGGATATTTAATAGTGCTTGCTCATTTGCTTTTTTTACACTTCGATTATCCTTAAGAGTTTAACAGTGCTGATAAATATAATTTGTTAGCAAATCTCAAAATGAACATCCTTTTTAAATTATAATGTTGTGATGTCTAAATTCATTGTAGCATTTAAAAGGATTTTAATATATTTAATGTCTTGTCTTTATCAGCCATCCCATTTCTTTAGAGTCCAAATTGGGAGCCAATTTTGGAACAATACATTTACATTTATTAATTTAACAGACATTTTTAAAGTCAAATTCATATAGAAACTCTAGAGAATGTAAAATGCTTTCGAATGTCTTGCACCATTCCTTGACTTCCTCATCTTTCTTTATTCTATCTTTCACAATGGATTGTCCTACAATTCCCAACTCCCCATCTCTCTGACCCCCCTCGCGCCTGTCTTTCATCTCTCATCTTCTCTCCTCACACCGCTCCTCCCCCATCCACCCCCAACCTTGTAGTGATGACATCACAAACAGCAGTTATAAACCGGCCAGTAAAATTGCAGGAGCTCAGTAGTGCTGTCTAACCCTTCTCTTTTACTCACTCTTTCTCTTCTCTCACTCAGCTCTAAACATGGCAGACGTTTTTGTTGGCTCATGGAACTTGAAGGAGAGCAAGAATTTTGATGAATACATGAAAGCTATTGGTGAGTAAGGAGGGGGTAAATGCTGTGGATGTATGCGGTGTGTATTGCTTTACTGCTAAACATAGGGTGTGCCTTTTGATGCAAGTAAGCACATGCCAATTGGGTTTGTGTTTCTGATAACTTCAGAGTGGGAAATGTGATCTGAGGAGCATTTATTGTGCAGGTGCATGTGTGCTGCTATGTGTGTGTATATGGGTGTGTTTAAGATGGAGTGCATATGGTACAGGGAGGTTTCCCTTGATGAAGCTCTCACACACACACACACACACACACACACAGAGATTCATGCTACAACCATGTGTGAATGTAGAGCATGTCTTTGAACATTAATAATAAACTCATAATTTACCCATAAGTAATTAAATACAAGGAGGCCTTTATTTTGCCAACTAGTTTTTGAGAAAAAAGTGAATGCTGCCTACAGAACTTGAACTATATCATGACCTTGATGTTTTGTTACACAAAAAAATATGGAAATGTCTCAGAGATGCTTGCTGGCCGTTTTTGTGGCCAGTTGTGTAGTCTTTGTGATTTTAAAGAAGTGTTGAGTGACTTGTAGCTTAAGAGTGGAAGATAAAGGGAAAATCAATCAGCGTGCAACTGTATAGATAGCAATAGAGGGAAGGAGGGAGGCAAGTGTGGTTGAGACAAAGTGGGTAGTTTTTGTCTTTCGACCAACCAGTTTCAACGCCAATGAACTCAGATTTTTCGCTCTTTATCTGTGGTCAAAGAAGAGTCTGCCCTGCCTGCATTCGCACACATACACCCTCTCAGTATTTGCTGAACTAATCAATAGTAATTGCTGCATTCTCCCAAAACTACAAGTGTGCTGGGTTGACCATTTTGACCGTTCCGGAGTATGGTTATTTGCAGACATGCTCATTTGTGACTAACCCCTGAATATATATGCAATCTTTGTTTAATTATTAATATTCTGTCCTTAAGCTATGCAGATGATCTTTCTTCATTTGAATGTTCTCTAATAAATTGTGGTCCCTTTTTAGAATAATTTTTATTTTTAAAATGATTATAAAATCTATTTCATATTTAAAGACTATTTAATAAAATCCTTTAGATTTTATTTTACTTCAAAATAAAAAAGGTCTAAAATTAAGAACTTTTTAATAAAAGTTTGTTTTCAGCTTATTTAGAGTATATGTGTAACGAGAAGTCCACTGAAGGCGAGCGTAGTGAGAAACCACGTGCAGTTTATTTCAGAAGTGATCTAAACATCGGACTTGACTTGAACAGACTCAGCATAGCATGAACAGACTAGACTCCCCAACAGCAGGTTACAACATCAATACCCGACAAGGAACAAAGGCAACGACATGGCTACTTATAGCAAACAATCAGGGTCACATGACAAGAACCAACCAATCAGAACATGACACAATGAACAAGAGAACCAATAGCACGAACACATTAGGGCAAGTAAGCATGAAACAAACAGGAACTGGACCGAACCCAAAACAGACCTTTTAATATGACCAACTTTAAAAGTAACTTAGGCTCTTAAAAAAAATTATATTTGATTAAATTTGTTCATTAAGTCCCTCATTAATTTTTAAAAATGGCTAAATTTAAATGTTTTATAAACGGTTTAATATTCTTAATATAATTTTTAACGTCTTTACAGTACACACCAAATTATCTTTGGTTTTTGATGTTGTCCCTGTGAATTCCTCTGATGTGAATTGTAGGCTTCATACCTCTTCTAAAGTGTGTGTGTGTGTGTGTTATGTTTATTTATCAGGCGTGGGCTTTGCCACGCGTCAGGTTGGTGGTATGACCAAACCAACGACCGTCATCTCCATGGAGGGCAATGTCATCACACTTAAGACCGTCAGCACATTCAAAACCACAGAAATCAATTTCAAACTGGGAGAGGAATTTGACGAGACCACTGCAGATGACCGCAAAGTTAAGGTAATATGTGCAAAGAGCATACATTAGTCCCACTTTCAATAGTCCTGCACTTCGAGATTGCTAAAGGCATGCATAATTTCATGCCTGACACATTATGAATGGGGTGAACGATGTTTAACACAATAGTGTTTTGTTGGTGGGATACAAGGCTTTCTTAGAAGGCCCAATGGGAGATTGACCTATCCCGTGACATTGCTTGGGTCAATCATTAATTGTAGACATAGAAACGCCACTCATCGCTGCTCCCGGGTAGCAAGAGTAAAAATGAGACCATATTCCAAGTAAGAACTGTTTGTCTTATTACCTTTACCCTGTTGTTTCTGTTTGTCCATCAGTCCGTGATAACTTTAGACGGAGGCAAATTGGTTCATGTTCAGAAATGGGATGGTAAAGAGACGACCCTGGTCCGAGAAGTCAATGACAACAGCCTAACTCTGGTTAGTATTGTGTGCAATGCACTTAAAGTAAGTGCCTCTTTGGTTGGGAACAGAATTATAAGGAGTCAGCAAGAGCTAAACATGTTCTGCTGCTCATTTAGTAATTCACTTTTGCCAATATTTATGGGTGTTTGACTGAATGAATATATATCAACAAGCCAACCTCTCTCTTTTATCAACAGACATTGACACTTGGTGACGTTGTCTCCACACGACACTATGTAAAGGCGGAATAAAGGGAAACCTCAGTCACAACCTGTCCACATTAAGGGTTATGTACATTTCCAATGGTTTTTCTGTGGTGTTCATCCATTTCATTTGCACCGTTCCTCAAACACTGAATACAATTCCAACTTCATACCTTCAGATCTGTATTTGAGCTTGTATACTGGGTGTGTGATATGATTCTTCAGTCAGTGTTATGGCTTATGCCTTGCCTTTGGTCTACAATAAATGACATTTGCTCCAAATTAACCTTGTGCAATTTATTGTGTCAACATTTCCATCAAGTGCTCCAGTGCTGTGCTGTGTTTTTTTAACAGGACTCTGTGTAACACACTGTTATATTTACGTGAGGTCCTTCTAATTTAAGCGTGTTCCAGTGTCTGCAGGGTGACGTCCATGTGTTCTAAATTAAACAACTGGCTCTTGCGCCGTGTGTGTTTCTGGGTGAAAGGCCATTCGGAGGTTGTGCAGTGAACCTTTTAACCTTCACACATGAATCCAGTCGCTTTTAATGGTCAAAATTTTAATATTAACAAAAAAAATGCATTCCAAAATCGATCAAATACATTTAATGTTGATATACATGCAAAAAGAAAAATCTGTTTTTCCACAAGCTTGTACTTGCAAATGGCAACTGTTTTGCAAACCAAAGAATCACTTTGTCTTGTGTTTGTGTTTCTTGTGTTTTTTCTTCTTTTCTGAATGTGTGTGTGAATGTCGTGGCCGTTTGGCATCTTCATCGCTGCTATCAGATGAAGTGCTGTTTCTTTTCTTCTCTTTCTTTTTCTTCTTTTCTTTCTTTGCCTTCTTTTCCTGCAGAAAAAATGCAAAGAGGCGTCATGAGCTTTTAAATGAAAGGCAGATCAAGACCGTCCGCAGTAGTGAACTGTTGCCAAAGTTGGCAAAAAGTAAAACAAGAGCAGGGTTACACAACCACTTGCAGGCAGCATGGCATCTGGTGCAATCATTTTGCTGTCAAAGGGGTGTGTCTGTACCTTTTTACGTTTCTGGGGCTCTGATTGGGTTTGCTGACTGGTCTGTGGCGGCTGCTCCTCCTCTTCTTCTGGCAGTAAACTGTACTGCAGTCCAGGCTGAGAGAAGCAGTCCTTTGCAAAGTGACCTTACATATAAACAGACATACAGGTCATTATTTATAACATAAGCAAGCACAGTCATAACAGGTGTTCAGGGATTAACAGTACAATCTGCAAGTAAAGACAATGAACATGAAATCTATAACTGACACTCAATGTATCACAACTTACACAAAATATTTAGCAGCACAAGGCACAACTGTTAATAATGTTATTATTAATGTTATACTTAATACTATTATCAACATTAGTAGCTTTACGAAACATTTCTTGAGCACCATTTCTGAATGATTTCTGAAGGATCACATGGCACTGAAGACTTGAGTAATGAAGCTAAAAATTCAGCTTTGTCTTCACAGGAATAAATTGCATTTTAAAATTAAATTACAATAATGCAATTACAATAATATTTTACTCTTTTTACTGTATATTTAATCAAATAAATGGTGAGACTTTCAAAAACATTAAAAAATCTGACCCCAAATGTTTGAACACCAGTGTAACTATTGAAATGACAAGTTTTACATATTAAAGTCACATCACGACTAGCACAGTCCTTTATATCATCTAATTTAGAGTTGCTTTTCTGTATTTTTTTAACCTAAATATGTACTTGAATCAAAGTAGTAAAGAAAAACATGACTTTTAATTTGGGGCTGAATTTTGTTGAAATAGCATTAGGTTGATAAAAAAATAGGTTGTCTGTAACAGGGACAAGGGTCTAATGTACACTGGAACTGGGTCAGGTTGACATAACCTGGAGATTTATACCTCTGCAGCCACATTTTTTGCATGTGGTGTTGAGCACAGCCTCCAGCGTGATCTTCTGGTCAGTATGATCTCTGAACCTTCTCCGGCGACGTTCGTCCTGTCTGTGTGAATATTTATTTATGCACAATTTGGTATGGTTATGAATTACCTTAATCAGCCTCCTATGAGTACAGGGTTTGGTTTGCTCAAACAAAGCACTCATGTACCATAAAACCACTTACTCTGCCATAACATTGTTGGGGTCGAGGTCCTGCCCAGTGCCTTGATTGACAGATTTCATAGAGAAGGACAGTTTTACTTTATCATCTTTCATCTGATAGAGGATGGAAATCAAAAGTAATGATTAAAATACTGTATCTGAATTATAAGAACACTAAACCAATGTTTAATCAGTGCATACATTTCACTTTTAGCGTATGCAGTGATGTTGGTAACAGTATAAAATGACATTGTTATTGTTGTATTTGTGTACATGCAAATTGAATGTACCTCACTGCCAATGACTTTTATCCACACTTGTTCCCCCACATCAACAATTTCAGCAGGGTTATCTACCCGACAGGACGACATCTCACTCTTATGAACCAGACCTGATGATGCAAACACAAATAAACATAAAAATTGTGATTATTCATCTTCATTTAAATAAGAACACACATCTAGAACATTCTCCAACATTACCTTGTTTTCTGTATCCTGGAATTTTAACAAAGGCACCGTATGTTGTAACAGACACTACCTAAGTAAACAAGAGGGTGAATAAATCAGTATGAGGACATTTCATGTGGTTATATTTCCAGCTTTCAGATGTATACAGGTGCATCTCAATAAATTAGAATGTCGTGGAAAAGTTCATTTATTATTTTAAGCAACTTGGACTATGAGCTTCTCCACCCTTCCTCCAGACTCTAGGACCTTGGTTTCCAAATGAAATATAAAACTTGCTCTCATCTGAAAAGAGGACTTTGGACCACTGGGCAACAGTCCAGTTCTTCTTCTCTTTGCTCAGGTAAGACGCCTTTGACGACAACTGTAGCCAAATTCCTTGAGCCAAAATCATCACAATTAAAAGAACCAAAGACTTAAACTACTTCAGTCTGTGTGCATTGATTTTATTTAATACATGAGTTGCACAATTTGAGTTGAATTACTGAAATAAATGAACTTTTCCACGACATTCTAATTTATTGAAATGCACCTGTACATCTCAATAAAAAATGGACACCTATGACTGTTTTTGTGGTCCAGTGTCACATTGGGATTTTTCAATCTTACCTCCCCCTTCAGAATGCCGTACATTGGTGGCACTCCATCCAGACCAGCTGGTTCTCTCATCCACTCTTCTGCCATCACACCTGCAGAGAGATACACGGATGGTTTGCCTTCTGTCTGCAACTAGTTCTTTAACTGGTCATGCTGGAGCATAAAACAAATCCAGTCTGACCACTGCATCCAAACATGCCATCGATAGTGTTTAGCGCAGCTCATGCCTGATGAGAATATGCCAAGATCAATAAACTTACCAGATGGGATCAGGTCTAGGAGAGTTTACTGTAATTTGAAAACAATCTATAAGAGGACTGCAGTATGCACGTGCTAAATTATCGCGGTGTTAATTACACAAATCATTATCCAATAATAATAAAAAGTTAAGTGTAAATACAGAGAGCCACGTTACTATTTAAGACGCTACAAAATATCCCAACGCAGTACATTTCACCTTGTTTGGACATAGCACGAGTTCCGTGAGTGCATTGTCTTCCGGTTCAACGATTTAACAGTAGCCAATAAGATTGCGTTGTGCGTGAGCCAGCCAATCAGAAGCCTTCGTATTACCGGATGTGTTTTACTCGGCGAGCGTGTGTTGCTCGGTAGTGGTTGGTGGTTCGAAAAACTCATTCGTTTGAAAAGAAGATAATAGTTTTGTTCGTATTTAATTTATTGTCGTGATTTGAGTATTTTTCACAACAATGATCGAACCGAAGAAGCGCGGCGCAGAGATGGCAGTCGTTCCCGTCGGAGTGAAGAGGCCCCGGACAGAGCTGGTGGCTGCAGCCCAGTCCCAGCAGCTCTCTGCTATGGTAAGACTGAGAGCCGAATTAGATGGAAAAGACTAGCGACTGCTCCATGTTTTGTATGCTAGCTATGTTGTAGTGATTCATCGTACTACTGACTCGAATCTTTTGAATCAATTTAACAAGCCGATTCGTTCAGAGATGTTTTCTACAGGTTACATTGTCACGGTAATAAAGTTATTGTTTTATTAGTATTATTCAATCATATCGTTCTTGAACGCTATACAGAAACCTTTGTTCTAATTCAAATATCGAACCTTGTGTAATTATGTAAACAAAGACTAAAGAGAAAAATAACTACATTAATACATTAGTGCTTGGGCACACACAAACATTTGAATACAATCGGGTATAAAAATAATTATTTAAAGTCTTTGTACCTTTCTTATTTAAAGAGTGTCTAATATGTTCTGTATCTTACACAACAGTACTACTAAATGTTACAGAAACAAGTCTTATGATCGAGTCATTTAATCATTCTTTCAACTGACGTTAATTCATTCAAAAACAAAGGGACGTTCATAACCAAAACAGGTCATATTATTTGTATTATTACAATATATATTCATGCAAGTCTTCTATAAGTTCAAGCATTATACACACTTTCCCCACAATTAACAACAACCACAAAATACACTACTGCAATGAATGAGTGCATATGAACGAGAAGGATTCAATTGCAAGATTCATTCTAAACAGACTGCCATCTGCAGGCAAAGGTTAGTGGGTGCATGATAAGGGGGCTTCATCATCCTTGAGTATTTATAACAGCACCTGCATAAACATTGATCTGTGTGTTTGTGTTAATGTCAGGGCCCCCCGCGCAGCTCCAGTCTGCAGGCTCCTATAATGCTGCTCGCTGGTCATGAAGGTGAAGTTTACTGCTGCAAATTTCACCCCAACGGAGCCACGTTAGCCTCCTCTGGATATGACCGTCTCATCTGTAAGTCACTTGACGTTTATTATTTTTTAATGTGGAGGTAGTATTGATTTGCATGCGTGTTTGAATTGCTATTGTTGATTGTGTCTGATGTTCTTGAAGTGCTCTGGAATGTATATGGAGACTGTGAGAACTATGCAACACTTAAAGGCCACAGTGGAGCTGTGATGGAGCTTCATTATAACACGGATGGCAGGTGAGTTTGTCTAAATAACAAATTAAAAAACTTCCTGCATTTACACTGTCATTTAAAACTTTTATACTGTAGTTTTTTTTTTATATTATTCTTGTATAAATTCATAATTCCATCACATACTAAGTGTGTTTGTGTCCTCCAGTCTGCTTTTTTCAGCCAGCACGGACAAGACAGTGTGTGTGTGGGACAGTGAGACGGGGGAGCGTGTGAAGCGTCTGAAAGGTCACACGTCCTTCGTGAACTCATGTTTTCCAGCTCGGCGCGGACCACAGCTGGCCTGTACGGGCAGTGACGATGGAACTGTGAAGGTAAAGACTCAAAACTCTCTAGAAGTCTGTGACATGTCTTGACTTTATGAAACAAAAAACCCTCTATTACATTTTTGACATTTTCAATTTGGGCAAGATTATAGTGGAAGTGCAACTGCAGCATTAAATGTTGTGTTAATACACAACATGGCTATACTATTAAAGGGACAGTTCACCCAAAAAGGAAAATTGTCATTACTTAAGCTTGTTGTTCCAAACCCATAAGACTTAACCTTGACAAAATTTGTAAAAGTCCTATGTTCATGCTTCAAAAAGTACAAATAGACATGGTAAAAGTAACCCATATGAATCAAGTGGTTTAATCCAATTCTTCTGAACAGAAATGACCGCTTTATATGGCACAACTGATTTATTATAAAATAATAATGTGTTATTTATTATATACATTATTTATTCATATAAACATTGACCAGTGCACATACATAGAGCACATCAAATGTGTCATGGATCTGTCTGAGGTTGAGTATGTTGATGGCAATTCAGCAATTATTCTGTATCCTTCCTTTGACCCAGATATTAGTTGAGATCTTTCAACCATTATACCACCACCACATTCCAATTACTACAGCTCAGTATGCAGATAAAACAGGAAATCATCAGCACTGGCAGAGTCAAAATGCACTCCCTTATTGTTTAAAAGAGAAACTGAAAATTGTTTGTGTGATGTTCATGACTTTGATTCGTGGCCCAAACTCATTCCCATTTTTTGATTAAAACCTCTAATGTCCAATAAAAGGCGTATAGCCAATAAATAAATTACGTTTTAATGTCTGGATTATGATAATGTTTGAGAGTTGTTACAATGAGTCTAGGTTGCTGCTTATTCATTCAATTTGAAAGCCGTTTGTGTGTCAGGCTAATAGTGTTCAGACAGTCTAAAGGTGTCTTCAGTACTTTTTGTTCATGTGTTATTGTAGCTGTGGGACATTAGGAAGAAGGCCTCTGTTCATACATTCCAGAACACGTATCAGGTTCTTAGTGTGACATTCAATGACACCAGTGACCAGATCATCTCAGGAGGCATCGACAACGACATAAAGGTTTGTTTGTGACAAATACTCTGTACTTGATGTCTGGGCTCTTTTGCTTGTATGTATATTATTTCCTGTGTGTTTGTTTCATGTCGCAGGTATGGGACCTCAGACAGAACAAGCTGATTTACAGTATGCAGGGTCATGGAGACTCTGTGACAGGTCTGAATCTCAGTGCAGACGGGTCCTACCTGCTGTCTAACTCAATGGATAACAGCGGTAAGCCTAAATGTGTGTTTGTGTACACACACACTACAGATCAAAAGTTTGGGGTTAGTTTGATTTTTCTTATGTATTTTAAAGAAGTCAGAAGTTATGCTCACAAAGGCTGCATTTATTTGATCAAAAATACAGTAAAAACAGTAATATTTTGAAATAATACTATTAAAATATAAAATAACTGTTCTCTAAAACTTATTTATTCCTGTGATGGCAAAGCTGAATTTTCAGCAGTCGTTTCTCATGTCTTCAGTGTCACATGATCCTTCAAAATCATTCTAATTGGCTGAACTGGTGCTCAAGAAACATTCCTTAACCATGTTTAAAAAGTTTGTGGAAACTGTGATGCATTTTTTGATTAAATATAATTATTTCAGTATTCTTTGATTAAATAGAAATTTCAAAAGGTCAGGATAGATTGTATTTAAAATACAAATATTTTGAAACATTATAAATGTCTTTCCTGTCACCTTTGATCAATTTAAAAAACTAAATCTTACTGACCCCAAACCTTTGAATGGTAATGTATGTGCACCTGTTATTAATGTGTGCATAACTGAGTACGTCTGCTGATGTTTTATATTTGTCTGGAACAGTTCGTGTCTGGGATATCCGTCCATTTGCACCAAAGGAGAGGTGTGTGAAGATATTTCAGGGACATGTCCATAACTTTGAAAAGGTAAGCCCAATTCTCTGTATATTTACAAATAAGATTACTCGAGTTGTATATAATAAGGGAAATCATTTCCACTGTGTTTGCTGTGAAATGTTTTTTTAGGCAGAACCAAAGGGTTTTGTATTTAGTTGTTTTTCTTGTCGTTTAGAATCTTCTCAGATGCTCTTGGTCTCCTGATGGGAGTAAGATTGCAGCTGGTTCTGCTGACAGGTATGGGCATGTTTGTGTGGTTTATGCAGTGTTTGTACAGTATGATTATGTTTGAGGTTAATGCAGTGTGTTTGTGCTGTAGGTTTGTGTATATTTGGGACACAACATCCCGTAGGATCCTTTATAAGCTCCCCGGTCATGCTGGGTCTGTGAATGAGGTCGCTTTCCATCCAGAAGAACCAATTGGTAAAAAATCTATATTTTATTAAACTATTATCTGGAATTGTAAAAGTAGCACATTCCTTCCATTCTGTTTACCCATTTGTGACTCCATTATTTGATGTCTCCCACAGTTCTCTCTGGATCCAGTGATAAACGCCTCTACATCGGAGAGATTCAATAACTGTGTGTTTGTGTGCGAATGCTGTTTACGTGACTGTGTCTGAATGTGAGGGCGAGAAGAGACTGGGGGGAGGGGGATATGATTTGAACATTTGCGTTTGATTTGAAAACGGTGATGAACCGTTGGGGGGGAAAATGTTTAACGTTGGCTTTTTTATGCTTTCAATAAACCTGTTTCTATAATTAGTATGTGCACTTTTTTGTGTTAGAAATATGGTATATGTGACCCTGGAGCACAAAACTAGTCTTAAGTCACACGGGTATATTTGTAGCAATAGCCAAAAATACATTGTATGGGTCAAAATTATCGATTTCTCTTTTATGCTAGAAATCAATAGGATATTAAGTAAAAATCATGTTCCATGATGATATTTTGTAAATTTCCTATCTTAATTATATCAAAACTTCAAAAAAATTGGTTCATAAAATGCATTGCTAAGGACTTAATTTGGGCAGCTTTAAATGACATTTTCTCAATATTTAGATTTTTTTTTGCACCTTCAGATTTTAGATATTCAAATAGGTGTATCACAGACAAATATTATATCCTAACAAACCATACATAAGTGGAAAGCTTATTTATTAATTTATTTATTCAGCTTGCAGATGGTGTATAAATCTCAATTTCGATAAATAAACCCTTATGGCTGTGTGGTCCAGGGACACATATAACCAGCTGATGACTGAGAACTGATAATACATGTTATCCAGAATGATATAAGAATTAAAAGCCACATGCACTTATATAACTCTTATATGCAGTTATTTAATAAATATAATTCATATATGCATTACGACAAAGTCAACAAAAACATGACTTTGTTTTTTTACATGCTCAGTGTCATAACCTAGATTAGTAAACTAAAATATTTCTTCTTCACGTTGACATTTTTCTTTTTTTATTTCGTTGTAAGGGTTCAAACAAAACGCACAGAAAACCTATTAGAATTTGAATGTGGATTGGGGTCCATTATTAACATACATAAATACATTTAGATTACTTTTGAACTTGAACTGTTAAAATTTTTTGAATATCACCTTTTTAAAATAGGATAATCTTGTACCATATTGATTTAAAAATACAAAAAGTATTTTAGTTATTAACAACACGAAGTGCATTCAACATTATTTTACGTCAAATGAACTGCATGGGGTCGTGAGTTTAATGAAAAGCTAATAAATAAATGTTAAATTATAATATAAAAAAAATGACAACAATCAAGATAAAACCTAATGAAACTATTATACTTGTTCACCCGCATGTCAGAATATGAATAATGAAATAAAAATGTAACTAACGTTAGTCTGATTACAAATGTAGGTATTCATGTTGTCATCAAAACGCATGTTAATTTTACGCAATATTAGTTTCAAAATAGTGAGCTTTTCAGGTTGCAAGAGTGTCCACAGCCGCATGATGGTTTTCTCTGTGCTCTGTAAATCGCCTCGTGTTGTGCCGAGCGGCGGCGAGCGTCGCTATGCGGTTGCGCGAGCGGGTTACAGACTCGCACGAGGGTGTCTGATTTCCACCCACCACAAACCCCGCTCGGTTCACCCTCCCGGTGCCGATGTTGACAAAGAGCCGGAGCAGGATGATGCTTGCTCAAGCTACAGCGGCAGTCTGAGACCTCCGACGGTACATCGGCTTGGGAAAACGAATACCGGACCTCACTGTAAGTCACAAAGGCTCGCTTTGTGCTCGCTCCAGATTTCATTTGCTTATTTTCTTACCTCGCGCCCTTACACCCCCCGCTCGCGCTCCGTCTGATGCTTATCATATGATGCTCATGTCTGCCAGTTAAACGCGCTCTCTGACTCTTTCTCTGTTCTTTGTGTTATTTTGGGTTTGTCCGCGCCTGGTAACGTTACCCGGTACGGAACGAAGGTGTGGCAGATACGCTAGGATTCGGAACCGCGACGGGGCTCTAGGACGCTTCGGTTTGGACGATTCAGCGGAGGAGGTCGGGTATGACCGGCAGCCATCCGAAAGCATCGACGCACCGAAGCATGCAGGCGGCCCGGTGGGCTTCTTGATGTTTTGAACGGTAATCGTGAAGCAAGACCCTGAAGCGCGCTGGACCTCACCGGGGACTCCGCTTTCTCCCGACGCCTCGCGGGGCCCAAGCCGTGCCTCAAGCGCGAGAGCATGGGTCGGTGCGACGGGAGGTGCACGCTGGTGGTCATCTGCTGCCTGCAGCTGGTAAGACAGTCTCGTTTATGTTCAATTCAAATCTAGTCTTTCCTGGGGAAGAAAAAAACATGTAGACAAACATAAAAATATAGAGGCATGGTGTGTGTGGACACAGGGGTTCTGATTTGGGAGGGGTGAAGCCAAGGGAGAAGGTGTCTTGGTTCCTATTGCTTAGGGGCCAATCGAGTAGCCCGTCAGAACTTTTCTTGGAGAAACTTCATGCCCCAGATATGAATGCATATACATGATTTGTGCAACACACAGACTAGAGGCATGTGAGGATGAGGGGCCTCCTGAGGAAGGGGCTCTTTTCTCATAGGGCTGTGGGCTGGGGCTCCAGGCAGTTTCCATGGAAACAGCTGCAGCACAGAGCCTTGGGATTGCTCCTATGTGTGTGGAGACAATGTTTGTATTTATTTGCCGTTGGCTTAAGTGGGTTTAATGGTCCACTGCAACCTGTACTGCTGATTCAGTGATAACAGGTAAGGCCTGACAGTTTGAATCCTTCACGCCCAGCGATCTTCATAAAAATCAGATTTTTGCTCAGAATAAGTCAAACAAGTTAGAACTTAAATAATTAAAGTACACTGCTGGTCAAAAGTTTAATTTTTTGTTTTACTGTTTTTGAAAGATCATCAAAATTGTGCTTAGCAAAGTTAATTTAATAAACAAATTATTATGTGAAATTATTACTATTTAAAATAAAATAAAAATGTATTCAAATATATTTTAAATGTAATTTATTCCTGTAATGGCAAAGCTGAATTTTCAGCAGCTATTACTCCAGTTTTCAGTGTCACGTTATTGTTCAGAAATCATTGAAATATACTGATTTGCTCTTCAAGAAGCATTTCTTATTATCAGTGTTGAAAACTGGGAAATGTCAAGTCGAGCTTTATTGTCATTCCGCTACATGTGTGGACATACAGTGGGACGAGATGTCGTGCCTCACAGGACCACAGTGCTACATGAATACAGACATACAACAATGAAGTAAAACAGTATAAACCTATACACAACTAACTGAATTACTGTCAGATTTGACCATACATATGCTATATATAAAAGCATACGAATAAAAGATATTCAGCTTTGCAATCACAGGAACAAGTTACATTTTAAAATTTAGTCAAATAGAAAGTGTTATTATTTTGAATTGTAATAATGGCTTTGGCGCGTTTAAGAGGTTTGGCCAAACTAACCCACCACAACGGCCAAGCAGAGCCTGTGGACTCTATCATAAAATCAGTCAAAATATTTAATAAATCCATATGTGAGCTGCAGAGGATGTGCAGTACTTTGTCAATGACGGATGTTCGAGTGTACAGAAATCATCTGAGCTTTCTGGCACAGATTCCCTGTGGCTGATGCTCCTTTTCTGAAGAATCGTCCGTCTCTCCTGCATGTGCTTAATGTGCAGTCGTGTACTGGGCCGTTCTTGGATGGATGCTGCATGTGTCAGTTTCTGCCAGGAATAGTAGCCAGCAATACCAGACTTTGTGTACCATTTTCCTGCCAATATTACTTGGGAGTGTGCTGCACAAGCTTGTTTTGCCAGCTTGATATTTGCCTAAATAATCCCAGTATAGCTCATTTTAAAGTCTGCAAAGATGTGGGTCAAGGGTCGACGAATATCTATGATTTTATCTGTATTAATGCAAGCTTTTTGTACACACTTATGCATGCATTTTGTAATGTTGGATGGTTGTGTGTGTAAACTGTTCTTGGTTTGTTCACAGGTCGCTGCATTACAGAGGCAGGTGTTTGATTTTGGGATATCAGTGGGCTCCCATCCTTGCCAATTTCCTCCACATCATGGTCGTCATTTTAGGAGTGTTTGGAACTGTACAAATCCGTTCCAAATATCTTATACTGGTAGGACAAAAGAGCATGTTTGTTTTTCTGCTCACATTTTACACTTACAGATGAAAATGTTTTGCTATTTGCATTGTCTTTACATGTCTCGTATGCATTTATTAATATTATATTTTTATATGTCTGTCACTTTCAGTATGCTGTGTGGCTTGTGGTCTGGGTTGGCTGGAACTCTTTCATCATCTGTTTTTACCTGGAAGTTGGTCACCTGTCACAGGTAGGTGATTTACAGCATTGGTCCAGACTCCAGTCTATGAGAAGTCATTGTGTAAATACACCAAAGAGTCTGATTAAATGTTTCATTGTATGCCTTGTTATGCTTAAATCTTGGGGTCAACATGAAACGGCATTCATAAACCATTTTACTACTGTTTTTATCAGAGAAAGGGCATTTTATTTGATTTTGTATTAGCATTAGTAATTGTATTGATCCTGAAAAGTGGAAGTTTATCCGTTAACTTGATTCGTAACGATAATAGGGCTTCTTTGTAATCTTTAAATAAAAATATAAAAAATGACAAGGAACACAAACATTTTTCCTTTGAAAAAAAACGGCGTCAGGGTCAGCGTTGAGTTCATGATTAGGGGATTTTTGTTTTTTTAAATCCTGTTTGTCTTCTGCTCTAGGACAGGGATTTCCTAATGACTTTTAACACATCGCTTCATCGTTCCTGGTGGATGGAGAATGGGCCTGGCTGCTTAGTTACTCCAGTGCCTGACTCGCCATTGGCTCCTCAGGATCATCATGTGATCACTGTCAGCGGCTGCCTGCTGGACTACCAATACATAGAGGTGGTCAGCTCAGCCTTGCAAGTGTTTCTTGCAGTGAGTACTTACGGTTTATTACTTACGTGTTTTTTTATTTGATTTACAAAAGTACATGCATCTGAATGTTTGGCAGAGAAATAGGACGACTGATTGGCTGTTAATATAGTTTGTTCTGCATTTCAGCTCTTTGGATTTGTTTATTCCTGCTATGTTAGTAAAGTCTTCCTGGATGATGAGGACAGCTGTAAGTATTCTGGTCTGTTGTAGAAGCTGAAAGTGAATTACAGCGATATTAAAGTGTTTGAGTTTGGATTCCTCTCTCTCTGTTGCAGTTGATTTCATTGGTGGACTGGACTCGTATAGTTACCAGCCTCCACAGAAAAGTTCTAACTTACAGCTGCAGCCTCTCTATGCGTAAGTACACAGCTCCATTAAATGACGCATTTTCAGTTTTCAGAACCACTCTTTATTTAAAATGTTATCCTTTCAAAATATTGTAGAGTCTCTAGAAACGTTTTTAAATGTAGTGTGTAAAGATCACACCAGAAAACTATCTTATGAATTAATTTTTATTTATTTGTATTAATAAAAACAAAATTATATTTTTATTATTTATATTGTACATGGAATAACACGTGCACAAATAAATTCTGCTATATTATAACCTCAATTAACAAAACTCAAACCAATTCCATTCAATACAGCAGGACAAATAACACGTAATAATAAATTGAAAAATAATGAAATGTCAAAGTAAATAAAACATAAAGGGGATGTGTTCAGATATCATGTCTATGAGTCAGTATAGTATATAGTGATGCAATACGTTATCAAAGATGCATTATGGAACTATTAATGTTTTTTTTAAGTAGTGTGCCATGTTGTTGTTACATAGCATTGCTTGTTTAATTCAGCAAGTGGTGTGGAGGAAATGCATTTACATGTGTTAATGATTTAATTGATTCATTTATTAATTTTGTGTGCTTTTTTATTTTGTGTAAAAATGCCTTAACAATTAGATGGACTATCATTTATAAGTCAAGAAAAATGTTAAAAAGGGCTGCTGATAGTCCTTGGGATACAGAATTCATTGAAGCGTGCTCTTTTGTATACTACTCATTTTGCCATATATGGTCATTCTGCTGTTGAACATTTGCATACTGTCCACAGCATACAAACTATGTACCATATACACCGTATGGTAGTACTTCAAACACAGCCCATTTCTTTTGAAACCTCACTCCATGTCTTTTCATCGTGTTTTATTTTTACGTATATACATTTAGGCCTGGATAGAAACCAGAGGAAAACCCACCCTCAGAGGAAAACAGCTGCCTATATCTGAGAGATGAAGTCCTCTGCATTGTGGGAAATGTTTTACCAGCTTCAACATCTGTGTCTCTTGAACTTTGTCTGCCTCTATTGGAGAAAATCTATAGTGCAGCACCAGCCAGAGTTCTAGAGAGAGAGCACGCATATGGACAGGACCACAACAAGATGCTTAAAGCCTCATTGAGATAAGCATTATTGAATAGGACTTGAAGACAGAAACAGATCTTCTGTGTGTGTGTGTGTGTGTGTGTGTGAGGAGAGCACATAGGCCTTTGTATATGTTTGTGTATTCACGAGGTGGCCAACCTTTGACCCAGGCAATCTTTGAACACATCCGGAGCTGCCCGTACAGCTCTTTCTGGTGTTTGTGTGTAGGAGAAAGATTGTTTATACTCTGATATAAGACACTATAATGTAATGTGTTAGATGAATGTTTTAGGTTGGGTAGATGTGTATTTGGGGAATGCTGTAGGACTTTGTGCATGTAAAACTCACGATAGAGGAGTTGTGCCTCTGGGTGGCCCACATGTGCGTGCATGAATGTGTTTCTGATTGTGTCGATGTACACAGACTACAAGTTTTGATATGTACTTATGCACCTAACACATAATGTGACTAGCCATAAATGTTTATTTGAACACAAGCTTAGAATGAATGTATGTTAATGTACAATACTTGTTTCAGGAAGGAGTGAGTGAGAGAGTATGGGTGCGAGAGGGACACGCCTGAAGGGTGGGACAATTGTTCAGCATAATAAACTCTTTCTAGATTATTCTTTGTCTTGTTCACTTCTAAATGCACCACAGAGGGCATGTGTGAAATAAAACACAATTTTTATTCTCTCAAATGCATATGGATGAGGATAAAAGCCTTGTTTTCACAGGGCTATGGATATAAAACTAGTGCTCTCTCGGGAGATCTATGAATTAGGTGGTTAGTGTTGGACAGACCTGTTTATCTCATTGAACATCATTTGAAAGAGCTCGCTCGCTGCCAATGTCCTCCTGCTCTTTACACAAAGGCAGTTAAGTAGCTGCTCACATTTCAAACAGCCTATTATTTCAGAATGAGTGCCGTTTATAATGAGAAACATGAATTTTTTCAACTAACTCAATGGTTTGTGTAGCTGTTTGTAGAGAGAAAATAAACATTAATTGATCCCACTGGTAAAATGTGTGACCAAATTTACTTTCAAGGCAAGACACAACAGGAAAAACCTTTATTTTATGCACTAATCAATTTTGGACTACTTAGCTTTCGTAACATGTCTTTCTTCAGACTAGTGGAAAGAAAACATCCAAAATACACATTTAAGTGTTATACCCTTTGTTTATTTGCATCTGTAGATTTCAATTGCAGTACACGACTGTATTTTCTGATTTATGGAGTTATAAAAAAGACCAAAATCCTCTCTTTAAAAACTGTCAAAAAAAAACTTTAACCTTGCTTTTAATGTTCAGATTTCTGTTCTGGAAATGTATGCAAGTTAAGTGCATATTTAAACATAACATTTCAGAAAACTTGTAAATGTAATACAAAACCATCATCATAATGTAAAATGAATAATCAACTGGGGAAGCATGGTGATATCTATTTATTATATTGTTGCACTATTCACCTAACCAGCTGTCACTAATAAAGAATAACAATCCCTAAATGTAATACACATACAACTACAATAGATTAATTTGTTAAAGGGTCCATTATTATCACATTATTAACATTGTGTTAAGATATTGAGATTATACCACATGTGACAGTGATCACGTTTTGAACAAAGGCTGTTTCATTCACAGGAGTAATTAAGTGTTTTTTCCTCATGGTTTTTGCAACTTTGTTTGTAGAATTGTTTTTTTGACCAAATGTACTTTCTTAACAGTTTCTAACAGTCTGCAACTCATAAAGGCATGTGAAATATACCATACTATTCATGAATCTACAAATTGTGAAACATACAATAATTAAACCATCTATTGTTCACAATATTAACACTATTTTTAAGGTCGGGGAGACCTGGGGCAATTCTAACACACTCAATTCCTCCAATCAGAATCAAGCTAGAGTGATGAAACTTAATCTGCAAATGCTAAGTATGATTATCTCTTTGTCTGTGGTAAAGGAGCAATTTCACCTCAGCAGAATTTTATAACAAAATACTGATTTTGTGGTATGAAAATATATTTTATGATGTATACAGTATTTTTCTGCTGCTGTCTAAAGTTTAGATGATCGCGAATTTAAACTACATGCATTTTATCTCTAGGTTATTGATATAAAATAACAATGAACAACCTATGCTAATACAGGTGTGGCTAGCTAGCAAATAACACTGTTACAATCGCCCCCTAGCCACAGGGCCAAGTGTAAACACCTTGTTTTTCTGCATTGACGGCTTCTAAATTTACATTTTAAATGTAAAACTAGATTTAAAATGATTAGTGTTGCTTTTAAATCTTTTTACAAATAAAATGACTATTATCTTCACATGATCTCATATAGAGTGCTTATGTTAATATGTTGATCTTGTACCATTTCATTAAAGCCTGTTCTTGACTCATCAGTTAAATCATATATTTGAGTAAAATAATTCAAATCTATTTACCTCTAGAATAGTTGCAGTCTTCTGCAAATAATATAAATAGACTTTTGCTTTTTAAATGATGCTTGACATTTAAGCGAATTGACATTTGAACCAATTATATATAATATTAGATATAGCATATGTAATATTAGCTACTACAGCAAAGTTCATTTTTATTTGAGTTACAGTGGTTTAACATGACTTATTTTTAATCGTTACAATTGCCCCCACCAACGGGGCAATTATAACACTCTGAATTCTTGCATTTCATTTAATATTATAGTCTTGTCCTTATTAGTGAAAATATATCAGTTGCATTATTAATTAGCGCACCTATATCTGTTTCTTGTATCAAAATATGACTAGTGTATTTCAAGTAGTCTGTGAGTTATGAAGGAATTATACTTTTTTTTTTACAATAGCCCCGGTCTCCACTACTGAGATTATAATTCATGTAAACATGTCAATTGTTGTTTGATTCACACTTCAAATTGTAGACTTATAAGTAGCCTATATTAAATAGAACATGTTTGGTGTTTATTTTGATAACTGTATATAATAATATAATACATTTAATTAAATAATATAAGTTGATTAATTAGACATCTTATTTTGTAAAACTGCAACAATTGGCCGATGGAAAAAAAATCAGGCCAGGTATGACTATTGGCTGTAATGGTGTAAATTACATGTGCTCACATTTGAAACTGAGATTAAATAGGTTAAATCGTGCCCAAAACAACAGATAAAGCAAAAACAAGATTTAAACACTTCTGCTCTTATAAATGGAAACAAAACCCAGTGCACTTTACTTTCAAAAGGCATTGGCTCACAGTGTAGGGATGTATGTCACACATTATGAGGCGCCTGTAAATCTGTACATTGTTGTATGTGTCTCGAGCGCAACAAAGAACGACACTCCCCTCTTGGCGCAATGAACCGCACGCGCTCCTTCTCATTCTACCCATGATGCCCCGCGCCCGTCTGCTTGGATCGAGCCGCCATGTTGTCGGTGTGAAAGCTAAGGAGCTGCTGCGAACCGGGGCTGAAATCCGTCACCATCCGCATCCTCCACCTGTGAGTAACCCTCTTTTCCGAAACCGACATTTCACCCGCGACTGTTTTAGCTTATTGCGTGTTTATATTTCGGCGTTATGAGGTGTAACGAGTGATTTTGAAGGCTTTGTTGTAAGGCAGCGGCTCCCCCTCCTCTCCCCAATCTTCCTCCTGCTGTAGTGCTCTTCCTGTCCAGACGGCCCGAGCCTTTTGTTAACGGGAAGAGGACCTGTAGAATAGCGCAGAGCCAGGTCGCGGACTCACGGGTACCGGTTCATGCGTTTCACATATCTGTTTCTATCGGTTTCCGTTGTAAACCAGCATTATTTAAGCGTAAAGACCGTGTAACAGTCATCAAAGAGTTTCATCAAAGCCTTGCCAGACAGTTCCGCCCCTCGCCGATTCCCATGTCGTGAATTAATGGGTGACAATTCACATAAACGCGTCTAGTTCACGACCGTCTGATGTCAACGGGTTCATGTAAACCGTTTGTGACAGCGAACGCTCTTCCTTCTCCTGCTGTGGTTTGCTAGGGGGCAAAGGCGCACATCTTTTGTTACCTGTTTGTGTTATCGTGATGCAAACGCATGCTTTACCAGTTGCATGGGTAACCAGTTACGGTCTTTCTACCCACTTCCGGGAGGTGTGCATACTGCCGCCCGAGCTCAGGAGCGCTTGTTTCCGGGTGTCTGGCGCTTGGGCCATGTAATGGCGAACCTGATCAAGCAGCAGGCGACTGTAAAGTGCATGTAATCCGAGGACAATGGCTATGTCTGAAAAATTCTATGCAAATGTCTATGTAGGCAGTTTAATAGCTTATGAGACACAGCCAATATGTCAATATTGAGTACAACAGTGTCCACCCACGTTTTCAGTTGCCTGTAATCATTTTTCCCATAGAGATGAAAAAGTCTTTGAGTTATCATAACTTTTTGATTTAAAGCCCATTAAATTTGAATAAACAAAAAGACAACCGAGGGTAAGAACTACAATCCCAATCCCATGAGGCATAAAATCAAATAAAAAAACAACAATGGAGAAATGTAAAACTATTGATTTAAAGATGCTGAAAAAATTTGGTTTCTATATATAATAATTTAAAGGGGTCATATAATGCCCATTTTCCACAAGTTGTATTATTCATTACCTAATGGTTAGAGAGTCAGACTCGTAGTCCAAAGGTTATGAGTTCGAGTCTCGGACTGGCAGAGATTGTCGGTGGGGGGAGTGAATGTACAGTGCTCTCTCCACCCTCAATACCACGGCGAGGTGCCCTTGAGCATGGCACCGAACCCACAACTGCTCTCAGGGCGCCGCAGCATAAATGGCTGCCCACTGCTCCGGGTGTGTGTTCACTAGGGTTGGGTATTTTCTTTTCTTTTTCTCGATACCGGTGTCAAATCTATACTTTTAAAATGGCACATGATCCGACACTTATAAAAAAATAAAAATACAAATGAATAATTGGACCATTAGCACTAAACACATGGGCCCGGTTTCACAGACCGAAGACTAAGCTAAGCTTAGACTAAGCCAGGATTAGGCCATAGTTCAATTAGGACATAAAACATTTTATAAACATGCTTAGAATTTTTTTTTACTAGGATGAGTCTTTAGACGAGACAAAGGCACTGAGATTTTTTAGGATCAGTCAGAGCTGTTTTAACTGAAATAAACTTGCAAAGAGTTACATTTTAGTCTAGGACTAGGCTCAAGGCAAGCCTTGTCTGTGAAACCGGGGGATAATGACTTTTTCATTCATACTGGACGCCAGAGGGCGCCCTCGCACAGAAAGTCCACACATCCAATCTAGGGCTGCAACAACTAATCGATTATTATCGATAATGAAAATCATAGACAACGATTCTCATTATCGATTAGTTGGTGTCTGCCCACAGTGCACGTCCAACTTCAGCCGGTTGCTCAAATTACAGCACTGAGTAACGGATTTCTATCAACAAAATGCATCTAAAAATAGTGGAGGAAACAGAATGAGATGCTGCGGGAAAAGTACGTGATCCAAGCTGCCCAAAACATGAGAATTCTTTAAGTTAATGCATTAGTGTAAAGGCTTGCCCTGTCAGGCGCTGTGAGACATGCGTGTGCGTCCTCAGCGCAAACAACGTTCAGTTTACGGTCATATCCTTATCTATAGAAGTCACAAATTCACGCAAGCATTTCCATTCTTGCATAAAGGTCCGTCCTGACAGCCTGCGTTAAGTTTAAAATCCTGAATGAGCACCGGCGCGGCGTGTGCATGCACGCGCGTAAGACAGACGGAACACAGAGAGAGACAATTAACAGGATATGTAGCGCAAAAATATCCATTGTGCTGAAATATCTGTTGTTGAAAGTAAATTTAAGGTTTAAAAGTCAACATGCAGTGTGCATATTTTATGAGAGTAGGAACTTTAAAGGGATAACAGCATGTAATTGTCTGAATATAATATGAGACGCTCCATAAGCGCCTTTTACAGGATAAAGAAATGACAGTAAGACATGACTGTGATCGAAGTGAAGGTGTGTTCCTGCAGAACATTCCTCACCTGTTGGTTAACACTGAGTCTTTATTATCTTTATTATTACATTTTTAAGAGATTTAAACTATATTCACTATATACAATGCTTAACAAGTTTATTAAAACACATTTATGTAAGGTTTTTAACAAATGATGTAAAGTTTGTGCAACTGCTGCTCTAAACTAACAGCATTGGTGATTACCAAAGTCAATTTTTAGCTTTCTGTATTGGTTAGTCCTCCAATATGCGTAAGCTCTTTAGTAACAGTAGTAGGCTATTTCTAATGCTATAATATAATTATTGCTGTTATCTATGAAAGAAAGGCAGAGCACTTTATAGTGTTTTTTTTCAGATACACAATTACAGTCAAAAAGTACATAAACAATGCAAGCTGTTATGAGGCCATTTTTGTTATTATAAATACTAATTAGTTGTTTCTGTTTGTAATTTGCCCAATAAATGACAATACAAATTTTAGATGTTTTTTTTTTTTGACATTCCTAAAATATTTGTATTCTCTTTATGACAGGTGGTCTAATAAATTAAGCACTGTATGTTTTCATAGCATTCAGTTTGTTTGAAGAACATTGAGCAGAATGTGGAATAGTGTGTTTTTGTCAAAATAAAATCATTTAGTTTAATCCGATTAATCGAAAGAATAATTAGCCAACTAATCGATTATCAAAATAATCGTTAGTTGCAGCCCTACCCTCTTTGTTACTAGAGTGCTGTGCACAGTTATCTTAGTCTAAACAGTGTGTTGCTTCACCCTGTGTACCATCTTGATTTGAAGTTCAGGGCATTACTTCATCTATGTATACAGGATTACACCTAATGGGGATCTTGTGCAGGTGTATAAGCTGCATTGCAATTACAGTGTTTGATGTTCCAAGGGACAAATTAGAGAGCAGACGTTTAAAATATGTATGGTAACTGATAGGTAAAGAGCATAAATAGGGGTTTTGTTTGTGTATGTAATAGGGCTGTCACGATATTAGATTTTTCATATCACTGTTATTGTGGCCATAAGAATTCACAATATCGATATGTCGTGGTATGTATAGAAATCTTTGGTGGAAATATATCAGTCAAATAATGTTTTACTTTATTGAGTTTTACTTTTTCATCCAACGAACATAAGGATACTGATAAACGCAGGGCACAAGACTCTGGCTTTCTCTGTCTTCTTGAAGCTCCTATGAAATAACAAGAGAGAAAATACTATCAAGTACAACAGTATGATGAATAAATATTAATGGTAACGCTTTACAATAAGATGTCATTTGTTAACATTAATGTATTAACTAACAATACATTTATTACAGTTTATTCATCTTTGTTAATGTTAATAAAAATACAGTCGTTCATTGTTCATGTTAGTTCACAGTGCATTAATGTTTACAAACGCATCTTGTGATTTTAATAATGCATTAGTAAATTATATAACTAACTAAGATTAATAAATGCTGTGTAAGTATTGTTCATTCTTATTTCATGTTAACCAATGTAATTAACTAATCTTAATTAATGAACCGTATAGGGCTGCAGCTAGGGGTGTGCGATATGACGATTTTTGAACGTGGATGATAAAAATGTCTCCGCGATCTGCTTTTGAAGAAATATCGTTGTATCGTGCTACAGCTCATTCTATCAGCTACAGTTCTGGCGCCTCCGTCTCTATATAGTGTACAACACAACATACAGCGGTAGAGTTACTCTGACAGGACACTGCACTTATTCGCGATCGCAAACGGATGCGTGCCTGTATATTAGATTCACGCAGCTCTTAAAGGGACAGTACTAAACATGCAGCTGACTGTAATTAAAGGGATAGTTCACCCTACAATTGAATTTCTGTCATTATTTCTGTCTGGACTTATTCTGTCTCATGTTGTCCCAAACCTGTATTCATTTGTTTCTTATGCTGAACACAAAATAAGATATTTTGGTGAATCTGGGTAACCAAACAGTTGCTGGTCCACATTGACTTTGATAGTAGGAAAAATATGGAAGTCATGGAGGATCAGCAAACTGTTTGGTTTTCCTTGTTCCTCAAATTAGCATTTACTTTCAGCAGAAGAAAGAAACTCACTTTGGTTTAAAACAACTTTTGAGTAAATGATGGAATAAAAATAAAACCCCATGACAGAATCGACAGAAAGATGGCATCATTATTATTTTTGGATGAACTATTCCTTTAACGTTAATACATTTACATTTATGCATTTAGCAGACGTTTTTGTCCAAAGCTACTTACAGTGCATTCAGGCTATACATTTATTGTCAGTATGTGTGTTCCCTGGGAATTGAACCCATAATCTTTTGCACTGCTAACGCAATGCTTTACCACTAGGGATGGGTACCAAAACCCGGTATTTAATCGGTCTCGGGGCTAAATTATAAAAGACCGGAGTATCGATAAGCTCTGACGTTAACGGTTCTGTTATCGGTACTGGAGAAATTAAGAAAACACACATACATTTATTATTGCTATATATATACACATTATCTTGCAAATTCTATCCCGCCAGAGTCACCAGCTGTTTTATATGCAATAATATTCAAACTCTTGTCTATTATGCAGTTTTGCTATTGCCAAATCAGAAGCAAGATCGCTCACGTGGATGAGTTCAGCACGCGCAACATGAAAGCCCTGTTTATGATAGAAGAGAACTAACCATTAAAACATGCTTACACTTTAGGCCTGTGGCTGTTATATTAAACTGAGTTTATTTAATGTTTTTTGTAGCTTCTAAAGATTATAGCCGTGTTTTTCTAGCACAACTTCCTTCTCTTCACAGCGCGCGCATTCGTTTCCTCCTGACCAAAACTTAACGTCAGAATCAGATCAATCGTCTGTCGATTGTTGTAAAATGCCGTCTTTACAGTTACTAAATTGCTGAACATGTTTGATAATAAAACGTTGAAAGTACAATCCACACGAGAGACGCTGTTCCTCAGGCTGAAATGTGTTTGCGTGTGTGTGTGCGCGTGTGCGTGGGTGGCGCGCTCCAAAACAGACAAGCAAAGTACACTTTGAGCTTCGGGCGCGTCCAAACGATCAAATACACACACAATATGTAAAAATGGATGGCTTGGAGAGTATTCACTTAAAACACAGTTTATATCTTAAAGTCAACGAGAACAGTTGGGAGAAAACTGTGTCACTATTTTGTCTTAGTGACAGATTGGAGCTTCTTCAATGTTAATCAAAGAACAAAATACAATATTAAAATACAAAGCTGCTAATCTATCATAGAAATATATATTTCATACATATGTGTATGTATGTATATATGTATGTGTGTATATATATAAATAACAAAAAGTACCGATAAGAATACCGTTAAAGTACCGGATCGATAAGCAGTATTGATAAGAGTAGTAATACCATTAAAACCTTAACGATACCCATCCCTATTTACCACTGAGCCACGGGAACACTAATAAAACAACAAAACAGAGAAAAATCACTCACTATTCTTGACTGAAAAACTTTAAAACAGTTGCTTTAGGAATCAGTCTATATACATTTTTATATTTGTTCATTCAGTTTCTTGAATGCTCTGCTAAATACATCTATTGTACCTGAAAATAAAGCACTGTTTGTTTTACTTGTATATTGTGTGTATTTGTAATCTGTATTTTTGTTCTTATTTTTTAATGAGAAAGATAATTTTTATTCGATTTGATAATTATTCGATTTGAGGCTTGTCCTATCCATCACATATTAAACAACTAACAATCACTTTAAAAGCTTTGTTAGCGTTTTGTGCGTGCATCTGAGAGCTCGCGCGATCGCGTCCACGGCACCTCCGCTTTAAGATGAAGGCGAATAATTTATCTGTCTCTGAGTGCATTAAACCCGCTATGTATATATATTATATATAGACAACTCAATGTCCCGTGCTGTTCTGTTCATTCAGCGCAGCTTTGAATGTGGTAACTTGAGAATCCTGACAATGTAAAGGCGCCAGTTCAGCTATATAGGCTATATGTGGTTCTGATGGTCTTATAATAATAGAACGCTCTATGGAGTGAAGTTGCCATACTAGCCTTTACCTTCTGCTCTAGAGTCTTGTTTGTGTTAAACATGGCAGAAAAAAAAGTCTTGAGTAGGGATAACTGCAGGCTCGTGCAATGGGCGTGGCAGCCGTGGCTAAAGGGGTGACGCATCGGTGCACTCCATACTAATCAACGTAATCGATGAAGTCGACGAATCGCTGCAGCCCTAGAACCTTATTGTAAAGTGTTGCCATATTAACATCTAAACTGATACTTTCACCTGTTAACTTGCTGAGTTTGACACCTCGGGTCTAGAACGACCACAGATAAGGCATTAAGTGCATGGCACTGCAACCAGCTGAATGTTTTACAGAGTTTAATGTAGCAATGGGGTCGCTCAGTTTTTCAAGATCAGTTTTAATGGTGTAACTGTTAACAGATTTGAACAAAGAAATAACGTGTTACTACGCACAGGCCGCATTGATTGCAAATACAAAAATAAGACGAGTAAAGAAAATGTGGTACTTCACCCTTTACTTAAATATTTGAACACCGAAAACCTCTGTTAACAGGTTAATGTAACATTTCCCATTCTATGACTAGTACAATAATGGTAACTTACTCTGATGAACATGGCCAGGCTCTTGGCTGCGTCGTCGTCTTGTTTGACAGGTGTCAGGGTTAAGGTGCAATACTACCACCGGTAGGTTAACCAGCTACTGGCAATGGAGTATTTACATGTGGTGTTAAGACTCCTGTTCATTTTAAATATTGCGGTTATCGCCAATACCAGTATATCGTCACACACTAAATTGACACAATATCGATAATTGTTGCTTTGAATATCACAGTTATCATCAATACCGGTATATCGTGACACCCCATAGTATGGAGTGGACATTACCTATATCCAATGCTGCAGTTTTCTATTATTACAGTTTTAAATTAGTTTTTACATTTGAGTTAAATTTCAAAGTTTTATTTAAAACATAAAAGTTTAAAAAAATATTTTATTTCAGTTAACTTTTATAAATGTAAAAACTAAACCAAACTAATGGTAAGAGGTCTATTTCATTATGTTAGTGATGCTGGTTTCAATCACTATTTTATTCATAATATTTAATTTGATGTTAAAAACAGTTATTTATTTGTACAACTCTGTGTGATTTTAAAACAGGAGCTGAATGGAATTGTCATTTCTGCATTTTCATGGGCAACTGGCAGTTAATCCAGGTTGTTTTATAAATTCAGCCATTCCTTCAAGTTGGATGACGTGTCAGACATGTCTTAGTCACAGTTTAAATTGGGAAATTTAAACTGATTGAGGCTTTTGACCCAGTAAATGATCTTCTAGCCAGTTGGTGTGCCAGCTTTCAAAACCTCTGGTACCAATGGAGCCAACAACAAATCTGTGGTCTTTTCAAACAGTTGTTAGGGTTACATGACACAGTGTCTTTTAAAATGAAAACTTTCATATTTGTATTGCATATTCTAAATACACATCCAAATTATTCAGCTTCTTTCCTACCAATGCTAAACCATGTGTGTTTGTATGAAAGCTTCAGAACCTAGTGAATATTTCAACTGAGTGAGGCACTCAGCTAACTTATGAAAGGTGGTTATGGAATACACTTAATCTCCCCCCGAAAAGCAGCTCTAAAAAGGCTCCCTCTTATTTCCAGAATGATCTGTGTGATAAAATGTACCCCCAGTGCTGCCAACACCTCTGGCACTATTTTAGGGTGAGATTACACCAATCTCAGGATTTTGCTGTTGGGATTAGTTTGCTGCTTGTGGTGGCCTGCATCTACATATCTCTCGAAAAGATCAGTTCAGTTTCATATGTTGTCAAATATAAGAGAAATAGTGATACTGCTTTAAATATATATTGGTATATATACACACACACAAAATTGAATTCATAAAGACCAATTGTAGAATGCATGCAATTAGGGCTGTCATTAGCGAGTCATTTATTCATTCATTCATTCAAACGGCTGATTCATTCAGAAACTAGTCAATTGGCTATCATTATGAATGGGCCACTGAATCAATTGATTCACTCGATTCATTCAAACACGTGGATTCATTCAGTAACCAAGACACACAACAGTTCTGCTGTGGCTTTGATCGCAACTAGTCAGTATTTTGTCTAAAGTCTAAGTCAGTTAATTTTAACTTGTTTATTGAAATAATATTGTATAAAATCAGTGTCACGTTGCAGTCGCGCTGATATTTTTATTCGGGGAAACATCATGGCCGTCTAATGTTGTATACCTAAATCATATTTTCTAAATGTCTTTTTTTTATTTTTCTACCGTATTATACATCTATACATTTCTGAGAGTTACTTTGTGTGTGCTTCTCTCTCACACACTCACTCAGGCTGTTTAAGCCTCATCTGGCACGACATAAATACATTATCAATCGCCATTTACACTGAATTCCATTAAAATTAGAACCATTCTCATGTGAGACGACATGTATACTCGCGACTGTGATTATCTTACTGTGAGTGTGTGCGTGGCTATGATGTCTCTGCCTGCGCCGCTGGCAATAATAGGATCGGCTCGGAATCGGCAAGACCTGAAGAGAAGGCAAAATATATGCGTGCACTCAATGCAAACGCAGACTCTGCGACTGTCATATAGGATATGGGTTACACAAAAAAACTACCAAAACATTACAAAAAAATGTTGAATAAAATAACCTTGATTTTTACACTATATGCACACAATAAAAGCAACTGATGCAAGCTGGTAATCACTTAAGTGGGTCAACCGAGTGATTGCGTGAATGATCTCTCTCCATCCTCTGATGCCGGATCGGTCACCCCACTTTATTACACCAAATAAACACTGTATATGATAAACACTAAATATTTAGTATTCCACTTGGCTAAAACACAACAAAACATGGTTTTGGGTGTACGTAAGCCTATTTAATAGATAATATTACACTTGTGTTCTCTCCACTGCGCGTTCTCTCTCACACACATACATTAGGCTATAATCTTACCTTTCAGAAGCGCGTGTCTGCTTTAAAACACTTGCCCACCGTCCCACACCGTCCTTTAGATTTTTTTTATAGTAATAAAAATAATTTCGTTCAGTTAGAGGACACTACAATTTAAACTCTGGTGCAATTTGAATTTGAGCGGGTGGTCTTACAATATCCCGTTACCAGACGTCCTTTCAGAACAGCATATCTGCGCTTTATTCTTATCAATCAGTTCAGCCTGCACCCGGACCGTTATACGCACGCATTGGCATAAGGATGGAGCAGGTCTGGATTCGCTGTCCTTGAAGGACGTGCAATTCTCTTTCCTTTTTTCTTTTTTTGTATTATGCTTATCCTATCATTTTAAATGACACTGTGTCGAATTTATTTATTTTTCTCTGCTGCACTTTTCACTGTGTTAACAGCAAGATGTTAAATTAATTTAGTATTTTGACTCGACTAATAAAATAGCTATTAGGCTAAACCTACATTTTTTTCCTATTGTGTTGTAGGCTGAATGTTAGCCTAAACGAACATTTTAGAACAATTCAAATATTTTAATTATTTTAATATTTTGATTTAGCCTAGCTACGACCCCCCCTGCAATACTGCTACGGCACACCAGGGGGCCGCGGGCCACAGTTTTGGAAGCATTGGTATAGTGTCTGTGATTTATTAAAGCGAAAAAACACTGCTATATAAAAATGTTATCTGTTTGTTTTGCATTTCTCTCTGTGAGTGAGCGGCGTTGTGTCGTGTACTACATACTCAAGTATGCGCGCCGGCGCCGATCAGTGATTAACAGCGTCTGCTGTCTCACTATCTGAGGACAAACACTGAGAGCCTCACTGACCCTGAGAGAACAATTAATAATCATTTCATCATTTTATTTGAGAAAACCATTGTCAAATACACGCAAAGCTCTTCACTACTACTCGTCTTCTTCTTCTGTGATTTGCGGCAGCTTAGATGCTTCAAGTGCAGTTCACTACTACCCGTCAAAATAAAAGTCTGCTTTTTAACTCGAAGAAATTGACAGAAATGAAGACTGTACTATAATGTAGCCTAAGGAATATAATTTTCCCCTCATTTTTATTTAGTAAATCTCTGTTGTGCAGCCCTTTACGAAAACATAAAAGGATCAAAGTTGTTTTAATTTGATTACATTTTAAGACATTAATTAAATTGTTAAAGCTTTGTGCATTAATTTCATTACCACCATTTTTGATAGTATATTTGTATTATATCATGAAATACAGAATCCAGAAAAATTAAGTCAAAGCAGAATTTATTAATTATTAATGATGAATATAAGTTGTTAAACTAATATATAAATCAATGATTAAATGTACTTGATTTGTTTTTTATTAATAAAAATTGAATAAGCACATGCTTCCAAACATTTGTTCAACCAAAAAAAAAACCTGGTTTGATTGTTTAGTACCGTATACCATGATACCGTGAAAATCTCATACCGTTGCAACCCTACGTACATGTAATGAAGCGTTTAAGTTCACTAATCAAACAGTATATTTATCAAGCTACAAACTGACCTTTTCTCATCAGGAAATTTGTTCTAGTGTTCTAGAAATTTGTTCTAGTGGAAATTCCTCCGTTGTTTCGACTCTTTTCGATTATCATTTTGTGACAATGATATCAGATGGACATTTTAATGCGAATGAAATGACTAATTTTGACAGGCCCGCTCTGCTTGATTAAATAGAACAACAACCTCTGCTTTCCCCACTGAGCCTCAACAAGTGTGTGCAATGTAGTAATGAGCACCTCCAGCCCAGCGCTGACTCTCAAACTGATGGATTGAATTGACCTCATTCTTGCCCAGACCGTGTGTGTCTTTTCCATCGCTCTATCTTTTTATGGGTCAGGGATTTTATTTTATGTTGTCTTTACTGGAATCTATTCTTTTGATTGTGTATCTCTGTCTGATTAACTGTGCGGTTTTGTACTATGCACATCCATCTAGATCTGGTTTCTTTACAATAAGCAAAGCTGGTTTTGATTTTTCCGGTTATATTTCTGGCAATATTTGTGAGCTTTCTCATTCTCAGCTTGCTTTGAGATATACAGGTGTGGTAATATGGTAACCCAATACGCTTTAAGTGCAAAGCAATCCCAGATGCCTTTGGGGTTAATAGTGTTTTGATTGTTCTTGTGTTACAGTCTCTGGTGGAATGAGCGTAGCGTGTGTGTTGAAGAGGAAAGCTGTGCTCTGGCAGGATTCGTTCAGCCCCCACCTGAGACTGCCTCCCCCTGACAGGCCATTACCCAGCATGCCTGTGGTGCTGAGTGCTGCGGGCCACACCCCCCAACCTGGCCCTTCTCCTCAGGCCCCTCCCCCTACGCAGGGAGCGGGACGTACTCAAGATGACGCCATGGTGGATTACTTCTTCCAACGGCAACATGGCGACCAGCCCGGCTACAACAATTGCAAACACCGCTGGCCGACTGGTGACAACATTCATGCAGACAACCAGGTACAAGTTAGTGACCAGAAAACCACTTTTTTTTTTTACTGGTATCAAATTTAATCTTATAATAATTGTATAACTTTTCACACAGGTACGATCAATGGATGAACTTAACCATGACTTCCAGGCACTTGCACTAGAGGGCCGAGCTATGGGAGAGGTGAGAGTCCTTACCTTCCTCATCTTCTGAGGAAGATCTTCTGATGCTTCCTTTTGCGCTCGTTATGTATTAATGTTTCTGTCTAATGTTCCCGTTCTGCAGCAGCTCCTTACTGGAAAGAAGTTTTGGGAAACCGATGATTCAGGGAAAGATGGACCAAAAGGGATCTTTCTGGACCAGTGGAGAGACAGCGCTTGGGGAGCTTCTGGTATGTGTTAGATTAAGATTCAATCGTTGTATTTACATATTCAGTATTTTTCTTTCTAACACCCCTTTTTTTCTCTAGATCACTCAGTGTCCCAGCCAATCATGGTGCAGCGCCGACCAGGCCAGGGCTTCCATGGTGTCGGAGATGCTGGATCTGTGCTTTCGCCACGTTCTGAGAGTGGTGGATTAGGCGTCTCCATGGTGGAGTATGTTCTTAGCTCCTCTCCTGCTGAGAAAATGGACTCGTGTCTGCGCAAAGTAGCCTTTGTGAGTTTCTTTCATCATCAAAACCCTTTTCTCATTCTTTATTAAGATTCTGTTTAAGGATAGGTCACCTAAAACTGAAAATTCATTATTTGCTACATTAATGTTATTCCAAACTTTTAAAAGAATCCTATGGGTTTGTCCTCAAGTCCTTATTTCTACTTCAATCTCCCTTTCTATTTCTCTTAGGGTCCAAGGGATTCAGAGTTGGATGACCCTGAGAAAAGGGTAGAGCAAAAACCTAAAACAACCTTTGACCCTGAGCGGCAGGAACTTCAGGAGACAGAGCCGGATGTTTTGGATAACCCAAATGGACTGCCCAATCAAAATGGACTAGATGTTGACGTTAAGGATTTTAGGTATATACCATTAAAAAATACAATATCATTATTGTAATTTTAAAGAAATTAATGCTTTTATTCAACAAGGATGCATTAAATTGATCATACGTGACAGCGAAGACATTAGAGCTGTAGCTATCGAATATTTTAATAATCGAGTATTCTATCAAAAGTTTGTGTGTGAAGAGAGAGAGAGATCCTTTAAATGAGCATGTGGTTGCAATCAGTGCTCTGTAACAGTAAATTATAATTTTAGTAGTAGTGTTATGCACATTTTGCTGAACAAAATTTCTTCAAAAACCTGGACTTTTATTTTGACGGATTGCCGTGAATACCTTTACATTTGTGTGTATATGATATGAGGATAGTTTTACTCAAATGAAACGGTGAAACACTCATGAAGTGACTCACAGAGCAGTTCTGGAGATGTTGTTCATGTGTTTGTCCTCATTGAGACGTCACGCGCGCTTCAGTGTGTGTGTGTGTGTGTGGTAAAGGAAAACTTGCGTCTCTGCCATCCATTCATACATAAATATGATCGTAATATTTGTTAATGCCCATCAGATCACATAAATCAGTGGGAAATTAATATAAATGTTTATTCGGTGTAAGGAAACATTAAGTGAACATGTATAAAAATATAAAATCCCTGGCAAAGCTATATTATCAGCGAATTTGAGCAGAGGATAGCATGTCACAGCACAGCAGCGCTACTGCAAACAGGAACAAGTATACTAACGTTACATAGACATTTCTTGCCGGCGCGTTATTTGAGTGGACTTAGCTTTTCTGGTGAGCCTGAGTGGTAACTGAGCACACTGCTGGATGGTGCGGCGTGACATATATTTTCGGCGGCTGAAAATTCAGTGAATCCCTAGTTAAATGGACACAATGATTCTTCGAGGCACATAATTTGCCGCGATTATTTTTTTGTATTCGTGTAACTCAAATTATTTGAGGAATCGTTTCAGCCCTAGAAGACATTTATAAAGTTGCAAAATATTTTAATTAAATAAATGCATCTCTTGAACTTTATATTTTCCAATTTTCACTAAAAATATTAAGCAGCCTGTTAGAATGATTTTTGAAAGATCATGTGATGCTGAAAGCTGAAGTTATGGCTGCTGAAAATTCAGATTTGACATCACAGGAATAAATACAATTTTTAATTAATATATTAAAATAACAAACTGTTACTATACATTGTAATAAGATTTCACAATATTACTGTTTTTATGGCATTTTTGTTCAAGTAAAATGTAATCCTATCAACCCCAAACTTTTAAAAGTTATCTTTGTGTTGCTTTCCATATGTATAATTTCATTATTTCTAAATTATATTGAAGACAAACCTCTCGTTTGTTTCTCACCCAGCCGTACTCCTGGTAACTGCCCTCCGACTGGTCCAGAGGTAGAGTTGTGTGGGCCAGAACTGGCTGGAGGTGCAGGGCCAAAACCACCAGAGGAGTTCTCAAATGTTGAAACACAAAATGTGACCCTGGACCCCATGGAATCCGTTTCCATGGAGACTTTACAGTTTGCAGATTACTCTGGAGGCCAGCTGCCTCTTGACTCCACAGCTGCTACTGTGGGCCTGTTTGACTACAATTCCCCTCAGCAGGTGAATATCTGATTCTGCTAGCACTTTCAATGATCAAGTCTGTAATTGGAGTCGAATAATAATAATGAAAGCTTGTGTGTATTTGTAAATATTTGTGTTGAGTTAATTGTTATCAAAGGCCACACATCTGAAGGCTAACTTTGAAAACCTTTGTTTGAAGTAATGTCAAAATACCGTTCAATCTCTTCAGAAGTTATTCTAGAAAAGTAATTATTAGCCATATTTACACATGCTTCTAAAGTAGGGATGGGCGATATGGGCTTAATAATATATCACAATATTTCTGATATTTATTGTGATAGCGATATCAATGACGATAATTCAGGGAATCTGTTTCTTTAGAGAAAATAATCAACTTTCCTATATTTACCCAAAATACGGAGTAAATGCGTAATGTTAATGGCTGTTTAATTCATACTGGAAGCCGGAGGGCGCATAAACTCCACATATCCATAGCAGAAGTACTCTCCATGAAATCCCTAATGTAGACAAAGGTATCCAGTTATTGCTGAATAAAACGCACAGTGGAGATAGAGAAATTTTAACCGATGAAAATTGAAGACGATAAACATACGATTGCACAAGATATATGGTTTATCTGTGTTCAAGCAATCTTGGGTATTTTTCATAAGGATAGTATATTTATAATGCAATGCTAAGCGACATAGCCTTTATCAATCTATATAATACTATCATTCTGTAATATGAAACCATGTCTGGTCCCAAAAAGAAGTTATTTCAAACACTCAATTGTTAAGTTAATTTGGAGAAAAAGCATGTCAATAAATGATATCTTTGTTGGACAACAGCTTTGTAAACGGGCTCATACACATGCAAAACTGTATTGCACCCGTGCTACTGTTATTCAAGGCTCAGGCCGATTTTGTTAAAAAAAGTTCTTAGTCTACATACCTGAACAAATATAGTCATGGCCAGAAATATCGGCACCCTTGCAATTCTGTCAGAAAATGCAATACTTATCTCCAATTGTTCCAATTGCAAATGTTTTTGCACTGCAACAACACAAAGAAAAGTCAAACTTGATAAAATTACGCACAGAACTAAAAAATGGACTGGACAAAATTATTGGCATCTTGTCAAAATGTAAGAAATAATTGCTTTTCAAGCATGTGATGCTCCTGTAATTTGTATTTAGACACACCTGTGGCAAGTAACGGGTGTGGGAAATATAGTAATCACACTTGCAACCAGTTAAAATGGAGAAAAGTTGACTCAATCTTTGTGTTGTGAGTCACACTGAGCATGGAGAAAATAAGTGTAAAGAGTTGTCTGTGGATTTGAGAGAAAAAATTGTGGCAAAACATGGACAATCTCAAGGCTACATGTCCATCTCCAGAGATATTAATGTTCCTGTGTCCACTGTGCACGATATCATCAAGAGGTTTACATCCCATAGCACTGTAGCTAACCTCCCTGGATGTGGACGGAAGAGCAAAATTAATGAAAAATTACAACAAAGGATTGTTCGAATAGTGGATAAAAAACCTGATTAACTTTCAAACAAATCCAAGCTGATCTGCAGACACAGGATACAACAGTGTCAGCTCACACTATCCGTTACCATCTGAATGAAAAGGGAGACCCAGGAGGACACCACTATTGACACAATGGCATAAAAAAGCAAGACTGGAGTTTGCCCAAACTTATGTGACGACAACCACAATCCTTCTGGGAGAACGTACTGTGGACAGATGTGATAAAAGTAGAGCTTTTTGGTGAAGGACATCATGGCACTTTTTACAGAAAAATAAATGAAGCCTTCAAATAAAAGAACACAGTCTCTACAGTCAAACATGGTAGAGGTTCAAAGATGTTTTGGGGTTGCTTCGCTGCTTCTGGTACTGGATGCTTTGATTGTGTGAACAGTATCATGAAATTTGATGATTAACAAAGAATTTTGGGCCGTAATATAGTGGCCAGTGTCAGAAAGCTGCGTCTCCACCAGAGGTTGAAAGACCCATGACCGGCTGTACAATAACCCGATACACACTTTAAAAAGCGAAATGGTTACAAACAAAGTGCTGGAGAGTTCTGAAATGGCCAGTAATGAGTCCAGATCTGAATCCCATAGAACACCCGTGGAGAGATCTCAAAACAGCAGTTGGGAGAAGGCATCCTTCAAATCTGAATGAACTGGAGCAGTTTGCAAAAGAAGAGTGGTCCAAAATTCCAGTAGAGAGGTGTAAGAAACTCATTCATGGTTACAAGAAGTGATTGATTTCAGTTATTTTTTCCAAAGGGGGTACCAAATATTAATATTAAATATTAAGTGCCAATAATTTTGTCCAGTGCATTTTTTGGGTTCTGTGTGGAATTGTATCAGATTTGACTTTTCTTCTCTGCTTTTGTGTGTTCCTATGCAAAAAAACATTTGCAACTGCAACAATTTTCTGAGAGAAGGGTTGCATTTTCTGAATTGTTTTCAGAATTGCAAGGGTGTCGATATTTTTTGCCATGACTGTAAGTTCCAGATTGAAAAAGAAACTTGAGCTCCTCATTTAGCGATTAAACTTCTCCACAATTTCACGTCCGTCTTCGCTATGTTGCTCCGCACGATCGCGCACAGAAATGTCAACAACTAGACTTTATCGTTATATCGCGGGAAGACTAATTCTTATCGTGGGGAAATTCTTTACAAGTATATCGCAAACGATAAAATATCGCCCATCCTTTATTCTAAAGCCTTGCATTTATGAATGTAAACAAATGCAAATATTTAGTATAAATTTCATGCTTGTTAAAAGCATTATGTATTGCAGCTGTTCCAGAGGCCCAGTGCTCTGGCAGTACAGCAGCTCACCGCAGCCCAGCAGCAGCAGTACGCCCTCGCCGCTGCTCAACAACAACACATTGGTGAGTTTGTATCTGTCACTAAGACCAGACTTAGCGGACAAAAGTTTCAGGTGTTTTAATTAACTTGGTTTCTTATTGGTTGTGTGTTAGGTTTGGCCCAAGCTGCATTTGTACAGAATCCATACATCATCAGCGCTGCTCCGCCTGGCACTGATCCATATGCTGCCGGCCTCGCTGCTGCTGCCACTCTAGGTAAGAACTCCTGGTTGAAATTTGAGATATATATGTAATATTTTTAGTTTGTGTTTCAAGATATTTCTGGTGTAAGTATAAAATGATCATGTAAAGGATGTAATGTGCCAAGTAAAGTAAGGTATAATGTACAGTTAGCTTCTCTTTGAGGCACTGTTCACTGTATTGAGGCTTTCTGCTTGGCAAATAAATAAATTACGTATTACAACTAGGGGTCGACCGATTATCGGCGCCGATATTAAGCATTTTACCGATTATCGATATCGGCCATTTTAAAAACAGATTTGCCGATATTTTTTTTTATTTCTTTTTTATATTATGCAAACAAACATACTATTTACAGGTGACATTATTTATTGGTGAATAAATAATACAGGTGAAACTATTTAATGTTTAAATGCACTATTTGGCTCGATGCAGCCTGTCTGAGCTCAACACTCTGTGAGAGTGAGGCGATCTCTCAATCTCTGAGAGCAATCTCCGCCCACCGCTCATCTGATATGTAGAGAGTCACGAGTCCGACCAATCAACGCGGAAAACTGAAGGCAGTCTCACACCGAGAGCACTTGCTAAGCTAGGCCTCAGTGATCACGCATCAGTTGTCTCTCAAAGGTAAAGCAGCAGCAGACGTTGCTGAAGTTGCAAAACACCTCAATATAACCCATGATGTCCGCGATGCGGAAAATGCGGGCGGAATCGCGGAATGCAGTCATATAATGGAATTTACCGTATAACGCGGAATGTCACGGAATGTGTCGAAGTTTGGATGAATTAATCAAAAGTAGGTCAGTACACTTAAATCGACTCGCGCTATGGACTAGTATATATAAATATTAAGCCGCAAAAACACTTTAAATATGAATCCTGCATGTTCTGCATCTCTGTTAATGAATGACACAGACGTGCGGTTTCATTTACTGCACACACACATACTGAAGCGCACGTGATGCTCGCGGTGACTTCAGCGTCTGCCGTCTCACTAAATGAGGACATAAATACATGAACAACATCCCCAGAACTGCTCGCAGAGTCACTTCATGAGCATTTGACGGTTTCATTTGAGTAAAATGATCGTCATATCATATATAGGCTACAGAAACTTAAAAGGTCCTCATGGCAGCAACCTGTCAAAATATAATTTCGGTTTAGCCGAATATATTACTATATCGTAATACAACTACAACAATTATTACAACTTTTGTTGAGAATAATCACACTGTCGCTTAAATCGTTTACTTTAAGTTTTACAAAATGTTTACAGAATGCTTCTGGGTGATCTCTGTACTTATGTTATTATTAATATTATTAATATTACTGTTTATTTAATGTTGATGTTATTAACAGTTTTAAGAATTAAAGACATGTTTAAAAGCATTTAAAGAAAAAAAATTTGTCAGAGCTCTTGTTATTATTAATTTTGGCATTCATTTTCATTTTTACACCAGACACGTATATCGGTTCAAAATATCGGTTATCGGTCTACTTGATCTGTAATAATCGGTATCGGTATCGGCCCTGAAAAACACATATCGGTCGACCCCTAATTACAACTAGGGCTGTCAATCGATTAAAATATTTAATCGTGATTAATTGCATGACTGTCATGAGTTAACTCTTGACAATTAAAACTCGACTTCAATTAAAACTTAATCACACATTTTTTATTTGTTCTAAATGTACCTTAAAATAATACTTTTCAAGTTTTTAAAACTCTAATCAATAAGGGCATGGACAAATATAGATGCTTTATGCAAATGTATGTTTATTATTACATTTGTTTGCCTCTCTGTGCCCACATACTTTAATTTGGTGCAGCCAAATTCTCAATAAATCTGTTTTCATGGTTATATTTTACTGTTTATATTGTCAGGCAACCAAATTAATATGAAATCATTACTGAAAAACGACCCATTAAGACTACATAACCAGCTCTCCCTGCCCGTCTTCTGATGAAATCAAATACACATAAGATAAAGACAATAGCTGTGCTGTGATTTCGACTATACTTGCATGTAAAATTAGAGACGCAACATAGTGTTTATGCATTTAAATTTGTTAATGCGTTAATTTTGACATCCCAAATTGCAACATAGTCTAAGCCACACACATGCTTTGATGCTCTTAAAACAGAGTGCAAAGGAAATGGCTGCTGACTTGCCATCCCGTGTATATCAAACAGGGTTCCCACGCTTCTTGAAAGTACTTGAATTTCAGACATATGGATTCAAGGCTTGGAAAGTACTTGAAAACAAACATCGGTCCTTGAAAGTGCTTGAATTAAAATTTGAAATAAATGATGTTTATGGCTCTATTTAAAAATTGTCCATATGTGTTGTCAAAGACAGAAGGAAATGGCACTAATGATTGAGGGTGGAGATGGGGTAGCACGGAAAAAAACTTGGCGTGTGTTAATGCGGAGCCTAGAGCCCTGGATCTTATGCCCGCTCCCGCTGAGTTTCTGACCATTACCGCCCACTCCCACAATGTGTGTGTCCCGCTCCCGTAAACATTCTAATATAGTAGATCATTTTCGCGCTATGAATATGTGGGATATTGAAATAACATTTAAATGAGCGATCATAATTCACTTTCGATTTCGCAATCCCGCGCACTGTGTAAAGTGAACACATCTAACAATGCATGCATAATTATTAGGCACTTTGATATTTACATTTAGTCATTTAGCAGACGCTTTTATCCAAAGAGACTTACAAATGAGGACAATAGAAGCAATCAAAACCAACAAAAGAGCAACAACATGCAAGTGCTATGACAAGTCTCGATTAGCCTAACACCATACATGTAGCAAGTTTTTTTTTTTTAGAAACAAGTAGATAGAATAAAAAAAGAAAGCTATTGTTAGTTTTTCAAGAAAAGCTAGCAGTTAGACAATAAATATGAAATTGATAGAGGGTCAAGTGTGTGTGTGTTTTTACAAAAAGTAGATAGATAGATAAAATAGAATTAGAATTAGAGTTAGAGGGTCAAATAAAGATGGAAGAGATGTGTTTTTAGCCGTTTCTTGAAGATGGGTAAGGATTCAGCTGCTCGGATTGAGTTGGGCAGGTCATTCCACCAGATGGGAACAGTTAATGAAAAAGTCAGTGAAAGTGATTTTATGCCTCTTTGGGATGGGAAAATAATGCGTCGTTCACTTGCATATAAGTCTGAAGAACTGAATTTAGGTAAAGGGGTGCCGAGCAAGAGGTGGTTCTGTAGGTAAACATTAATGTCTTGAATTTAATGCGAGCAGCTATTGGTAGCCAGTGCAAATTGATGAACAGAGGTGTGACTTGTGTTCTTTTCGGCTCATTTAAAGATCAATCTTGCAGCAGCATTTTGGATTAATTGTAGAGGTTTGATGGAACTGGCTGAAAGACCTGCTAAGAGAGCATTGCAAATTGTCAAGTCTGGACAGAACAAGAGCTTGAACAAGGAGTTGTGTTGCATGTTCCGAGAGAAAGGGCCTGATCATCCTAATATTGTATAAAGCAAATCTGCAGGACCGGCCGTTTTAGCAATGTGGTCTGATATTCTGATCATAACTTTTTCCAAGCACATTTTTCCAATTCCAAACCACATCAATCTTAACTACTATAAATGTTGTATTTAATCATTTATAAATTATATATAATTGTCCATGAAGGCTGGAAGTGAAAAACTCCATATTCAGGTGTGCAGAATTATTAGGCAGGTTTTCTTAGATGAAATTAACAAAAAAAAAAAATTTACGGAAAAGTCTGAAATGATTTAATTCCCGTGAGAAATATTCAAAACTAATGCAATACAGAAATTGCAAAGTTGTCAGCAAAATGCTCATTGGGCCAGCGGGGTCTGACAGAAATGAATGCGAAGAATTAGGTGTAAAACCATCAGGATCCATTTAGTCTCCTGCGCCACCATTTTCCAGAGCTGCAACCTTCCTCTAGTCTCCAGAATTACAAGGTGTCATGTTCTCAGAGACTTTGCTTGGGGGAGACCTCACTCAATAAGAATAACATGCTGAAGTGTTGTGAAATACATGAAGATAATTTTTTTTTATAGACCAATTAGTTGAGAGCGACTCATGAAGGACCAGCACCACATCCTCTTGTACCACTGTTTGAATAATCGATCTTCCAGAATCTAGCAGTAAGTTTTAGGAGCTCATTTTTAGTCAATCTCTGCAAGACAGACTTTGCAGGATAGGAGATGGACTAAAAATTAACTCTCAAAACTTACTGTGTCATGGAGCTATGGAGAAAATGTAGAACTTGAAAAAAAGAAAAACTGCTTAGCGAAAAGTGTTTACTGTTTAAAAGCAAATAGAAAATCTTATTTTTTGCAGATTTGCACATGTACAAGGGTTAAATATTTTTTTTAAATATTCAAGTTTTGAGCAGCTGCCATTCCTCTAGTTCAAAGATGAAATAATGGGATTTACAATGGGATTTACTAAATAATTTTGACTTAAGTTTATTTATTAATGAGTAACATCTCTATTGCGAGTGTGCAAATTTTTAATGTTAACAGGTTTTACCGTGTTATTGCATCATTTAATTACTTTTTATTAATAAAAAAATGTAGCCATTTTTTCAATTTCAAATCTTGTACAAGAACTAAAGCAAAAACCAGTTTGATGCATATTTAGTCAGTATTTTAGAAATTCTATTTGAATATTACCAGTATTGATTTCAATGGATTGCATTAGGGCTGTGACGGTATTGGATTTTTTCTCACCGCGGTGAAGCAGCAACAAATATCGCGGTTTGGCGGTTAATCGCACGACCCCCCCCCCCACACTTTTTTTTCCCAAGTAAAAAAAAACGTGGTCGCACTTGTGCAAATGCATGGTCTGCTGCTCCAAAGTTTCTGCTTCATATAGCGCGCGCGCTGCAGAGCCACGGCACATTGTAGCAGGAGTCAGATTTCACTGATCACATGAAGAGATGCACATTCAGCGTGAGGCTTCGTGGGTATTAACAGCTTGTAAATTAATAATAATAAAGTCGTCGTCTTTATTCTTAAAACAGCTAATTAAATTAACAATAATAACAAAATAATATTATTCTCTATAACTTTTTATATATATATCTTCTGAGTTTAATAGGAATTATGGAACATTCTTTGTCGCGTTTGTAACCCATTCTTTGTACAACAAATTATTAAAAGAATAACAACCTGAGCAAGCTGCAGAAACAACAAGCGAGCTCAACATGCCCCATGCTTTGTTCTCGTGAGTTGTGCTAAACTTCGATTCCTATTTCTTTAGACATTGTTTTTCGGGTAAGACTCCGTGGATATAAACGCACTTGTCAAAATGCAACGTGTTGCAAAATGTGTTTGTTGAAACGGATAGGTTATAACAGCAAATTAGGATGTAATTAATATTATTTGACTATTCGTTAGGCTACATTTATAATAACAAACTTTTTAAAGTGCAAAATAAAGAGGCGTTTTCTTCTTCCGACCGTTCCTTGAAATATATCTTGTTTCCAGAATCTCACAATTACATTTCCTCTACTGAAAGAGAGAGAGAGATAACAAATAAAAATGTAGTCTGCACAAAATGCATTTTATTATAGGCTATTTATTTTATTCGTCTTGTCCAGAATCAAATTAGTTTTACATTTTGTTGTCAACATAATAATGTGTCGCAGAGAAAAACATAATAATAATATTGTAGGCAAGTTTGTAAAAAAATTTAAAAATTGCATATTTGTTATTTTTATTCTTCTTGTCAAAATACAAAATTTGTTTAACCTTTTGATGTCAACACGGAAAAGTGTCGCAGAGAGAAAAAAAAGACATCTGTCATTTAAATGTATATGTTGCAAAATTAAATCTTTTTCATGAAACCAAACAATTTAACTTCCCTGAGAAGAATGTCCCTGAATGTACCTGAAGAATGGAAAAGGCTTTAGGCAAAACCCTGCCGTGCTGCCCCCACTTCACTCAAATACGATTTTAAAGATGCAAGTGAAAGATTTGATAATTTGTTTATTGACACAAGTACATTAAAATAAAAGCAAGCACGGGCATGTTTTGATTATTATTTTTTCCCCTACTGCAATGTAAAATAAATAATAAATAACAACTAAAGCGGCAAAAACAGTGCACAGATATTAGCAGTCAGGGCTTAATCTGAACAAACCCGGTCCGGATCAGCACCTCCGAACTCCGATCATCTCATCTGACGGATCCTCTTCCTCCAGTGAAATACGTTTGTGTCAGGATTATTGTAGTTTTGCATTTTTAAATTCGTTTAGTTTATTTTTTATATTGCTTTCAATTTTCAAAGTCAGTGGCACAGGGAACTGCTCTCACCATAAGAGAAGGCAAAATATCTGCGTGCACTCAATGCAAACGCAAACTCTGGGTTGCTGCGACTGTCCTATGATCGGGGTACACAAAAACTACCCAAACATTAAAAAAAAATGTTTAATAAAATAACCGTGATTTTTAGAGTATATGTGCACACTATAAAATGAACTGGAGCAAGCTGGTGATCACTTAAGTGCGTCAACCGAGTGATTGCGCGAATGATCTTTACCTCTCCATCATCTGATGTGAATCCATCACCCCGCTTTAATACACAATTTAAACACTGTATATGATAAAATAATACATACATTAGGCTATATACAAAGGAATTCATGTCTGGATAGTTTTCGTTTTGATTACATTTATGAATGTATATTAGTATGTTTGTATTAGTATGTTTTGCAGCCTATTGATGACGCCAAGTTGAAGTTGGGCGCGGAGCGTTATTACTATGAAGCAAATGTTATTTAGATGTAGAATAACTAAGCGGTGATAACGAATGCCCAAAAGATAAAGTACAAATATCTGTCCCTTTGCCCCCCTGACTGTGTTGCCGCCCCTTGGCGACTACCTTGTTCGCCTAAATGCACGCGCCGGCCCTGCTCATCGACAGCCCGCCTGATCTGTCAGAGGGCCGTTATGCACATGCTGCGCACTGTGCGCAATAAAACACATGACACAGAAGCACTGGTGCGTGCGTGCAGCGCGTGGACAAGAGGGAGTAAAAACACACAGATATGCTGTTCTGAAAGGATGTTGGGAATGGGATATTGTTAGACCGCCCGCTCCCGTTCAAATCACACCAGAGTTATTCCCGCGTTGCAAGAAATCTGCTCGGGTCTCGCGAAAAAAAGTGCGGTGATGACGGTGATGACCTCAACACCGCGGTTGGCATCTCATTACCGCGGTGAAGCGGTAATGCGGTTATCGTCACAGCCCTAGATTGCATACAATTTATTTGAACACGACCGCTCAAAACAGTAAATTTATGAAACCTACACATTCAAAACATTACTCTGAAAGGTTTAATGTAAATGTTATGTGTAAGTGAAATGTTTAATAGGCTACTCTAAGGTCTTTCATGACACTACATATGCCGGGGTGTGAATTTGATAGGTGCTTGATATAAAATAAATGTTGCTTAAAGTCCTTGAATCTGGTGTTCATGAAAGAGTGGGAACCCTGATCAAAGCACCTGAGCCTGCTCCGAAAACAGTGTGCTTTGGCCCTTCATCTGATAGATGACGCGCATGTTTGTGTCTTTCAGGTCCAGCAGTGATGCCCCCTCAGTACTATGGTGTGACTCCATGGGGCGTGTATCCTGCCAACCTATTCCAACAACAGGCTGCCACCCCCTCCAACCAGCAGTCAGCAGCGCAGACCCAGCAGAACCAACAGCAGGTAAGAGTTCAGCCAACCAGACCACTGACGTATGAAAGTCACATCATGCATGCATTGAACTCATCCACCAATCATTGTTCTTTGTTTGCTCCAGGTGATGCGTGCAGGTGGAAACCAACGACCTCTGACTCCCAGTCAAGGACAGCAGGGTCAGCAGACCGAGCAGCTTGTAGCCGCAGCAGCTGTGAATTCTGCCTTGGCGTTTGGGCAGGGTCTGGCAGCAGGCGTACCTGGTAAAGGACTTTTGATTATATCTTTTAAAGGGGTGTTCACAATGAAGCTATTCCTTTTTAACAAAAGTTATGATTTGAGGTAATTGATATGGTTGCCAACGTAGCAGATCAATTAGAGTAGAGAGAACCCAAAAACGTCAATTAATTTTTAAATTGTGGTTTCTTGGCCTGAAAAGCGATGGAAAGAAATAACATTCTGAATAGCAATGGAAATTTCAGTTGTGAATATTTTTTGGAATACTTTATTCAGCAAGAAGCAAGAATGTATTCTGTTGAACAAAAGGAACAAACATTTCTGAAAAAATGCACTGCGGTTTCCACAAAATATTAAGCAGCACAACTTGTTTCAAATTAATACAAATAAATATTTCCTGATTTCGTCACCGATAGCTGTGCGATAAGTGCACTGAGGTATAGCACAATGTTGTTTACGGTGACCCAAGTTTGATTTGAGTCTCAAGGTCCTGATCCTGCTCCACTCTCTCTCCGCTCAAATCTTCGTTTCATTTCTCTACTGTCCGATCCAATGAAGCATAAAAAAAGCCCACAAAATAAAAAGTTATATTTCTTGATCACCAAATCTGCATAATATAATTATTTAACAGATCAGAGGTTCATGATGATGTCTGATGAAGATGTGATTTATTTTCCAGGTTATCCTATGTTAGCTCCAGCTGCGTATTATGACCAGACCGGTGCACTTGTGGTGAATACTGGTGCTCGTGGTGGCCCAGTTCGACTTATGGCCCCTGCATCGGTTATCATCAGCCAATCAGCAGCAGGTACACGTTTTAATACGACAAATGAAGGTTGCAGTCAACAGACCACCATTAAACTTATTCTAAATGTTGTCTTTATTTATTTTTTTAAACAGTGGCTGCTGCTGCTGCTGCCGCTTCAGCGGGTGGGGCTAATGCCGGTCTTGGTGGTGGAGCAAGCGGTGCGTTCCGTGCATTGAGTTCCCAGCAGGCTCCTGGGCAGCAAGGGAGTGGGGCATTGGGAGGAAACTCTTTTTATGGGAGTGGCTCCCCAAGCTCCTCACAAAGCTCTTCACTTTTTTCACAAGGCTCTGCTCAGCCAGGAAGCACCTCACTTGGATTCAATGCCAACCCATCTTCTTCTCTGGGAGCTACGCTTGGAGCAGCACTCGGGGGTTTTGGCACAGCAGGTATTGTGATCTCAAATTTAGTTATGTTTAAAATAAAAATCACTGTAATACCGCTGGAGGGCTATTGTCTTCAGCTGAAAATCTACTTTAAAATCAACATATAATCAGAAATTACCCATTCTGCTTTTTAAATGTTCATTCCTGGTAGCGATGCAGCAACATTTCTGTATCCTAATATATTTATCCGGAAAGGTTTTGGACAGCCGAAATCGTTAACCAAAGTATTGATGTTTAATTAGCGCTTCTCCAATGGAAGTTGATCGATAAAGTGCCTTGTGTGCAGTTTAAATGTTCATCAACTTGGTTTTTATTTGCGTGTTGATTAACTACATTTAATTAATTTATGAAAAACTAACTTTAGTTTAGAAAAATAATGAGAATTTTGGGGCATCATTTCAGAAATATTCCATAATATCATTATGTAATAATAACTTTCTTCTTCTGAACAGTTGTTTCATAGGCAGTGTTGCCAAGGCTGCTTAGAAGTTTCATTTCATGAGTCACATTACAGAAATAAGTTGCAAATGATGCTTAAGAAAATCGTTGTTAAAAATCTGTTTAGTTTGACTCTGGTTTAAACTTATGTATGGTTTTGCAGTGGCTAATTCCAGTTCCAGTGGTTCCCGTCGAGATTCTCTGACTGGTTGCTCTGATCTGTACAAGCGCACACCCAGTAGCCTCACCCCTATTGGCCATGGGGGCTTCTACAATGGCCTCAGCTTTTGCTCCTCCCCTGGCCCAGTTGGCATGCCTCTTCCAAACCAAGGCCGCTCCCACTCTCTCACCCCGCCACCCTCGCTCTCAACTCATGGATCTTCAAGCAGTCTTAACCTTGGTAAATATGTATGTTCCAGTTACCTTTCTATCAAAAATCTTTAATAAATAGAATCTAATGCATGCCCACCTCTGGCTCCTCCCCTCAGGTGGACTGACCAATGGCAGTGGGCGATTCATCTCTGCAGCTCCAGGAGCAGAGGCGAAGTACCGCAATGCCACCACAGGCTCATCTCTCTTCAGTCCCAGCAGCCAGCTCTTCCCATCATCACGGCTTACGCTATGGCATGTCTGACGTGATGCCATCGGGACGTAGCCGTCTCCTTGAGGACTTTAGAAACAACCGTTACCCCAACCTGCAGCTGAGAGAAATCGTGGGACACGTCATGGAGTTCTCTCAGGACCAACATGGCTCCAGGTAAAGCAGATGTCTGTTACAGCTCATACATTTCAGGAAGTCATGATCCTGATGTTGCCAATTTAATTAATAGAGGGAATAATAAATAAATTAAAATCTATTGGATTGTGTGCAGGTTTATCCAGCTGAAACTGGAAAGAGCAAGTCCTGCAGAACGTCAGTTGGTTTTCAATGAGATACTACAGGCGGCCTACCAGCTCATGGTTGATGTGTTTGGAAATTATGTCATCCAGAAGTTCTTTGAGGTAATACGAAGCTCTTTTGTTGATGCATGCATCATTTTTAGTGTCTAATGAACCACAGAGTTTCACACATGAGGATAGAGAGGTTGCAGGTTCAGACTTGAACTGGATTTAATTGGTACTGCATTGTGCAAGTCAACTCAATTGATATAGCGCTTCATGCAGTACAAGTTGTTTGAAAGCAGGAGAATAACAGGGCCAGTGTTGCGAAGTTCATCAGTTTAGTTTGAGGTGTACCTGATGTCAATTAAGATGAGAAGCATCTGCTAAAAGCCACTTATATGTTTAGTTTGGCAGTCTCGATCAGAAGTTGGCGCTGGCTGAGCGGATCCGTGGCCATGTTTTATCCCTGGCGCTACAGATGTATGGCTGCAGAGTCATTCAAAAAGCTCTGGAGTTTATCCCTTCGGACCAACAAGTCATTGTAAGTTTATGGATGCTCATGTTGCCATGGTGGAGTTACACAAGGTGTGTGAATTGGTTATAATTTGTTTGTGTCTTTTGCAGAATGAGATGGTTCGGGAGCTTGACGGACATGTGTTGAAGTGTGTGAAAGATCAAAATGGCAATCATGTGGTGCAGAAGTGCATTGAGTGTGTCCAGCCTCATGCTCTTCAGTTCATCATTGATGCCTTCAAAGGACAGGTGTGTTTCTATTGAACTGTGTGCAAGCTGTATATTTGAACAGTATGGCCTGAAGTGTGTGTGCACCATGGGAACCTCTGTGGTTTATTTATGGAGGGCCTGATTTTTGAAGTGCAGTGCACTTTTAAGAAGCACAGTATAACAAATGAAAAATACAAATACTGCATGTCTAATGAAAAAAGATACTGCTAAACATTTGATGTATTATGATGTATTAAAAATAATTTTTTTGAGTGTGTAAAGAAAGCTTGACTTAATACTGTCCAAAAGTGGGTGTTTTATTATTTTATTTTTGAAAAGCTGTCTCGTAAGCTTACCACGGCTGATTTGATCAAAATACAATAAAAACAGTAATATTACAACAATTTTACAATAACTTTTTCTGTTTTAATATTTTTTAAATAAATTTTATTCACATGATTCTTGTGCCAAAGCTGTATGCTTTGCATAATTCCCGCATTGTTATTTTTTTCCGCTGAATTTTTTGATAAAAAAAAAAACCAGCATTTAAATGTCTTTATTGTCAATTCTGATCGATTTAGTGCATCCTTTTTTGAACAAAGTTATTATTATCCTTCCCCAAAATATATTTTGAACTACTGAATAAAAAAAATAATTCCTGTCAAATATTTGTATAACTGCAGTCTTGTCAAATTCAGTGTTTCCTCTTCAGTGGACCACACTGGCCAAAATGACTGCAACAGTGAATAAGTAGTCTATGGGCCCCATGTTCTTCTATAAAATGAGTCCTGGGGATAGAAAAAGTCTACTAACATGCATTTTGTAACCTGTGTTGCAAAAAACTGCTTTATCCAGTCGTGACTGTAGAACAGCTTATTTTGAAGTGTATTTAAAGCCCTTGTCTCTGTGTATGTTTAACTAATAACTGTGTGTGTTGTGCAGGTGTTTGCTCTGTCCACACACCCATATGGTTGTCGGGTGATCCAGCGTATTCTGGAGCACTGCCTGCCTGAGCAGACTCTACCGATACTGGAGGAAATACATCAACACACCGAGCAGCTGGTCCAGGTAATTTATGAAGCAGTCTGCTTCTGTGCTGATCCAGGATCTTATCTTTTCCTCTCATCAAAACTCTTTTTTCCCCTCCTCTTTCCCATATAGGATCAGTATGGGAATTACGTAATTCAGCACGTGTTGGAGCACGGCCGCGCGGAGGACAAGAGCAAGATTGTATCTGAAATCCGTGGAAATGTTTTGGGGCTCAGCCAGCATAAGTTTGCCAGGTGCGCAGAAAGCAATTACGCAAGCATGATACCCCGCCTCACAAAGGTGCACAGGAAGAAGTGTCTTATTTAGGGGTCTTTGTGTGTTTTATTTCCCAGTAACGTGGTGGAAAAGTGCGTGACCCACTCGTTGCGTGCCGAAAGGCGATGCTGATTGATGAGGTGTGCAGTATGGCAGATGGGCCCCACAGTGCCTTATACACCATGATGAAGGACCAGTACGCCAACTATGTTGTGCAGAAGATGATCGATGTGGCCGAGCCGACACAACGCAAGATTGTAATGCACAAGGTGCGGATTCTATTTCGTTATCAGTATGTCTTCTTTTCTCATTTGTGCTGATGAATTGTGACTGAATGGTGGATGTCGGTTGTTTTGTGTAGATCCGGCCTCATATTGCGACGCTGAGGAAGTACACGTATGGAAAGCACATCTTGGCCAAGCTGGAGAAGTACTACATGAAGAACGGCGTTGACCTCGGCCCACTCTGTGCACCCCCTAATGGCATCATGTAAACCCTTCCCATAACTCCTGTAGGATGCCTGTCTGAGTGCACGCGTGTGTGTGAGCGTGTTTGGCCACACCCGACGATGTTGGGATGGAATCGCCAGAACCTTCCTCTCATCGCTGAATCATCGCCGGGTTGTGACCTCCTTTTTTTATTTTATTTTTATTTTTTTTCCCCTTTTAGCATTTCTTCCTATTTTCACTCTACTACCTAAATTATGGTCCTTTTTTGGTCCTGTATGAAATGAGAGAATATTTGATTTATCCCACGTTCGATCATGTCGGCTTGCGCAAACACACTTTATTGCTTGGCAACACCTTTCTAACGCGCATATTCTTTCATAATACACACATTATCGCTAACGCGCAGACATTTAGCATGGGAGACGTTTTTGGTCTTGCTTCTATAAACTATTTAGTGCATACTTGGTGTAGACCTTTGCATATATATATAAATATATATATAAAACTTTGTAGTTTTTCTGGTTTTTGATGTCCAATCTGTATCTATAATCTTCCCCTGTAGTGAATACATACTTCTGATTGTATAATTGTACATTTGTAAACCTTCGCTAATGTAAATGTGGACTCGCTTCTACAGCCCTTTTTTGGTATGAGGAGAAAGAAAAAAAAGACAAAATAGAAAAAAGAAAATCTTGTGTATTTCAGTGTAAATTCTCACCTCTTTGGTTGTGGTTTCTGAGTTATGAGTTGTTATATATTGTAAATTGTAATATCAGATTTTTTGTTGGTTTTGAAGCCCTTTGAATTATTACTGCATAGATGTACAAAGAACAGAGAAAAGTACGCACTCTGCTTTTAGCTATTCACCAGCCACCTCTTTTTCACCTCCACTCATCCCTTTCTTTTTTTAAGATCTTTTATATTCCCTCCCTCGCTCCGGGGCAGGTAGCAGCAAGCGCGTTTGTGTGTATGTGTTTGGCGCGTTCGACTGCCCCGGGTCAGAGTCGGAGGTGTGTACAGATTTGCCATTCTTTTGTCTACTTGTAAGTGATTGTAACATACTGGCCATTGATTTTTGATTTGGAACACTCTCCGGTGTATATTTAAACAGCCTTGTGTATATTTCCTATGATTCTCTTTATGCAGGCACACTTGTAACCATAATGTGTATAGGTAACAGATGCTGTGTGTGCTTTCTGCCTGGGCAACTATTTTTTGTAACTCCAGTTGTAGATTGTCTCTAAACTATGTGTGATCTTTATTTTGAAACAAAACAATGAAAAAAATTCAAAATTTCAGAACGGTCTTTGACTCTTCCTTCCTTTTCATGTGCTTGTTTTGTCTTCAGCACTGTGATAATTATAATCTATTCTGTCGTACTTTTCAGTAATCAGTTGAAAAACAACTCGTTCAAGATGAAGTCCCTTTAGTTCATCATTAAAGAGATGTTATATTAATGAAACATTAATGGCATTTTCCACAAAGGATATTTTGATGTTGAAATGTTCCTGTAGCAATAATTTGAAGTTTCTTAACGACATGGCCTGAGGATACTGTCTTGATGGATGCAGCAGATATGCTTAGATGAAGGATTCTGTTGATTTTGAAATGTAAAACTTGCATAACATCTTTCCAGGGAACAAGTAATCGCAAAATACATACCTTGAATGCACCACAAATCTCATTAGATAAAAACGTCTGCCAGATGTGCAATTGTAAATCAAAGGTGACTTCAAAGGTGGCTTAAGGCCTATTCACTCTAAGAACTGTGGCTGTTCAAGTTTTAATAATTGTTCTAGTTACATGATAATATAAATATGTCCACACCACAGTAATAACAATAATGATATATTGGAGTGATATCATTGGAATCACTTTCAGAATATTTTTTTTTTGTAGTTGAACAAAAAGATTACAAGTCCATCAGTCTACCTGACTTTAAAGACCTTGAGCATTTAAAGCAGAAGACGTCATAACAGCAGCTTGCTTGTTGTTGTAAATGGGCCTTAACACAAATATGATAAAATATTCAATTTGATAAGAATAGACCTTTGTTCCATCATAAAAATCCAATGAACATTAACCCTGTAAATATACTGATGTATGAATTGAAAGTTTTTTTTACAAATGGAAAAGTTTAGTCCACCTTGAGCCAAAAAATATTAAAAAGAAAATAAAAACAAATTTGATGTTTTATGTTTTGTATCATATTTGGATCATTAGGCTGTTATGGCCAATATAGCATGATAGTAAGAATATGGAGCTCATACCCGAGGAGTAAAAAAATACAAAAAGGAATATTAAATTCTGATACCTTTTAATGTAAATCAATGCATTTTTTTTATAACAGACAATTTACATAAAATGTATATTAGTTGTCCCCGTATAACTCCAAATGCCTTATTCGGATGATTTTAAATAATTAGTTTTATGACTAAAAGGGCAAAACATATAATGCAATATAATGATGACTGTCTGAGAGATTTACAAATAAGCATTCCTCAAAAGCCTGATGTATCATATTTGATCAATTTTTATACATTAGTTTTATTGACATGTACAAGATTTTTTTCAACAACAACAAAACAAATATAAAAATATGCCAGTGTATGGATAAAGAAACCCAATATGTTAAGTTCAGTAAATGTTTGTCTTGACAGATTACTAACAATATAGAAGTAATGTTTATTTTGAAAAATCGAAGATTTCACTGCAATATTGTGTAGATTTAGTTTTTCAGGAAATATGATACAGTAGGCTTTACAGGGATACACAGTTTTTAAATGTTCAAAAATGTATTTTGCAACACATAAGAAGTGTGTTTGTGTGATTCTAATCTACAGGTGCATCACAATAAATTAGAATGTCGTGGAAAAGTTCATTTATTTCAGTAATTCAACACAAATTGTGAAACTCGTGTATTAAATAAATTCAATGCACACAGACTGAAGTAATTTAAGTCTTTGGTTCTTTTAATTGGGATGATTTTGGCTCACATTTAACAAAAACCCACCAATTCACTACCTCAACAAATTAGAATACTTCATAAGACCAATAAAATATTTTAGTGAATTGTTGCCCTTCTGGAAAGTATGTTCATTTACTGTATATGTACTCAATACTTGTTGGGGCTCCTTTTGCTTTAATTACTGCCTCAATTTGGCGTGGCATGGAGGTGATCAGTTTGTGGCACTGCTGAGTTGGTATGGAAGCCCAGGTTTCTTTGACAGTGGCCTTCAGCTCATCTGCATTTTTTGGTCTCTTGTTTCTCATTTTCCTCTTGACAATACCTCATAGATAGATTCTCTCTGGGGTTCAGGTCTGGTGAGTTTGCTGGCCAGTCAAGCACACCAACACCATGGTCATTTAACCAACTTTTGGTGCTTTTGGCAGTGTGGGCAGGTGCCAAATCCTGCTGGAAAATGAAATCAGCATCTTTAAAAATCTGTTCAGCAGAAGGAAGCATGAAGTGCTCCAAAATTTCTTGGTAAACGGGTGCAGTGACGTTGGTTTTCAAAAAACACAATGGACCAACACCAGCAGATGACATTGCACCCCAAATCATCACAGACTGTGGAAACTTATCACTGGACTTCAAGCAACTTGGGCAATGAGCTTCTCCACCCTTCCTCCAGACTCTAGGACCTTGTTTCCAAATGAAATACAAAACTTGCTCTCATCTGAAAAGAGGACTTTGGACCACTGGGCAACAGTCCAGTTCTTCTTCTCCTTTGCTCAGGTAAGACGCCTCTGACAACAACTGTAGCCAAATTCCTTGTCCCGTCTGTGTGTGGTGGCTCTTGACCCCAGCCCCAGTCCATTCCTTGTGAAGTTCACCCAAATTCTAGAATCGATTTTTCTTGACAATCCTCATAAGGCTGTGGTTCTCTAGGTTGGTTGTGCATCTTTTTCTTCCACACTTTTTCCTTCCACTCAACTTTATGTTAACATGCTTGGATACAGCACTCTGTGAACAGCCAGCTTCTTTGGCAATGAATGTTTGTGGCTTACCCTCCTTGTGAAGGGTGTCAATGATTGTCTTCTGGACAACTGTCAGATCAGCAGTCTTCCCCATGATTGTGTAGCCTAGTGAACCAAACTGAGAGACCATTTTGAAGGCTCAGGAAACCTTTGCAGGTGTTTGGAGTTGATTAGCTGATTGGCATGTCACCATATTCTAATTTGTTGAGAAATTGAGAAGCAAAAGGAGTCCCTACCAAGTATTGATACATATACAGTAAATTAACATACTTTCCAGAAGGCCAACAATTCACACAAAATGTTTTTTTTTTTTTATTGGTCTTAAGTATTCTAATTTATTTAGATTGTTGTGAATTGGTGAGTTTGTGTTAAATGTGAGCCAAAATCATCACAATTAAAAGAACCAAAGACTTAAACTACTTCAGTCTGTGTGCATTTAATTTATTTAATAGACGAGTCTCACAATTTGAGTTGAATTACTGAAATAAATGAACTTTTCCACAACATTCTAATTTATTGTGATGCACCTGTAAATTAATGACTGAGACAGAGTTTTGAGATGTTCATATGCAATCCAATATCACCAGCTGAATAACTGAGCTCAGTGGATCAGACTTTCCTAAACACAGATATGTCATGAATAATGTAGTAGTCTGAAGGTATCTCACCCATAAATATCACCCATAATCATACAATCAAATGTCAGACAACCAAAAAACTGACACTTTCATTCTGGAACTTGTTCCTTATGCACCAAACACTGTTAGAAGACTTTTAATTGTGTGTGCATATTGAAACACCAACCAAAAATCATTATAAAGGACATTAAATGTGCCATTATATTCATTATACTAACAGTAGCATGGAATTATGTAAGCGATATTATCAAAAACACATGTCCACTAGGCTACTACAGACAACATGTTGAGGGTCTCGGGAGGCTCTGATGGAAATCGAGATAAGGGAGGAGAAGGTAGAGGCAGGGAGGGCGTCGATGCTTGGCGATGCTTGGCGATGCTTGGGCTGCAGGGGGCATCATCAACCGCACGAGGAAAATCCACCCAATGCCCGTCCTCTTCTCAGACACGCCATAGCGTAGAGAAGAGAAAGAGAGAGAGAGGAGTTCTGGTCTTCCCTGCTTCCATATCCATCAGGTCTCAGCCACTCCAGTCATATCAGAGGGGAGGAAATCACACGAGCTGCTCCTCCTCGGTCTTCGCGTGGTTTTGACCGTGCCGACGCGAGACGGATGTGCCGACGAAAGCGCCTGCCCTGAAGTTGGATACCGAAAACTGAGCAAAGGGTTTACTCATACCTAGTACCTTGAAGAGGAGCGCGGAGACGAGAGCGGGAGCCCCGTGTTTTGCTGCGTTCGGAGCACCATGAAGCTCCCGTGCTGGATGGCGCTGGCGCTGCTACTGGCGCAGACTGCACTGGTGAGAATGACACTCTATTGTTACGAGAGGGCGATTTACCGCCGGTCACACGCGCTCACAACATGCCCAACGTTCACATTCGGGATTATGTTCGTGAATGCTTGCGGTAATCTTTATGAGAGAGTGTGAATTGTAAGGTCATTATTTAGGCGACTGTAGCCGTGTGCTGCTCGGTTGTAAGTCTTGGACGTGACCCACATTCTCTAGGTTGACCCCAGACAGCGCGTCTCTGGCGGCCTGGGGAGCGCTGCGAGAGGGCTGAAGAAAGCTCTGAGCTGGGACCCACGACGAGCCAGCCACAGCGGCGCGGATTTCTGATGGGCACCTTTGCCTTTTTTTGGCCATTTTGGGGGTGGATATGGGTGGGTGTGTGTTGGTGTTGTGGGTCAGGGACGCATCGTTAGTCGCTTGTCTGATTACACTGGCGTGAAGAAGCTTGGATGCGTGCGTGCGTGTGTGCGCGCTCGTGTCCGGATAAACTATAATTAATCCGTCGCATCTAATTAGGGTTTAATTACAAGCCCTTTGTCCCCCATGTTTGACTGTCGGTGGTCCCTCCACACGCACCATTCTCTTTGTGGTCAGTGGCTTCCAGACATGGCCGGTAATTACAGCAGGGCTGCATTATAATGGGTTGTAGCGGGTGATAGCGGAGGTGTTGGCTGTCGCCGATCGGCGGGTGATTTTGTCCGGAGATGGCCGGAGGCGGGGTGTGTGTGCAGGCTGTAGGCTGCGCGGGGGTGACGTCATTGGCCTTCGCGGCGCGAGAGTGGAACCCAGATTTAGAAGGGGATCGAATTAATTCAGGTTTTTGGTTATGTCTCACGTTTACGTCGCTTATATGATGTGCTTTTGACAATTAAAAAGCGGAACACATGATCCACCTCGAGACGTGTGTTTACCTTTGAGCTGTGCGCGCGAGTAAATGCACTATGATGAAATTCTACAAGAAAATTAGCTTTCAGTTCGGTAACGTATTTACTTCGGATGCTACGATTTTTTTGTCACTGAGCACTTGTTGAGTCCAAAGCCCTTCATTGCAACAAGTGACTGGCAATGATGAAAAACTGGTGGTCCAAAATACTTGAACACACTACAGAATGCTACAGTGCCCGTGCACTTTTTCAGTGGCTTGATTCCAGTATTCCAGTATTTTTCCTATAGGGATATTGTAAAAAGGTCTGTTTTAAGGCATTAACTAAACCAACGAGCTACAAGGTGAATTACAACATTACAAACTCTGATTTGAAGCAAGAAGTGACAAAGACTGTGTACTGACTGGCTTTAATAATCAAATTAGAAATTCTAAACTTTTGATTTAAAGTTTTTGACTTTATATATATATTAGGAGAATGTTGTGCAGTTTATGAATGCTCAGTTTTACAGGCATATTAATTTTTCCAATCAAGGTATAAAATATTACCCATATACTGTATATAAACAGACATGCAAAGACTTTTAAATGGGCTAACATGCCTTTCTTTGACATTATGACCTTGAAACTTGAACCAATTTGGTCCACTTCAGTTTAAGTTTCAGCTGACTTTTTTTTCGGAGAACCCAGGGGGCTGTTTCATAAAACAAGTAGGGGTGGGCTATATGGCAAAAATATCATATCACGATATTTGATTTTATCACGATTCATGTTGGTTTTACTATTTGGTCTGAACAGTGTAGAGACAAAGCCTTTCAAGGTAACAAAAAATTAAAAATAATGGTGAATATTTAGGCTAAAGTGGGCGAAGATAAAAATCTTTGTCATTATTTTATCTTTGTTATAATAAATAAGAACAACGATACACATTACAAATACAAATACATAGCATACAAATAAAACAAACAGTGCTTTATTTTCAGGTACAATAGGCATATTTAGCAGAGCATTTAAGAAATTGAATGAACAAATATAAAAATTAAGTTCAAGTCAAGTCAAGTTGAGCTTTATTGTCATTCCACTACATGTGTGGACATATAGTGGGACGAGATGTCTTCTGCCTCACAGGACCACGGTGCTACATAAATACAGATATACAACACGAAGTAAAACAGTATAAACCTATACACAAACTAACCTACTGTCAGCTTTGACTATACATATGCTATATATAAAAGTGGTTACCTATACATAAACTAAAAACAAAAATACAAACTGTACAACTGTGCAGATGACTTCAAATACTGTACATGTGCAAAAGAGAGACATTCAAGCAGCTGGCTGGGGAACAGTGTAAGGTGATTTGTGGTGCATGAGCCAGTAGTATTAACTCAAAAGATAACTTGGTTCTGCGCTCTTACAGGTGTACGGGCTCAGAAAAGCGGTCAGAACAGCGCATGAATGAAAGTTTAACCGGCAAGGCTTTAAAACACACAAGATAAATGTACTGTTGTGATTGCGAATATGTGCAGTGTCCCGTGAGAGTAACTCTACCGCTGAGTTAACAGTGATGTGAATGGATGTGGCGTTGTACAGTTTATTGGAGCATACGGTGGCACTAGAACTGTAGGATGGAAAGAATGATTTTTGCAGCGGTGTTTGTCAAAAGCAGATCGTGGAGACAGTTTCTGTACCGAGTAAGCCAGGGATTTCAGTTAGGTCTTAATTATTGTCCCCTGTAGAAGGTCGAAATAAGTCAGACTAACTGAAATAGGGAGCCTGGCTTTTTTCAGCCGTTAGCAGAAACAAGTTAACTGCATTGCTTTTGTTCACTTCTAAGCAAATAGACTTGGTAGATTTGGTAGCCAGGTTTCCTCGGAGCACCTCATGAAATGGTAATTTTGTGCATTTACATAAACGAGCATTCAGTGGGGGTGGTCAAACAGCAGAATTCTAGACATTAGACCATCACTAACCTCCTTTTCTTCTATTTATGAAGATAAACTCTCATGTGGTTTTTCAAGTGTGTCTTTGCGTCTAAGCAATCGCTTTTCTTGTCAAGTATCAAACTGAGATGTCATACAAGTCACAATGGGCTGGCTTGATGATGTGAGTTTAGCTGAACTTGGCAGTGCAAAAATACCCAATTTGGGTAGCTGGTGAAGAGCGTGTGTTTATTTCATACCCATCTTTCCGCTCTGAATCAACACAGTGTGTAGTATAGTGCGTGATTGGCCGAGTTGTTGTGGGTCTTCAAACGGAAGTGTCATGTGGATCAATTGCAGTGGTGTCATATCCTTTCATTCAGGCTTAATTTGTATTGATGAGCTGTTGTAGGATTGTTGGGGGTGGTTGAGCTGAGGGTGCCTTAACAATTCAGAGTTTTATTTTCTAGGTGGGTAAATTGAAAGCAATGGAGGAAATTGCATCATCCAGCTATCAGTTTTTATATACTGCAAAAGGCATATTTAACTTTTTTCCTGTGGTATTAAACTTCTCATATGCCTCTGCTTATTAGTAATATAACTTCTAATGCCATCTACCTAATTTTTATTTTATTTAGCACAGATGCTTTTATCCAAAGCAAATTATGACATTTGAGACATGTGGGGACAATCAAAACCAACGAGCAACAATCATGCAAGTGCTATTCCAAGTCTGTGTTCACACGTAGGAAGGTTTTTTATTTTTTAGAAACAAGTAGATAGAATTTAGTTAAAAGAAACCTAGTGTTCGTTTTGGAGACAGAAAAGCTAGCAGTTAGACAATAAATATGAAATTGATAGAGGGTCAAGTGTGTGTGTGTTTTACAAAAAGTAGATAGATAGATAGATACAATAGAATTAGAATAGAGAGTGCTAGAATTTATAGGGTCAAATAAAGATGGAAGAGATGTGTTTTGTAGCTGTTTCTTGAAGATGGGTAAGGATTCAGCTGCTCTGCTGATTGAGTTGGGCAGGTCATTTTAATGCCATATGGGACAGTTAATGAAAAATTTTTGATGAAAGGACAGATTTTATGCCTCTTTGGGATGGGAAAACTTTAATCTCCTGATCTGAACACTTGCATCTCTGGCTTCTAGAGCATATCGAACCTGAAGAACTGAATTTAGGTAAAGGGGTGCCGATTTGCAAGAGGTGGTTCTGTAGGTAATCATCAATGTCTTGAATTTAATGCGTCACAGCTATTGTGTAGCCAGTGCAAATTGATGAACAGAGGTGGCCGCCTCTTTAAACATGTTCCAGTCTGTGTCCTGGAAGCAGTCCTTGCAGGCTGAGCATTTCTGGATTAATTGTGATCTGCTTGATGGAACCGGCTGAAGCCTGCTAAGAGAAGCATTGCAAATATGCTGGGGTTAGCAGAACAGAGAGCCTGAACAAGGAGTTGTGTTGCATGTTCGAGAGTGATCTTCACTAATATGTATAACAAAGTCCTCTACAGGACTGTTGCAAAGTTTAGTAATGTGGTCTGAGAACTTCAGCTTATCATCAATCACAACTCCAAGGTTTCTGGCTGTTTTTGAAGGAGTTATGGTTGATGATGAATTGGAAGGTGAAATTTGTTTGTTGTTCGCTGATGGCGCTGTACAGTTCACATGCAGTTCTGTCTTAGCTAGGTTGAGTTGAAGGTGATGGTCCTTCAATCCGTGAAATGTCTGCAAGACATGCTGAGATGCGAATAGCTATCATCAGATCCACCAGGATGAAATGAGAGGTAGAGTTGAGTGTCATCAGCATTGCATTGTTACAGCCATGTTTCTGATATGACAGAACCTAGTGAAGCCATGTAGACAGAAAGAGAAGTGGTCCAAGAACTGAGCCCTGTGGCACTGTAGCAGATGTTAGTCCTGCAAGATACTGAATGGAGTCCTATGTCGTTTAGGTCAAACCACTGTTTCAGTGCGGTTTCTGAGATGCCCTTTCTCAATATGGTTGACAGGAGGATCTGGTGGTTAACCGTATAAAAGCAGCAGACAGATCCAGCAAGATAAGTATGCAAATATGACACTTACTAAGTAATATAATTTATGAATGAATATAGAAAAGAAAGTTATTTTATTTATTTAAGTAATTTTTTTTTTCCAGATATCTAGTAAATGTCCCATGTGTCAGACTCAATGCCAACTGTTAGGAAAGCATGGTAAATTCTAACCATTTACTATAATTGTGCCGACACCAAGGGCTGTGGCAGATTTTGCTGCACCGCTCTCTGGAATGGAAACTACGTGCCTGTTGTGATATATATATATATATATATATATATAATTCTGGCAAAATAAATAAATGAGGCTCAATCAGAAATCTCACCAATTACACACCTGATTTTAGCACTTCGCCAGTGAACACTCAGCCTGCAAAACACTAAAATAAATATCAACATGAATAATAGTTAAATAGGAAAGTAGCCTTAAATGAGAAAGTTCAATACACCCGGGTCTATCACGAAATAAATATGCAGAATAAACCCATTATAATCATTGATGCTGTCTACACCTGCCAATTTAAAACGACAAATCCTGTATGGCTGTTTGAGGTAATTTATGACGAACTGAAACTAGTTAAAAAAACCTTTGCAACTGTTACTATTATGTTGCGACGTCTGGTTTAGACACGGTTCTGCCACCAAGCGCTTGTGTGCGTTAACTCCCTGCTGCCGCACTCTCTGTGGAATAGGAATCGTGGCAACAACCACCGCCCATTTCTTGTTAACATCTTCCATTTACCGCGGTCTTATTCGTACCGACAATTTGGAGAAATCCTCACCAATACACACCTGATCATCCGGGCACACATTACGATGGCGTGATAACCTCCCATGCTAATTTGCATTGTATGGGTGACATGAATGGAGATGATTCCAAGCATCAGCAAATTTAGTATTTAGTTAACAAGGTCCATCGCTCATCACGAAATAAATATGCAGAATAAACAGTATTTTCTTGCGCTCAAACCTTACTTTTTAAGGTTACTTTTTAAAGATTACTTTTATTATTAAATTGCATTAAATTATTGCCCCGCAATAATTTCATAGCTCATCACCGCATGATGCGCTGTGAGGATAATAAAAAAAGCTATGAGCTTACTCCTCATTGAAAATGCTTTTAAAACTTTTTTTTTTTAAACAGGTCTATTAATTTATACAATTAATTATAAGCCTACAATTATTATTGTTAACACTGCAGTCATCAATGAAATATCAAAGCAGCTTTATTTCAGTATGAATTCAGTACTCTCAACCTGTGTAACGTGAACTACGTTTCTACTCCTGTTTTTCACTATACTAGCCAATATAAAAATATAAAATATAAAAAAATTCATATCTGGTTGTGTCAGAGAGAATATGTGCCGTAAATGCAGCGTTAGCCGTCAATTTTTTTACATTCACTTTCTCTATAATTAAATTACTGATTTTCACCGTCTTGCTTAAAGTTTGCGCGTTGTTTGCTTGAGGTGCTTGACCCTTCCCTCATATAATCAATTGTTTATAGGCACTTTTTTTTAGGTTTTTAATGTTTATTTTTAATGTTAATGAGCTTGACACCAAGAGTTAAAAACAGGAAAATTATTTGGAAATCTTTGGGGGGGCTGTGCCAAGGCTAACCAAGTTTCTGATGGGACTGTCGCTCCGTCAAGCCCCGCCCTAAAGCCGCCACTGCACCAGAGATGGAGTTTAATTTAGATCTGGGATTTGAGCTAATGGACACACATCCGCTCCTGAGAGCTGTGCGTGTATGTGTGTGTTTTAAAGGATCATGTTGGACTCCTGGGTTCAGCACTGAATCAGTGTTTTGTGCAGTAGATGACAAAGACAACCATAGAGAGGGAGGGAGATGAGGAGGAGGGTATGAGGGAGAGAATGAGAGAACATGAGTGGAGAGGAATGTGTGAAGCAATTTGACACAGGAAGTCTCTGCTGCTGGCTTTCTCACTCAGCTGTATAAATGTCTTGCTTACAGACTCACAAGAGCTAGAGAGTGTTTTTAAAGTTTTGATTGGGACATGCCTCGCTCAAAGTCTGTGTGGCCTGTGAGAAGGATTAGCATTGCTTGGGAGAATAAACCGATATGGGATTGGAGCCAAATGTTTGGTTTATGCAACATCGTGAAAATGAAAATTCTGTCATTTATTCCCCCTCGTGTCGTTCCAAAGATGTATGATTTTCTGTTGTGGTGTTTGGAAGAATATTTCAGCTGTTTTTGTCTATACAATGCAAGTCAAAAGAGTCCAAAACAACATTAGACCCCACTGACCTTCATTGTGTGGACAAAAAATACTATATTTTTCAAAATATCTCTTTTTGTGATCCATAGAAGAAAGTCATGCAAGTTAGGAATATTAGAATTTCTCAAGAGTGTAAAAATTAGTCACAACTCAACTGACACAATCATTGGTATACAATAAAGCCAGCATCTAGTGGCGCTTTTCCACTGCATGGTACGGCACGGTACGGTACGGTACGGTTCACTTTTGGGGGGTTTTCCACTGGGTACTGTACCTGGTACCTGGTACTTTTTTAGTACCACTTCAGCCGAGGTTCCAATCGATCCGTACCGTTACCAAAACATGATGTGTAAACTCTGCTGATCACTGATTGGCCGGAGAAAATCGTCATCACTGCATCACTGAACTTGTGACACGAGACCCGCTAGATTTAAATCCTGCGGCCAGCGACGAATCGGACGCAACTTTTGTTTGAACAAACGCACCTTTTTGGATCAACCAAAAAATTGCTGTTTCGTGGAGTGTCAAGGAAGTACAGACGTTCCTCTCGTTGATAGCCAAGGAGCGGAACCAGCGAGATCTTGATGGGGCAACGCGGAATTAAAAAGCCCTATGTAATGTTATACACTTTTTGCACTTTGTATATTTTAGAGTGTTTTCTGTTTATATGTTAACCTTTGTATGTGTGTTTTGCATCAATTAAAAACGATCTGATTGAATAACTGTACCTCCAGACTATATTAAAAATGTATTATTGTATGAGCACGTAATGAACCTCTTGAAAAAGACAAATAACTAATGCCACGATGATACAAACCAACACATAAATAAAAAAAACTAGGGATACATTGAACATTTTGAAATATTATTCAAAATTTATTGATCATTCACTGAACATTCTTATGGCACTGCCACCACAGTCTCTGCTGCTGAGGGGTAAATCCCAAACATTCTCATAGGCTTCTCCATTGCTGTTAAAAACATCCACATGGCGAGAATGAAAAAACACAATTCCATTGAAATGCTCCTTTGTTGTAAGTTTGTTTGTGGCGCGTTTACAATAATGTCACGGCAGTAGAGGCGGCGCAACTATAACGACACGTGAATAACCCCGCCCACCCTAAAGCGGCACTAAACTGTGCTGGAAACGCAAACCGAGTCGTGCCGTAACGAGCCGTGCCGAACCGAGTCCTACCACGCAGTGGAAAAGCGCCATAGTTGGTTTCCAGTTGCTGAATAATGTGCCAGTGCATATGGCTGCGTCTCTCGGCAGGTGGGTGTTAACAGCCCTGGCGATCCAGAACCCTGCTGAGTTAATGACCCTACAGTCTGAAAGTCAACTTCCATCCCGTTTGAAATGATCAGAGATGGTCATTGGGGTGGGCCTCTGACCTTCAACATAAGAGGGAGGGATTTCAGCAACTGTCAGTAGTTGTGACACACTCAACTAAAATCCATTTGCACAACAGGGATGGAAATCGTTTGAATTTGGAAGAATTTCATGATAAATGTTTGACTTCATTTTGAAATCTTTTCACACTTTTGGTTTCTTGGAAATCTGAGCACAGTGTGACAGATCTTTTCAGGAATTGTAAAACAAGATTTTTTTTTCTCAAGAGACAAATGTGATAGAGAAGAGTCCTCTTTTAATCTCAGTAGTAAATGTTTACATACACATTCAATTTCAGTGTGAGTCAAATTTCTCGAATAAAGGTTTCTAGGTCTGTTAGTCTAATAATGCGAATTTAGCTCAGTATCGTCAAGTAGGGCTGCACAATTAATCAAATTTCTAATTGCGATTACGATTATGGATGCCACAATTACATAATCGTTCAAAGCCGCAATTACACAAATAAATAAACAATTAAAACTGCCCACTTGCATTATTCTGTTTGCTTAAGAGGTCTTTGCTGCGCGGGGTTTAACAAACTCAAACAAATTGGATAAAATACATTTTGTCTAACTGATAGTCATTGTCACTCTGTTGTACATGATAGATATGTTAAATGCCAAACGTCTCAAAAGCGGAACAAAATAGCGGTACTCATTTAAAAAAATATATATTATTCAAGATTATTTGTATAGCGCTTTTTACAATACAATCGTTGCAAAGCAACTTCACAGGAAATTAAGTTTCTAAAATAGATTTATATTGTAGAAACTCAATATAATTAACTTATGGTAAAATTTGGTTAATTCAGTATAATCACTGATGGTTGGCTTCCTCTGAGGTCCTCCGAGGGGTTGGCATCATCTCTTCTCAGGTGTTCGGTCATCTCAGATCATTTAAGGGTTGGATCCAGACTGAAGCTTGTGTAATTCATCCCGTGGCAGAAACAGAGAAACAAATAAAGACAATTAACGTAGCAGTTGTTCCATCCAGTAACAACCCTGGATGAAATTATCTGTTCAACCCAAGCTAAAGCATAATCATGTGCGTTTGGATCAGATATAACTGCAGTACAAGATTGTGAGATGCATTATAAGAATGCTTGGCTAAAGAGATGTGTTTTTAATCTAGATTTAAACAGAGAGAGTGTGTCTGAACCCCGAATGTTATCAGGAAGGATATTCCAGAGTTTGGGAGCAAATATGAAAAAGTTCTACCTCCTTTAGTGGACTTTGCTATCCTAGGTACTACCAAGAGTCCAGAGATTTGCGACCTTAGGGAGCGCGTTGGATTGTAGCGTAAAAGAAGATTAGTTAGGGACTACTGCAATGCTCTTCTAGCTGGACTTCCATCAAACACAATCAAACCTCTACAAATGATTCAGAATGCAGCGGCACGACTGGTCTTCAACGAGCCCAAAAGAGCCCATGTTACACCTCTCTTTGTCTCCTTGCACTGGTTACCAGTTGCAGCTCGCATCCAGTTCAAGACACTGATGCTTGCATATAGAACAACCACAGGCTCAGCACCCATCTACTTCCACTCACTATTACGAATTTACATCCTCCAGAAGTCTGAGATCTGCTAGTGAGCCGCCTCGTGGTACCATCACAGAGAGGCTCAAAATCACTCTCCAGAACATTCTCTTTCACCGTTCCTGGCCGGTGGAACGATCTTCCCATCCCCATCCGGAATGCTGGATCCCTGTCAATTTTCAAGCAACAACTGAAAACTCATCTCTTTCAACTCTACTTGACTACATAAAAAAAATAAAAAATCTTCATCTTCTTCTTTCTCTTTCTCTCCTTCCCTTGCTAGCTTGTACTTATTTGAACAATGCCTGAGACTTGGTGTTATTGGCGCTTCCTCTGTATGTTTGCCTCTTCAAGATTAATCGCTTTATGTACTCCCAATTGTAAGTCGCTTTGGATAAAAGCGTCTGTTAAATGACAATGTAAAAATGTAAATGTAAACTTAATAGGTAGCCAGTGCAGAGACTGTAAAATTGGAGTAATATGATGATATTTTCTTGATCTGGTAAGGACTCTAGCCGCAGCATTTTGTACTATCTGTAGCTTGTTTATTGAAGATGCAGGACAACCACCTAGCAGTGCATTACAATAGTCCAGTCTGGAGGTCATGAATGCATGAACTAACTTTTCTGCATCATTTGAACTACGCGCCACACTGACCTTTTATCTGCTCACCTCAAGTGTGAGCTTAGAGCTTATTTGTTTATTACAGTGGCCAGTCGTGATCACGCACTAAACAACACTGTGACATTCAATAAGAAGCACTTGAGTTCAGCGCGGATTTCTCCAGTACAAATCACATCTCTTTAATTTAAACTAGTTTAAAGCCAAATAAATCGGAGCAGTTATTCTCATCAACACTGATGCAGAAAGCAGCATAAACAGAGCAACAATGATTCAGTTAGAAGACGTTTCAATCCACAAAACACCCACATTTACCATAGTTTTACTGTAGTAACAAACATTAACGGTAACAATGGTACGGTGGCAGAAAAGTAGGATATTCATATTGAGTATTATTGTATTATTAATACTAAATATGTTAAAGGAGTAATTAAATATAATTACATTATTTTGTTAATGATTCTATCAGTTGATGTGGATTTGTAATTGACTGAATGTCTTTAGGCTACTGTTTTTTTCAATGCAAAGACCATAAAAACCATATAGTTAGGCTACTTTTTTACCATGGTAATGAAGTGCTGTACTTTTGGTTATGTATAAAAGATGAGGCTGTTACAGCTTTCACAATGGTACTATCAAATTTACGTCTTCATCCCAACTCAAGCTCCTGTTACTCTAAACCAGGGGTTCTCAAAGTTTACATTCAAAGGTCCGAATTGTAATTATCATCAACGTCAAAAGGTCCGAAATAATTGTTATTACAAAACTTGTTTTTATAAATATGTTTATAACTTTATATAACAATTCAACTTAATATATGCTTAATTATCATACTTATGACATCATCAGGTCGTACTTTTTCAGGTCGTTTACAAAAATTAACCATAGTTTTATACAAAAAAAACAAAAACATTTGGTTACTATTAAACAATGATAACCACAAAGTAACCATGGTCTTGCTACACTAACCATAGTTTAACCATTGTATTTGTAGTAAAACTGGTTATATAAATTGTAATTAATATGCAAAAGAAAAAAGATTTTTTTTACTACACTTGTATTATAATAAAACCATGGTTATTTTTCATAAGAGTTACTCAACAGTACTGCATTTTTATACAACTAATGCCCAATAAAGCAGTTCTCATTTAGGCCTACATATTTCATGTTTCTGAAATAGTACTTCAATGTAACCTGCAGTCCCTTCAACTGAATTGCCAAAATCTTTAATTATAATAAAAAAAATATATATATTTCATAAAGCACAAATGTCCGAACTATGTGCATATTTCAACCCTTTACAGATTAACTACACTCATGTTCATATGTCAGACAGTCAACAGTGATAGGTTTTAGGAAAAGCTGTTTTGTGCTCGTTCATTCACAAGTCTGCTACGGTTCGGTTCTTTGAACCGTTGGGGGGTTAGCGAAACCGGTGACATTATTTTTACTGAATAAATCTAAGGTTTATCCAAAATGTCGCTATGTACTTTGTCTTACAAAAGAGTTTGGTTCATGCGTGTGTGTGTGTGTGTGTGTGTGTGTGTGCGTGCCACGCGCACCGCACGGAGGTCTGAGTGATACGAGTGCGCTTGAAATACGAAGTGGAGGCGGGTCCGGATTGAATTCCCTCCCGGTCCGGATCCGGACCGGAGTCCGGACTTTGAGAAGCCCTGCTCTAAACGCAAGTTCCTGTTCTAATGTGCATTTCTAAAAGACAAAACTTGTATTATTGCATGTTCAGTGTTACCAAATCAACTGCTGGTGCCACTGCTCTCGAATGTTAGTCTGGAGCCCTGATAATATAAATTGTACTGTAATTTGAAATTTCGTCTGTTTAATTGTAAATGAAATATATAGTTTTAGTAAACCATTTTTATTTTAGTTTTATTATAACATTGTTATACCATGCATCATTTTACCTTTTTTGTTTAAAGAAGAAACCAAACCAATATATAGTTGACATTTGAGGCTCAATGCTATAGAAAAGCAATAAAAGTTCAGGAAGAGTGTTTTCAGCCTGTTTTATAATAAATATTTTATATAAAAAATACATTTGGTGGTCAATCATTTGACGGCAAATAAAAGACCTTCAACACCCCCGTTGTCTGTATGCACGTATACATAATTAACTGCACTTGAAGCTTTCATAAAAAATTAATTATATGCCCAAAACTGTAAATGGCATCATCATGAAGACCAACTGTATGTTTATATGTGAAATTCTGGAAGGGATGTCGGACGGCGTCGTGTGGTGACGTAATGACGTGTGCCATTAATCGATCTATGTACTATAACATGTAAAACGGGAACATGGAAGGATGATTCTAAAAACTACACATGTAAACACCTTAATCATAATATTGTCTTATTCAGAATATTCAATAATTAGATTACTGATGTCTATGTAAACGTAGTCATTGTTAGCATGCTCTGAAATCCCAAACTCCAGTGTAGCTGGCTTGTAAATGTAGTTTACATCTATTGTCGTATTTAAAAAAACTTCAGGTACTTCTCACAGAACTCGTTTTTCAGTTCTATTATGCTTCTTTCATGCTACATAAACATACATGCACTAGGTAGACGCGTTTAACTGTGGTGTTCCGTGTTTCATGTCTTGGCACGCATGACACCGCATTTTAGAAATGCGCTGCTCAAGATCAAATTAGTTTTTCTTTTAATAAACACGTCTCTAGACCTTGTATTTTTCTTCAATCCACTGCCCCACATTTGCCAGTTTTGTGTGAACAGCCTCATATGTTGCTTTTGCTACATAAAAAGCTTGTCAGTTCTGTATAACAAGTTCTGCAAATAAATTTGAATGTTGACTGTTCCTGTTTTTGCAAAGGATGTTCTTCTCAGACACTTCTATTTAAAGCAAGTCCAAATGTTTAACATCTGACCGCTCTAAAGTTCTCTAAGCAAATCTCAGTCCTAGCCACAGTCTTGGAACAAACACTGTGGTAATTCCATGATGACATAATAAGTGCATTTCCCAAGGCTTCCAGCTGACACTTTGTGTCACTGAAGGAAAAAAATATATATTAGCGGATCCACCAAATGGCACTGTGTTCTGGTGTGAAAGTGTTTCATTTAGAGGTGTCAGCCTTGGAGGTTCACCTTATCAGCCCACCTGCTTCACATAAACGAAATGAGCCACATCATGCTCACCTCCCACATCCGTCAGCCGCCTCCTGCCCGATAACCTGAAGATGATGGATGCGGGTAGTTGAAATCTAGGTAAAATCATTGCCATGCGAGAGTGTCGTTCATTCATTCTGTTGGGGGAAAAAAGCCACTTGTGGATTCATCTGAAGGAATGTAATTGAGGTTTTTGTGACATGTTGATTACCACAAATTATTTTTTCTTGTCTTTATTTTCTTTGAAAAAAGCAGAAATCTCTTGCAGTGAGGTGCTCTCAAAGGAAGTGAATAGCGCTGATCTGAAAGCTGAAAAAACAGGAAAGCCACAAGGCATAAACATGACTGTTAACATAATTTTAGTGTGGAAAATATTGCTTCTTAACCTCTTCTGTGTAAAATTATAAGAGGGTAAAAAGAGGGTAAGTCACAGAGGGTCATTACTGAAAGGGGTGGCTGTTCAAGGAGTGCTGTATCAAAGCATATTAAATGCAAAGTTGACTGGAAGGAAGAAATTGGGTAGGAAAATGTGCACAAGCAACCGGGATGACCGCAAGCTTGAGAATACTGTCAAGCAAAGCTGATTCAAACACTTGGGAGAGCTTGGAGTCAGAGCATCAAGAGTCACCACGCTCAGACATCTTCAGGAAAAGGGCTACCAAGCCACTTCTGAAACAGAAACAACGTCAGAAGCATCTTACCTGGGCTAAGGAGAAAAAGAACTGGCCTCTTTTCAGATAAAATAAAATTTTGTAAAAAAGCTATTTATTTGGAAATCAAGGTCTGGAGGAAGAGTGGAGAGGCTCAGAATCCAAGCTGCTTGAAGTCCAGTGTGAAGTTTCTGAAGTCAGTGATGATTTGGGGTGCCGTGACATCTGCTGGTGTTGCTGAGATGCACCTGTATACAGTATCTCACAGAAGTGAGTACACCCCTCACATTTTGGTAAATATGTGTATATACACACACTCTGTATACGAGGAGAGAAATGTGTATAATGACATGGGTATTTCAACGTAAACATTACACCTATGGAGATTCCCCATAAACCACATAAAGAGTGTAATAGGGATAGGGAGGAGTCAAAATAATTTTTTGTGATAATCAACATTATGCCAGCAATGCTTGGTTCTCATTCTGTCGTTCACCCAGATCAAACCTGTAATATTCCTTTCACAGCTTGACCTGTGAGGCAGTAGGTAGAACATGCTATAATTGAATATTACAAGCTATGATGCTGTACTGTAGTAACCCATTTTAGGACCAGAGCTCGTATAGCCACGCAAAGAGAAAAGAGAGGGATGAATTGCTGAGAGAGGTGGAAACAGAAAGCTGTAGGGAGAAAGGTGGGGACTATCAGAGCTCGTTGCTCTTTCCCAGGAGACTGTGTTCCTCTACCTGTTCTCCACAGTGTCGCCATGACAACGGCAGAGCACATCTCCGTCACTGCTGTATCCCTGGTCTCTCCCTTCTCATTCTGTCATTCACCCTTTTCTCTTTCCCTGCTTGGTCTTTTTCATTTTCTCTCTCTCTCTCTCTCTCTCTCTCTCTCTCTCTCTCTCTCTCTCTCTCTCTCTCTCTCTCTCTCTCTCTCTCTCTCCCTCTCTAATTAAGATGCGGCTCCGGCAGTCTAGTGGGGGAGGGGAAATCGCTCCATACCTGAGAGAGAGAGAGAGACTGGCTAGGAGGAAAGTCACACGTAAACTATATTTTACAGTCGGATGTGTGGGCATTGGTGCAAATATGTAAATGGAAGTTGGGATCGGTATCTCAGAAAAAGCTGTAGCATGATTGAATGTCTTTCCCGCTCAAAAATGACGAGTGCTTTTCTGTCCCAAATTTCTGTGTGCTTGCATGTGCCATGCTATAATAAGAGCCTAAATTAGAGAGCATTGGTAGGAGGTGTACCAAAACCACAATGAGTTTTGAGATCACTCACCAAGCCTCTCTATAAATACGAATATAGCTATTGTAGCCAAACAGGACAGCCCTTGCCCAGAGAAAATGTGTTTATGCGCATATGTCCTTCCTTTTCCTCTTTCCTGTCTGTTTGTTTGTTCTGCAGATGTTCCCATGGCCTTTTGCTTGGGGAAGGGGTTATGGTAGTGACGCGTTTCCGTGGAGATCCACAAGGATAATTGGGTTAACAAGAGAATGGGGGTGTGGCCGTGTGCTCCAGGGACTTCTGGAATGTCGTTAACTTTCTAGTTGCAGGGTGGGGTGAGGTGAGCGCCAGACGAGTGTCTATACAATGTTAAAACACCCCCGGAGTTAATTGGGAATGAGGAATATTTAGATAATGCTGGTGGAGCGTGTCAGATGCAATATGCTGGCCATTACTCAACAAGATTTGCGTTTTTTATAAAGACAAATGATGAACCATGTTAAAGTAAGTGCTTTCATTCATTTGAGAGCATGCATTCATGCATTTAATGAGATGGGTTTGTGAAAAAAAATATAACATTTGTTTACATATACATTTAGGCAGTTATCAGATGCTTTTAATCTAAAGCAGTTTACGGAATAGGAACATCGCAAGCATTTTACCATTCAACTGGCAACATTATCTGCAGCTGCACACAAGATTTGTGAGCAAAGAGAATATGATATGGAGTGACGCGTGTATGGCTGTGAGACCATCACTCCAGGAAGTGTTATCACAGTGAAAATTATATCAGTTAATAAATGAGTCCAGTGAAGGCGTGACCTCACCTGTTTAATCTTAATTAACCGACAGAAGCTTCAAGTGCTTTTTGGAAGGAAAACAAACAGTGACGGGATTTAAAACTAGTGATGCACCGATTATGATTTTTCGTGGCCGATTCCGATACCGATTTTTTTTGAGCAAACTGGCCGATTCCGATTTCGATACCGATTTATTTTCCTTTAAGAAACCACCAAGAAATAATGAAAGATTCTAACACAAATAAAGTGGTTATATAGTGAATATAGATTTTATTTAACATGTATAATATTTAATTGTTTAAAAAATATATATATTTAAGAAAAAAGTTGCCCCCCAAATTCATGTCTGTGGTGTTTCAACAATGGATGTCACCCCTTTAAGAAAAGGGAGAATTCTATTTGGACTACTTCCTATGTGTAACGGTCACTGCAGGTGCTGGTTGATCTGAGGGGTGCATGGAGAGTACATTCTTTCTTATACATTTTGAAGCTAGCTAAATCTCTGACAATTTCATGTGTTGTCATTAGTGCATGTGGTGTTATGTTGATAACTTGCAGATCTGGCATATTTTAATAAAAAAATATATAAATACATACTTGTTGATATTTCCAAAATGTCCCTGATCTTGAAATCATCATGATGGTAGCCTCCATTTTAGAAAAGTCTAAGCTGATTTGTATGTGGTGTTACTGTCTCTGGTGTTAATGTATTTTCTGGTAACACAGAGCCTTTAGTAATGTGGTGTTATAATTACGTCTGTGGTGTTACTTCAATATGACATAGACATAATGTGAATTATGTTTTTGATTAAAATTATTTAAAATTCAAAATGTTCTTAAGCTTTTATTTTAATGGATATAGCATATTAAACTAATTTTAAATGCCTATCAATATATTTTATTAGAAAAAACTAACGAGCATCTTTACAAATTCTGCCTCTCATGTTCAACTGGTCAACCCCAGTTGAAGATGGACCAAGATGGTTTTTAAATTGGGTTGAAACTACATAAAACTGGCCTTAAATGAAAACATTAACAGTAACCATTTGAAATGAAAGACAACGTTTGCATAGTTACAATCTAAACAACACAACCAACACACATTCAACAGTCCAAACAAAGATGTTACTTAATCAACATTTGTTGTCATTTTTAAAATTGGTGTAAAGAAAAAAGGTATTTACCAGTGAAACTAAATAACACCAAAGTAGGCTATATAAATAAATCATTCCAAAATGTTAAATCAAATAATGTTTAGTGCAACGAGCAAAAACAAAGATGCTACAGCTCGTGCTTGTTAAATCGAATTAAGTCAATGTAATTTTAAGGTAAAATAAAAATAATAATCTTGTACAGAACTGACGTTTATACGTTTGAACGTTTTATTCTTTACAAAAAGTAGCATTTCAGCTTTGTCACAAGTTGGTCTGTTTCTTTTCTCATCCAACACGTGAGAAGCTGCGCTGAACAACTGTTCACGGTCTATTCTTGTGCAGGGCGTGGACAGATACGCTCGCGCAAATTCTAGTGATGGGAAGTTCGGATCATTTTACCGACTCGGACCTTTGAGTCTCGTTTAAGATGAACGAACGACTCGAAAAACCCGAAGACTCAAAACAGGTGAACTAATTCCAGTACAGAACCTTTAGGATGGTGCGCATGCGCGACTGAACGAATCACTCCCCGAAACGACTCGTTCTTCTCGTTCAAGACCGACCCATCACTAGCAACTTCAGCTAGAGCAGCAAAGGAAAGCGGCTCTTATTTTATTGTGTGCCAGTAATGTTACACCAACGGTGTATTCGCTTCATTGTATCTGTTTTTCTGTGTTTGTTGTGCTCCTGCCGAATGTCTTCCACACAAATGACATGTTCGCACTTTCGGAAAATTCGGCCGAAAAAAAAGACAAAAACCGGCCGGTTGCCGATCGCGCATTATAAGCAAAAACCGTCCGGTTCCGATCTTTGGCCGGTCAACCGGTGCATCCCTATTTAAAACTTTCTGAAAGCGCGCAGCTTATGTTTGCATCTCTGTGAGTTACCGTGAAAAATGCAAAGCGTACACAAGACAAATGTGCAATGTTCCCTCTAAGCTGCGCGTGCACGCGGCCACGCACTTCTTTCATCGTGGCCGCACTGAGAAAATTAGTTGGGAAAGCCATTTGATTGTATTCTAGTAAAAACTAAATAATTGATATGCTCGGGTAAACCGCTAAAGAGCTGGTGCTGCTATAGATTTAGAACCGGTCAATGCGGTTTACAGGTTTCTTAGAAAGAGAATGATGTGCGCCAAATGAGTCGCTGTAGAAACCGAATACTTCAATAGTTGTGGACTACAGAGCCAACGCAAAAACGTCCTCGTGTATTAAAAAGAGTGGCTTGAATAAGTGCTGGAAATAGCGGAGGATGGGCACAGAATGGTAACACAATTCAGAGATATTTAGATAGTCACACACCGGTGCATTGTACAAACTGTACTTCATAGGGATGTTTAGAAAGCTATAAAAGAATTCACTTTCATGTTTTTTTTTTTTTGCTTTTTTATATTTAACTCCAGATCTCTGTTTAAATGCTTCAGTTTGTCTTCTATCAGTTTAAAGGCTCATTGTTTTGATATTATATTATATTATATAGCTCTATATTATAAACCTAATAAATAATTGACCTTGTATATGGAGTCACTTCTGCTCATCGAGGCTGTATTTATTTGATCAAAATACAGAAAACAAAACAGCAATATTGTGAACTCTTAGGCTATTGCAATTTCTAATATTGGTTTTCTATTTTAATATATTTTAAAATATAGTAGTGTATTTCTGTAAAGCAAAGCTGAATTTTCAGTATCATAACTACACAGTCTTCAGTGTCACATTATCCTACAGAAATCATTCTAATATGCTGATGTATTATCAGTGTTGAAACTGTTGTGCTGCTTAATATTTTTGGAACCTTTTTTCTTTGATTATTTGATTCAGGCTAATAAAAAGTTTAAAAGAACAGCATTAATTAAAATATAAATATTTTCTAACAATATAAGTCTTTACTATCACTTTTTATCCATTTAACACATCCTTGCTAAATAAAAGTATTAATGAAAATGATATAATAATAATAAAGAAGAGAGAAATTTACTGACCCCAAACTTTTGAATAGTACTGTATATTGCAACAACATTTATATTTATAGACTGTTCTTTTTTTACTTTTTATTTATCAAAGAATCCTGAAAAATATCACAGGTTAAACTTTTTCCAACATTGATTATAAATCAGCATATTAGAATGATTTCTGAAGGATCAGACATGTTCAAGGTTGAGATAGTGAATTGGTGGGTTTTTGTTAAATGTGAGCCAAAATCATCACAATTAAAAGAACCAAAGACTTAAACTACTTCAGTCTGTGTGCATTGAATTGATTTAATACATGAGTAACAATTTTAGTTGAATTACTGAAATAAATGAACATTCTAATTTATGGAGATGCACCTGTGTGTGTGTGTGTGTGTGTGTGTTTGTGTGTATATATATATATATAATTCTGAAACACAAAAATAAATAAATGAGGCTCAATCAACTATCAACAAACATGCTTGTTTATTTTAGCACTTGCGTCAGTGAACACTCAGCCTGCAAAAAAACTAAAATATCAAATAAATAATACAGTTAAATAGGAAAGTAGCCTTAAATAAGTAAGTTAAATACATACTGTGACCCACCTCATGTGCTCGGCACGAACACATTATAATCGGTGATGCTGTCTACACCAGATGCGCGATACAACACAACAAATCCCTCACAGTAAACTGCCTCGTCCTATTTATGACATACTGACACACAGTTCAAATGTCTTGTAGACAAACTCAACCTGTTGTGTTGTTACACAGCATCGGGTTTAGACACGGTTCACTGTTCTGCCACCAAGCACGGGTGCGTTAACTCCTCGTCTGCTGCACGTGCTCTCTGTGGAATAGGAATCGCAGTGTATGTTGCCACATTTCTTGTTAATATCTTCCATTTACCACTGTCTTGTTCGTATTTAGCCAGTTTGGAGAAAGCCTCACCATACACACCTGATCATCCGGGCGTTTGCGATGACGTGAACTTGAAGACACTTGTGCAAACGCGGATGGGTGACATCAATGCAAATGATTCCAGATCGGCAATTTAGTATTTTGTTTCCCAACAAGGTCCATCGCATCATCGAAATAAATATGCTGAATGCAGAATAAACTGTATTTTCTTGCTCTCAAACCTGCCAATCTAAAGGAAATGCTGTGTATGGCGTTTGAGCCATGAATTTGTGAATTAGCATAGATTAATAGCCTGAATAAAACAATTTGCAACTGTTACTATTATTACACTTGTTTACAAAACTTTGTATTATGCTTATTATAGAGTATGTGACGTCACGTGCGCTACCACCGGTGGCAATACACAACCGCGGTGGCAACCAACCACCCCACCGCCGGTGGCGCTGGTTGTCACTGCCACCGTCACAGCCCTATTTAATAGTCCGTCCCCATGGTGGATAACACAAAATGGTGTGTGAACTGCAGATATACATATATACAACTGTATTAGTGACTCTTGCAATTTAGCTCATTTAAATGGTTCAAAATTCTGCTTTGAAGTATCTATCCATATCATCAAAGTCAGTCTGAATGAATGATTCTTAAGGGGTTTTAGTTTGGCTGAAAGGGATTTATGTTATATAATATGACTCTGCATAGCTGAACTGACGGCAAACATTGAGATAATAGTTTTAAAATATTTATTATTCACACACACTTTATTTTAGGGATTTATTTATACCAAGTAAAAACTCCCAGATAAGAGCCGAAGAAAAAAAATGAGCCTGCAGCCAAAAGACAAAAATGTGTGTGAAAGCACACACAAAGTAAAGTGTCTGCACACATCTTTGAGGATTTAACACTGCACCGATTAAGCTATTTGCATTTTCTTTGTTTCTCTGCCTGTATGTGCAACATGTGCACAAAAGTTCATCCTCACCTTCAGTATAACCTCTACTGAAGCTTAATCACTCAACTGTTGCCCGTTTTTGATGCTTAAAGAGTCGTTTGAGTGACGGAGCTGAAAGCTTTGTGCACATTGATGTGCAAATGAACACACCGTCTTTGCAACTCAATAACCAGAACATCTTCCTACAGTAGGTGCAGTTGAGAGGCGCGTCTAAATTCAGGCTTGTTACTCTAATAAAATCTTTACTAGAAGATGTATTCCAGCAGCTCAGTGATAAAGATGTGTGCTATAATGTCAGAAGTGTTTCATCTTGATTGAAAAATGAAGGACATTACTTAGACTATTATTGTAGCAAAGCATACAACCTTTTTTTGTCCTGCCCATTTTGTAGTTATTAGATTTTTTTCATTCATATAGCGTTTTATTTGTAACATTACAATCACCAAAACTTTTTTTTGGCTATTTGTATGAAACAAGATGGTAAATTCTTTTAAACATATAGCCCTTCAATTTATGTTAGCTGTGACCGTGGCCTGCATACAAATTATATTATTTTCAGTATCAATCTTCAGTCAAAAGATGTGCAATGACTTCTCAATGCATGCTGCAGTACAAGATGATGTAATACACAGCATTATTGCACACTTTATTGAACAACCAGTATAGGTTGTTTTTGTGATGGGAGAGAGTATGCTATACTTTGTGTTTATCCATCAGATTTTGACAAAAAACAAGCATAATAATCTGTACCACTGACATGATTGTGAAGTTGTTTTAAAAAATGTGATGAAATGTCAGAATGTTGGCTGAAGAGTTTCTGCGCTGCTCATCCAGACTGAGTATTTGATAAGAGGGATCTGACACACACACACACACACACACACACACACACACACACACACACACAGCTGATGAAATGCAGACTTCTGTCAAGTGTGGAGAATGACTAAGAAAGAGACCCTGTAAATAACAGATCTTTCAGTTCTGCACAAGAACTGTGATATTACACAAATGAATGGCGGAGATATAAAAATAAACATTTTAAACTGTATCATGCATTTTGATGTAGTTTTGTCTGTATTCATCCATGCACAAAAAAGCGGAGGAGGGCTCAATTCAGTATTCACGCAGAGTTGCCGTGGCTGTCTGTCAGGTACAAGTGCACTAATGACAATCAGATGTGTGCGTGGAAATCTATGTCAACTTCTCACACTGCGCCGACTGTTCCGCGACACACATCTCATCTTATATGCTCACCTTGTGCCTTCGGGCAGTCCTTATATCGAATCCTGAATTACGTGAGATTGAATGAGAATACATGCGTTGGTGGTAGGGATGGGTCACGATTATCGAATATTCGAATATTCTATTTAATTATAGAATATCGATTATTGTGCGATTATTTTCAAAGGTGTAACAGGGCTTGACAATAAAGACTGTCCGATGGCGTGAAGGACGCCATTGGATTTGTCACTTACCAGATCGGGCCACTGCAGGTGGTCACTAAATGATTATCATTTGCATGCGTTTTAAGCCTTGTTTGTTTAAAAATGTAAGGATTAAAAAGCATTTGGGCAGACAAAGACAACTCCTTTGTACATGCCGAACTGCACTGTCGGCAGTGGTCACACATACATACATACACACACACAACAGTCTATGTGTCAGCGCTAACCACGTGGAGCACGGAACTTCTGATACTGCTCAGCCTGATTGGCGTGAACAATAGACCTGTTAAACAATATATTGTGAAGGGGCTTTGCTACAGCGTCCCCAAACAACTCAAAATAATAAACCAAAGTTAACAAAACTTTGCGAGAGTGCTTCTCCGTCGCCTTCACGCCCTGTTTCCCATTAATGAAGCCGTGACAGCTCCCTGCATTCAAATTATTCGTTTTTGCTGAAATAATAATATTCCACTGGTTGATATATTATATTTATATGCAAAATATTTGTGTTGTTTCGTGTTAAATGAAGAATTACAGTTTGTTTTTAGGATGCCACACTTATTATTATTTTTTGGCAGAGTATACAGGTGTAATTTTAACTTTAACTTCAGGCAATGTAACATGATTTTATGATCGTAATTTTGACTTTATTCTTAAAATATTATGACGTTAATTATTTAGTTATTTATTTGAGAAAGATAAACTGATCAAACAGCTGTGTATTTAAAAAATCAAACTTGAATTTAACAAACAAAGGATGTTCCAATCATATTTCTAAATTAAATTAATAAAGAAAGGAAACACAATAATGACCAATTTGCTATTAAAACCAAAACTGAACTATTTAAATGGCTCATTTGCTAGAGAGAGAGAGAGAGAGAGAGAGAGAGAGAGACGGGCTCAGACTCATTCTGAGAATATATTCTTGCTCTATATTCCTTCCTTGTTTCAATTCAAAGTATTGATCGAAGAGTTAAGTGAACAACACTCCTGTCTTCGAGCACGTGAACATGTTCATTTAATATATTTGTATCTATGAAATAGGTTATTGTTATGAAGACAGACGTTAAAATTAATGTTCACATAATAAGTGCCGTCATTCAGGCGGTTCACATGTTTTAGGGCGTAATATGTTTTAAGAATATTCTGTTTAGCGCGCAATATGTTTTACGCCTAATATTCATTGATGGATTAATCAGATTTAAGATTTTCTTTTTAATAATATGAATGTTCATGTTCATTTTTAAAATAGAAATGTCCTAGCCTTATGAGCAGTTGATAATCGACGGACTGTTCTGTTAATAAATGCCGTCATTCGGTTATGTTATATTAATCTGTTTCAGCAATCATACTTTACAACCATTAATTTTCTTGGGTTAAGATAGACTATTCTCTAATTAATTAAACAGTTTGTTATCATACAGATTGAAAGCCTGGATGGTCTCTCTCCCCCTCTCTCTGTGTGTGTGTGTGTGTGTGTGTGTGTGCGTGTGTGCGCGCGCGCGTGGGTGGGCGGGTACATGCGCGGGAGGGGTGCGATTTTCGAATAGTTATCGAATAATACCCAGCGATTATCGAATATTACATTTGCTTAAAATGCCCATCCCTAGTTGGTGGTAATGCATAGACGGACATTATATGAAAATGTGGACAGTGCCAAAATAAAGGTGCCTTTTTATACTACAGATATCGATATTTTACGCGTGGCATCAATGCATCGTATCGTCATACATCGTATCGATATATCGATGAATCGTTACACCCCTAATAGCAAGTTCCTTTTAATAAATCAGTTTAATTTTTAGTTAGACTCACTGAACCACTCAGTCATTCATTTTAAGTCAAGTCTGATTAAAACGGAAAAGATACCTATTGTTAAGGCCCGTCACACTAAGAATGATAACTATAACAATAACCATATCAGCAGTCTGTTTATAATAAGAGCATGCTGCAGTTCAGCTCAAGATTCTTAAAGGATGATGTTTTTATTGTTCTTCAGCTGTAAAAATTATTTCATTGATTATCGTTCCATTTATCATTATGGTTGTTGTGTGGACTATGCAAATAATTTGTATAATCATGTCTTTATCGTTATTATTATAGTTATCCTTGGTGTGAACCAATATATTAGTCTTTTCTCTCTTGTTTTGTGAAGCTTGCTCATTACAGACATGTTCACAAAAGTTTTGTTGCAATAAATGGTATTTGAATGTTTTGTTTCAGGGGTTATTTAGTTTGGAGGCCTGTATGTGGAGAGTGAGATAACGTTGAGAAAAACCAGTCCACTGCTTTCGTGATTGCATTCGCTGTATATTTGCACTCCTTTGACTACGCATTCCACACACTCCACTTTTATCTTTTGGTGTGAAAAAGGAAGGAGTGTGTGACGGGAAACTGCCTTCCTGCTTTAACCTGATGTTTTTAATGGGTGATGATTATCTCGAGATAAATTCTGGTCAGATGAGTCTCATTCTGAAGCAAATGTGACTTTCATTTAAAATGCACATGAACAGACGCGCACATCCCATGATGGCTGAGCAGAGGTTAATGATGTGGGCTGGCAACCCAAAGCTCACGGATTCTGCAATGGAGCGTAAGACAGATGCCCTATCATTACTGTGACCTTAAGTAAGACTTGTAACCTCAAGTTACTCGTGCTGGATAGTCCCTGCAATTACTGTACTGTATGTCACTAAATGACATGTAACATAATCTTTGGTGGTGTAACAACTGGATTTGAATGACATCCACTTCTTTTTTTCGCTTTCCACATCGCAAAATCATTGTCATATATAAATTAGTACTGTCAAACGATTAATCGCATCCAAAATAAAAGTTTTTGTTTTAATATGAGTGTATACTGTGTGTATTTATTATGTGTATATATGAATACAAACACATGCATTTATATATTTAATGTTATGTTTATATATTTATATATAATATAAATATACATGTACATAATTTCTAAATATAATACTGTATGTCTGTGTATTTATATAAACATAATAAATATAAACAGTACAAATACATCTATAAAACTTTTATTTTGGATGCGATTTAATCTTTTGACAGCACAAATTTATATACATACACACCATTCAAATTTTGGGGTTGGTAAGATTTTTTTCTTATGCTCACCAAGGCTGCAATGTTTATTTGAAATAGTAAATGTCTTTTACTGTCACTTTTAATCAATATAATGCAGGAATGGGCATTTTTCAAAAATATTGTATTAGAATATTTGGGCTCATATTCGAATAATCGTTTTATTTAAATGACGTTTTAAATTATTTAATTAAAAAAAGTTTTTGTCACCATTTCTGAATCAAGCTTATTATTATACATTATACACAACGTTCTACAACAAATGTTACATTACATCAATATTATGTACATTCTCAGCTGAACTGACTCCTTAGCTGAACTTGACACAGACCTTCCAGAGACCCAAAGATATCGGTTTACTAAGCAAACATTCTTTCAGCGCTTTGTGTTTTCTGTTCTTAAACCACTCTCCCTCGAGGAAACTTAAAGGAAGCACATGTCTCAAGATCATTTGGCTATCATAAGCTCTCTTCTCGGCTCACTTGGAGTACAGCTGCGCTTAACGTTGCCTGCAGTCGTGAATGCAGTGATGGACAGCTCTTTCCTCAGTTGACTGGTGTTTGAATTTCATGTGGTGGTGATATTATGATATCTCAGTTTCACTTATTAATTTAATCAAGAGTAATTACATTTTGTAAGATCATTTTGCGTAATTCCAAACATCGGGATGCAGATGATGACATTGTGTGATCAAATACAACCAACTTGTTAACACGCTCCACAGAGCCACCCAATGCATTTAGTTATAATAACTGACTCTTCGTTTGTGTGATTAGGATTTAAAACACATTCCCTGCATTTACGGCCAGCAAAGCAACGCAGAGTAAAGTTTGAAGTGTTTAATTTTTTTGCAAATAATAAGTATAGAGCGAAATATTTGAACATTCGACTATTTGTGAAAACCCCTAATATAATGCATTTTGCTGAATAAAATTCTTAAAAAAAAAAAAAAAAGTTTCAGATACCAAAATTTTGAGTAGTAGATCCATTTGCTTCACTTCATCTATAAATTCATAGATAGAGGACGAGGAATGCCTGCCAACCCTGTACACACATGGAATACAATGCAGTGTTTCTCTCTCAGAAATAAAAGATACAAAGCAGTCACTTGGGCGGTACCTTTTCTAAAGGTATACGCACTTTTAAAGTACTTATAGGCAAATAAGGTACAGAGTACTTTTTAATATGCACCTTTTTTTTGCTCTTGTACCTAAGAGTACTGCCCCACTGACAGTTTTGTACCTTTTCTTGTTAGAGAATAGGGGTCCACGTGACCGTTTCCATTGCTTGCTTGTGTTTTTGAATGTTTATTTTTAAGAACAAAACTCCATCTGTTCATTTGACTCTCCTTTTAATGACATGTTAAACCATTAACTGATTGTTGCAGGACATAAAGTTTAACTTTATGTAAAAAAACATCAGCCTATAATATTGTGTCCTAAACGATGATCTCATTACATAAAATTCGCAATTCATCATTGGTAAGTGGGATTCTGTTGTGGCAGTAGACGCTATTAAATACTTGACAGTGGACCAAATTTCCACAGTGTTTCTCATCCACTTCTGTACTCAAGTCAGGTATGCTGTTACTGAGCAACAACTCTCCATAATAGTCCAGAATTGCTCCTATTGCACTTTCAGCAACTACTATTCTAGAAAACCTGCCGTCGCTCTTATTCCCTCGGTTCTATGTATCTTCTCCTCCTCTTTATTTGTGCAGCAAAATTGAGATTGTCCCTAAAGATATGGGAAATGAGGATCTCCGGGCACATACAGAAGTTCAAACACACACACACACACACACACACTGAGAACAGCAGGGGATTCTGGGAAAGGGGGAGGACTGTTCATAATCACAAAGACTGGCCACACACACACACTCGCCCTTACTTGCACACCCACATACTCACAAAGGCAAGCCATTCCCTAGCCCCTGGCTGCATTTTTTAGCTCCTTTGAAAAGTTTCTTAGAAACACAAGAGAAGTTATGATCCACAGGAAGCCCCATCTGCTTGCAAGGAGAAAGAGTTCATTCACCCAGACACACACGGACACACAAATACATGCACAATACCATCCTTTAAACTTCACAAGCACTGCATACCCGAATCCCTTGATCTGCACTTTGAGTTTATTACAAGTCTGTGTGACAGCGGTCATGTTACGCACATGCTGTCGTGATTTAACCCTGTCTTACCCTGTTATTCCAGACAGCAGTGACTCCGGATGGGAAGAGCGGCCATGACTCGGTTAATATACCAAGAAAATGTTTTTCATGGCAACTTCTCAGCAGAAAGCTTTCCAGACACTTTCCTCACATAACGCTTGGAAAACCCAAGCCAAAACTGCCGTAACTGCTCATCCAATCTAGCAAATCATTTATTACGAAGTTCAGATTTCTCTTCTAACATAGAGGCCACTGTTTTATGTTTGAGTAAAAAATGACTCTTACAAGGAGCACAAATTAAATTTAAATTGATTAAATTGTTTATGCATTTATTTACTTTAATACACATTTTTATTGCAAACAATAATTTTTAAGTTTTACATTTTCTTTTTGGAATTTAAATGTATTCTTTCTATCTCTCTCTATTTCAAATTTCTATAGAACAACATAGAATAGTATTTTTAACAATAGTTATGAACGTAAATTTTAAGTGTTATTCATGTTCTTGTGTACATTTTATATAATCGATTTATAATATTTAAAAAATCCCTTTTTTCAACCATTCCCCTCAAACACTTTTAACAACCTAGTTATTTCCAGATTGATTAAATATAGCTCTGCCCTACAATTGTTTCTCTTTTAATATATGTATTTCTGATAAATACATCACATTAATAAAGTAAAGAGGATTGCTGATTTCAAATTTAATATTTTAGTTTTGTAAAATGTATAATAATTTGCTTATGTGCCTGGCTTCGTTGATTAAACCAGGGATAGGTTTTGTCACTGCATCATCATAATTGCTTAATACTTGTGTGCTTTGGAGGAGCTCTTATACTGACACACGGCGTCTTACCCATATGGGCATCCGACATGGTCCTAATCCCATGGGATTATGGGATCACTTGCTGGTTGGATTAAGGATTGTCCCACAGAAACAGCTGCCCACTTCATACACGTATATAACATGCATTTCAAGAGACAAATTTTAACTTGAGGGTCAGATGTTTTATAGGTGAAGGTGCTGTAATGCATAAATTTGTGTTTATTGGCATATGTAGATGTGCATTCAGATATTTTGAAATATTTATATATTTCAGATATATATTCTAACTCTGTGGTAATGAGGTCATCACCTAGTGACCAACTCACCTCTTAACTTTACTTACACAGTGATCTCTCTCTCTCTCTCTTTTTCACACACTCTCTCTCTCTTTTTCTCTCTCTCTCTCTTTTTCACACACTCTCTCTATCTCAAGTTATCCTCGCAGCTGTTCCTCTGGAAAGAAGCCAGTAAAGAACAACATCAAATTAGGCAGAGAAAGAGAGGACAATACATATATTTATAGATTTCTATTATACAAATACATAATCAAAATTGTGTTTACGGCTGCCACGGTTACTTAAATTTCAATAACTGCATTCCATTATAAATATATTTAAATTAGTATTTTGGATAAAATGTTTAAATTTACATTTCAAAATTGTTATACCGCTAAGAGAATTTTGATTGACACATACTCATTGCCTCACACAAAATAAGCATTATAATGCAAATTATATTAATCAAAATTAAAAATCATAATTAATTACAATATTAAAGAAAGCTGATAATTCATAATCGTGCAACCCTACAGTGTATTTTTCACCATAATGTGCCATCAGAAGGATGGATATTATATTTACGTTTGACTCTAAAAAGCTTTTACCCACACTCCCTCTATCTTTGCGCGCACACACACACACACACACACACACACACACACACACACATAAACTGTTTGTGAAAGAACCCTTGCTGTGCGAGCCATTTCTACCCCGTAATCATATCGTAGACCAAATTACACCACAAACCAAACCCACCATTACAGGGGAGGATACACAGACATCCACAAACACACAATCTATCCAAATATGCACTGGCTTAGTCTTGCATCTTGAGCACCAGATTTTGCAGAGACGTATGTGATTTGGAAAGGAGGTCCGGTGCATCTGAAGCATGTATTTCTGAGTGTTGTACAGGTTGGAGAGGAAATCGCATTAGACCTGATTTGCATTTAGTGAATGGCCTGTGGTTAATAGCAGTTCAGATTGAGGCACAGTAGGATCTGATTCCCTGGTGTTCATATGCACTTTGTGCTTAAAAAATATCAGCTCAAATCCATAGCACAATTTGGAGATGGTTTAGTTGATAAAATGGCTAAAATAGAAACTGGAATTGCTTCAGATTGCTAGTATGTGTTTGGCACTAGAGAGGGTGATAAAGTCTCAATAGTCGCAAAGATTTTGCTGGTAATGTAACAATATGCATCATAAATATTGTGGTGATTTAAATGTGCTTGTTATCAGGCTATTATAATGTCCTAAAGGTCCTTCCTTGTCTCACAACTATATTTGAAAATGAGAGCATTAAGACAGAGATATGTTTCTGGTATAAACTTGATGTGTTTCAAACTGTTTGCTTGCCTCAAAATGCTAATGGAAATGTATGTTTGTTAATTTAATTTACATATTTATGCTGAACAAAATTATAAATGCAACATTTTTTTTTGCCCCATTTTTATGAGCTAAACTCAAAGATCTAAGACTCTTTCTATGTGCACAAAAGGCCTATTTCTCTCAAATATTGTTCACAAATCTGTCTAAATCTGTGTTAGTGAGCCCTTCTCCTTTGCCGAGATAATCCATCCACCTCACTGGTGTGGCATATCAAGATGCTGATTAGACAGCATGATTATTGCTTAGGCTGGCCACAATAAAAGGCCACTCTGAAATGTGCAGTTTTATCACACAGCACAATGCCACAGATGTTGCAAGTTTTGAGGCAGCGTGAAATTGTCATGCTGACTGCAGGAATTTCCACCAGAGCTGATGCCCATGAATCGAATGTTCATTTCTCTACCATAAGCCATCTCCAAAGGAGTTTCAGAGAATTTGACATTGCATCCAACCGGCCAGACAATTTTCCTATTTTGATGCTGTGCAGTGCTTTGTTACAATTTGTATTGTTAAAAGCGCTGTATAAATAAAGGTGACTTAACTTGACATGTCACCCATTGAGCATGTTTGCGATGCTCTGGATCGACGTATACGACAGCGTGTTCCAGTTCCGGCCAATATCCAGCAACTTCACACAGCCATTGAAGAGAAGTGGACCAACATTGCACAGGCCACAATCAACAACCTGGTCAACTCTATGTGAAGGAAATGTGTTGAACTGCGTGAGGCAAATGGTGGTCACACCAGATATTGACTGGTTTTCAGACCCCCCCCCCAATAAAGGGGGCCCTTTATTGTGGCCAGCCTAAGGCACACCTGTGCAATAATCATGCTGTCTAATCAGCTTCTTGATATGCCACACCTGTGAGGTGGATGGATTATCTTGGCAAAGGAGTAGTGCTTACTAACACAAATTTAGACAGATTTGTGAACAATATTTGAGTGAAATAGGCCTTTCGTGTACATAGAAAAAGTCTTAGATATTTGAGGTCAGCTCATGAAAAATGGGGGCAAAAACAAAAATATTACATTTTGTAATTTATTCTTTTTTTTTTTAAAGAAAGTAATACTTTTATTCTGGAAAGACACTGATCGAAAGTGACAGTAAAGACATTTATAATGTTACAAAGGATTAAGATTTCAAATAAATGTTTTTTTCTCTCTTTTCATCAAAGAATCCTTAGTTTCTACAAAATATTAAGCAGCACAATATTGAGAATAAGAAATATTTTTTAAACACCAAATCAATATATTAGAATGATTTCTGAAGGATCTTGTGGTACTGATGACTGGATTAATGGCTGCTGAAAATATAGCTTTGCCATCACAGGAATAAATTACATTTTAAATGATATAAATAGAAAAGCGTTATAATACAAAAAAAGTATGGGAATCTTTTTTTATTTAGTTCTTAAACAATTTAATAGCAATATATATATATATATATATATATATATATATATATATATTAGTGATGCTTACAGTGCAGAACATGAAGGCACATGCACATAGGCTACATTATGTGCATAATATGTAATTAGGCCAGATACAGAACTGGGCACAGTTAAGTGTGTCTGTTTGTGGATGCTGTTCTTAAGCTTAAGTGCATGCTGATTGACAGCATTTTGGGGCCAGTGTGTGTGTTTATGGGGGATTACTGGGAGGGCATGGGATCGGTTTATGGGTCTGAGTATTTATGGGGTGTTGTGGGATGGAGACCAACCAATCATGAGAGCAGGGGGAAGGAAAGCAACCACAAGAGTAAAGAATGATTCAGAAGAGGGGGTTTGAAGTGCTTTTACACCACTGGTTAGGTGTTACGTAATGTTGTTTTTGAAAGCGTCACTCTGAACGCGCTGGCTTCTGAGTCTGACTATACTTGCATTCAATATTTTTAAAGGACATTTGTTGCCAGAAACAGCCTCTAAACTTTTATGTTTGATGGGAACTGCTAATTTGTTTAGGATTTGTTTTATTAGGGGTTTTGTGTTTTAATGACCACAGTTTTCTCGTTTATGACACGTTGGGTCTGAGGACAGTCGAGAGCTCTTTTTCTGCTGAATTTTCATCCCTATTTAAGAAATTGGGTTAAAGGCAAGTGTTGCCCCTAGCAACAGGCCTCTCTATGAAACGGCTCCCCACGTTAGACCCCTTCACACTTACGCATGAACACACACACACACACACAGTGAATCTGATATTGATTTTGAAACAATGCACTTTTGGTAGATTTGCACAAATGTTTCTGACTTCTTTTTCTCTTTGTTTAAAGGCGCAGGGTCGCGTATCTCGATCAAGCGATGATGAGAGTTCTGGAGATGAATTTTACGACGATGAGGACTTATTCTCTGGATCCGGCTCTGGCTGTGAGTTTGCTATGTGATGTGTTTGTGTATGTGTCACTTTAGCATGTTTGTGAAGTGCGAGTGTGAATCACTCATTACGAGGTCACAGCTGCCTTGTTTAAAAGTCCAGACCCGGCTTCCAATCCCCTCACCAGCTGGTATAATTCTCACAACTCAACGCCTTATCCCCCTCTTCATCTCTTGCTCTGTCTCACTTTGCTCTCTCTCTCTCAGCCCCTCTGTCTCACATTCCTCCCACAACTTCATACATTTATTTTAGCCTCTGCTAACTGGTGCCCACAGACTTGACAGTAAAAACCCTTCTTTTCTTGTAAATAAAGAGCACTTCTTTATATATTAGCATGTGTGTGTGTCTTTGTGAGTGATCATCTGATCCTCAGTAATCAGATTACTGTAAAAAAGATCACTTAATCAGCAGGAATCTGGGTGTGGACGGCCAATATCCGCTAGTGCTTGGGCACTTTTGGCCCTGTGGTCGTTTAGAAAATAAACTCTCTTCAGACACACTTTTCACACATCATTTAATTTGAACGCCAACGTTATTGAACAGGGGATATAAATATCTCACAAGAGATTTCTGTGATTTTGTTGAATTTCCACCACAATGTCATTTCCATCACATCTCAAGTGATGTATTGGGTTTAATACAAATCTGAGGTGGACATGTCATTTTAAATGGGATAAACAGATAATTTTCATAACTACCATTTTATATATCTTAAATGTCTATTTTTTCAATAATAATTCATTCTTTTTGCATCGTTTTTGCAATTGTTTGAAATCTCAAATCTCATGTGTATTTCTTACCAAGGTTATTGATATTTTATTTATATGTTGCCATGGAGATGTTCACATTCCTGGGCTGACCAATCTAAAGGTTGCTTTGAAGGCTTGCAGATGCTTTTTCTAGGTATCATATGACACATTAACACAGTCTAAAAGGGCTGTGAGTATTGATTTCCTTCACCCTGTCTCACCGTGTGTTCATTGTTGTTTCTCTATGCCTCCAGTTCCAGATATGAATGTTAGTCCAACTGCAGCAGGTGTGGTGGTCACTACAGAAGAGCCCCTCCCACTTTCTACTACACAGGCCACTGGCCCTGCCCCCTCAGCCTCCCCCGCCGCCGAGCCAAGTAGCCCACCTCCACCTGAGGTGGAACGCGAGAGCAGCTTAGGACCAGATGTGGAGACGGAGGAGAAAATGAGATGGGCAAAGGAACCGGATAGAGAACCGAAATCTGAGATCGTAACAAGGTTGGATGCTGATAAAGTGCAAGACAGAGAGGAGGAACAAGAGAGATCGAAAGCTACGGTTGCACCCTGGCTGACTGATGTTCCTCTAGGTTCCGTGGACTCATCCACCGCTCTGGGTGAGACTACAGTGGCCACCAGTGACCCGGAGGACCTTGCTGTCCCAGAAGAAGAGGAAGATCTATACATTACTACAGAAACCATCATGGTCGAGGCATCCAGCGCACCGGAGACGACAACAGAGGACATCACAACCACTGAGATCATCCCAACCACTGTTGCGTCCACCACTGCTAAGCCAACCAGACCACGTCCTGCCCTGACCACTCCGAGCACCACCCCTGTACGACCCCGGAAACCACACACTACCCCCAGTAGAGCCACCCCAACTGAGAGCAGCACTCGTTCAGTAATGACCACAACACAGGTTAGACAGTCCTCAGTATACAGAAATAAACAAATATATAATATTACATGTAAGGATGCACCGATATGAAAACTCTGACCAATACAGATACGTCAGTAGTTATTTTTAATAAGTTGAAGATATTAAAAACATCTATCTGTATATCTGATGGCAGCCATATCACCCTGCAGCCCAAGACTGGTTGCCCACTGAAGCTAAGCAGGGTTGAGCCTGGTCAGTACCTGGATGGAGACCTCCTGGGAAAAACTAGATTGCTGCTGGAAGAGGTGTTAGTGAGACCAGCAGGTGGTGCTCACCCTGTGGTCTGTGTGGGTCCTAACACCCCAGTATAGTGACGGGGACACTATACTGTCAACAAGCACCGTCCTTCGGATGAGACGTTAAACCGAGGTCCTGACTCTCTGTGGTCATTAAAAATCCCAGGATGTCCTTCAAAAAAAGGATAGGGGTGTAACCCGGCATCCTAGCCAAATTTACCCAATGGCTTCTGACCATCATGGCTTCCTAATCATCCCCACACACTGATTGGCTTCATCACTCGGTCTCCTCTCCACCAGTAAGCTGGTGTGTGGTGAGCGTTCTGGCGCACTATGGCTGCCGTCGCATCATCCAGGTGGATGCTGCACACTGGTGGTGGATGAGGAGATATCCCCTTACTATGTAAAGCACTTTGAGTGCCTAGAAACGCACTATATAAATGTAACAATTTATTATCTGTCTGTCTGTCTAAAATAAATAATACTCGATGTAAGAATGCAACAATATGAAATTCTGACTAATACGGATATGCTTACAATCATACATACATAAATAAAATCAACAAATAAATAATATTCCAAGAGATGCACTAGTATCAAAATTCCAGCCAATACTGGGCAAATAAATATTTTTTTATAAATGGTAGATATTAAAATCTTAATTTAAGAAATATCTAATCTTTAATTAAACATAAAACACTAAAAAATGTATAATTAAATGCTTCAAGTGAATTTAGGCAGCACATTTAAATATTTACGGTTTTAAAAATGTATATTTATTTTGAGATTTGTTAAAGATTATATTTATTTATAAGTATTATTTGAATATTACAGTATTGTTAAATTGAGTTTTAAAGCTTAAATATTTTTTTTATCATTAAATCATTTAAGTGAGCATTACATGTAGGCAAAGGCAATCTAACTGTTCAAATAGTGAATGCGCAGTTAAATATCCGTTGTCCACAGGTATAGCTGCATTAGAAAATCTCAAATTGGCCAATAACCGATATGGTGCAAAATAATGTGCATCCCTAATCCCATTATTGCTTTTGGCATGAATGATTTGCTCTTTAAGTATTCTCTTATTCCCTTTGGGATCAAATGCAGTGGCCCCAAAATATTTTTGGACATTTATGACAATGAAAGAACAGAGAATGAGTGGCATTAGTCGTTCTGTCATATGTGAATTAATTCCATTGATTTAGTATATGCTTACTGAATCAAAACCACACTTTCATCAGATGATTTATCAGACATCTTTGCTAATTCTACTCTTAAAAAACAAGTTTATAATATATTAAAACCAAGAGCTTCAACAGAAAAGCCGGTCAGCAGTTTTCCTCTGTTTTTCTGGAAATGTTCTTTTCAGCTATACATGATCTTTGTGCAGTTGTGAAGCGTTATCATTGTTCCTTCCTTTTTTATTCCTCATTTAGACACAAACACCAGATGAAACTGTAAATAATGAAGTTGCAGGACCAAGTCCAAGTGGTGATTTTGAAATCCGCGAGAATGAAGGTCGCCAAGGCAACGAGGTCAGGAGAGGCAAAGAGGAGCCTGGCCTAGCAGGAGAACCAGATTTGACCGGTAACACAGTAGATGCTGCTGGAAGCTCAGCCGCTCAACTTCCACAGAAGAACATCCTTGAGAGGAAGGAAGTTTTGATAGGTGAGGGATGCCAGACACATTCAAACGTACTCCCACAACCCAGTTCAGTCTCTCCGTTTTCTTTTGGCTTCTGTCTGTCTATTTGTCTTGTATATATCTTTCATCTTTTATTTTTGTACATGGTTTTGTCTGTCTCCCTGTTGCTTATAAGATTAATAGACTACACTGAACTGAAAATCCTATTATATGTGTGTATATACACACACACACACACACACACATATATACACACATGTGTATATATATTTGAAAGAAGTCTCTTATGTGCACTATAAAACAGTAAAGTATATAGTAAAACTATAAGTTATGAAATATTATTATAATATTTAAAATAACCATTTTATTTTTTATATATTTTAAAATGTCATTTATTCCTGTGATGACAAACAGAACTTTCAACCGCTATTACTCCAGTGTCAGATGATCCTTCAGTAATCATTCTTTATTATAACTTTATTATTATCATCATCAATGTTTAATATTGAATTTTCAATAAAAACAGTTGTGCTGCTTATTTTTTTGTTGAAACCTTGATTCTGACATTTTTCAGGATTCTGTGATGAAAAGAAAGTTCAAAAGGTCTTCATTTATTTAAAATAGAAATATTTTGTAACATTATAAATGTCTTTACTGTCACTTAACAATGCAAGGCATCCATGCTGAATAAAAGTATTCATTTCTTTGAGAAAAGAAAAAACATATTTTTCCACCATCTGACTCCAAATGGTTGAACATTTATGTAAATATTGCATTCAAGTTTCAAGCATGAAATATCATTTCACAAAAGCTAGTCATTAGTTGCTAGCAATATTATTAGTAGAAGTATTATGTTTGGAGTAACGGTTGTTTAAAGAACAGTTCACCCAGAAATGATTTATGCTGTCTTATCCCTTTAACAACAGCTTGTTTCTTATGATCTCAAGCAAGAGCCTCCAGTGGACTTTATTTGAGCTCTCTGAGGAGAACACGGTCTTCTGCTCTTTGTCTTTTTTCCTTGTTCACGTTCACCTTCTCTGTTTGTTTTGCTGCCTCTCGGTCTCCAGCTCCCCTCTCGTTTCTCTCTGTCATCTGATGTGCTGTCTCTCTCTCCTCAGCCATTCTGATTGGAGGACTGTTTGCCTTTGTATTTGCAGACTTCCTGGTCATAGGTAAAGATGTAGGAGTTGCAGGCTATATTTAGTAGGATTTTAGCTCGTTTTTTTGCTTTCAATTTTCGCAGTTAAGCTTTAGTTTAGAGAGATTCCAAACTCTCCCTGCCTTAATTAAATGTGTTTTATGTTTGTTTGTCTCTGTCTTTTCATTGGTTTGGTTTTATCATGCAGTTTGTTTGGTTCAAAAACATCAATGAAGCTGATATTAGTTTTGTAGTTGTGCTTATTGCTGGCATTACATCCCCTAAATTCTGACTGATTTTCAGCATAATGAGAGGGGGGTCAATGTCATAACAATTTATTTATTTTTTATATTTATTGTCCTATTGGTTTGTTTAACAGTGCCTGAAATCCCTAACATGTTTTTACGTTTAAATTAAATTTTTAAATAAATGTTCACATTTCTTAAACTTGTATTAAATTATAAAAATATTTGTATAAATTATAAAATGTAATCGGTTATTAATTCTTAGTAAAAAATAAACAGTAGATAAATTGTCAAAATATTATAAATAGCCATTTATTACCCCCGAATAAAAACAAAAACATAAGAAAAGATCTGATTTTATAAAAAAATAAAAATGTAAATCTTGAACACTCTTTTCTTTGTCATTCACCCAGAGACATCTGCACATTTATGGATGGTGGGAGAGAACATAATTGTTGTTCATACTGATTTGAATTTGAAATCAATGTCTCTTGTTGTTTCTCCAGCGGTGATTGTCGGAGGTGTAGTCGGAGCACTCTTCGCAGCATTCCTCGTAATGTTACTCGTCTACCGGATGAAAAAGAAAGATGAAGGCAGCTACACGTTGGAGGAGCCTAAACAAGCCACCGTCACCTACCAGAAACCGGACAAGCAGGAAGAATTCTACGCCTAACATTTCATACGTTCATCCTCGTTTATCTCTCCAACCTTGTCCCGTCTCTATCTGCCCCCCCTTTCATCTCACCCCTTTTCCTTTAATACCTTTCTTCCCTTTCCCCATGAGAGTGCCTCTCATTCCACGGACTCTGAACTTTCTTTTCCAGAAAAATAAAAAACTGAAAAAGATCAATGTAGAAAAAATGGAATTGGTTGTGGGTGGGGCTTGGGTGTGGGCGGGGCAAGAGAGGGCGGGACGTGAGTCTACACGTACACAGAGAAGAAAAAAACTTTTTTAAGTACATGTTACTATTGATATGTTTAGGATCGTTGTTCTATGGAATTATGGCCTGAATCTTTTTTCGTAAATGCTAAATATTATGGGAGCAAAAAAAAAGAACGGCATGAAAAGATGAGGGAGTATGGCAAGCCATTTTAACTTTTATTCATTCTCAGGATATGAATTCTTGATATCAACAATTACATTTTAACTAGTAAAAACTGAATTGTTGATATCAAGAATTCATATCCTAAGAATGAATAAAAGTTAAAACGGCTTGCCATAAGGGAGAGGACAAGAGCACAGTTGGGGTCATGGAGGGATTGTGAAAGTCAAGCGAGAGGAAGAAAAAGAAGCAGAAATAAGTTGCATGGCAGAAATAGAGGAGGAATTTAGAGTCTGTACTCAAAATGCTCTTCTGTCACCAAGGTCATAGATCCAACGTTGTGTGGTGCCTTCCATTTCCCTGGTGCTAGAAACAGAGCTTGAGCAGAGCGAGCATGTGTGTGTGTGCTTGCGCATATGTGTGTGATTGTATGTCTAAGGTGCCCTTGTGACCCCAGCCTAGACTCACACGCACGCACAGGTGCACACACTCAGCCCGACTCCCTCTGCTGGTGAGAGCGTGTGTCAGCACGACGGTACCGTCCGTTTGGAGCAGGGAGCTCGAAACACGTACACAGCACATTAAAAACACTGAAGGTTTGCTGTGAGGGAGCGCATGCATAGAATCAGAGGAATAGCCTCTCCTCTGCTCTGTATAAAGACTTTAGTAATCATTAGTAATAATCAATAATATATCAGCAGCTCTGAATGGAAGGAAAATGGTGGTCATAAAATTCGTAGAGAAGGATATTATCTATTTAGTCGTGCAGTAAGGTTTTATCGGTGTAAATATCAACACAACTCTTTATTTTTGTCAGGATTTTAACCATGCTATTGTAGTAAAAATTAACGCACACAGACACATGCTATCATTATCCAGATTTTTGTCAGTTTAACCTGGAGAAATGCTGAAACCTTTGCTCTGGTTTATTAGTATTTCGCCAGTCATTAGTTAAGCGTCTGTTTTTTTGTTTTGAAAGCACAAGGTTAGTCTCTCTCACCGCCACATTCACTCACATAGATGCCACACAAACAACACTGATGGACGGTCGTGCTCAAGACGGATGTTGTAGGAACGTGTTGATGACGAACTTGTGCGATTAGGGCGTTGGTGAACGCAAGCCTAGTTCGTCTAACAAAGATATCTGAGCTAAAAGCCTTTTAAGTTTTTCAGTGATAGTCAAAATTACTGTCACTTTTTTCCCTGTTGTGTTTTTTATTGGATGTTTATGTCAGGATACATTTAATTCATAAAAACAAAATGACTAGATTTGCATGAATTAGCAATAACAAGCTATCAACAACAGTCTCTGTGGTTGACATGCTCAGAATGTATGTGACATGTTATGCGGTGTGATATCAGTGTTACTCGCAGCTGTAGCACAAGATGTTAGCAAAACGCTGAAATGATGACAACTTGTCTTAACATATCATTTTAAATATCTGATCATGTAAATGTACTATATCCAATCTGGGACTGTTTGTGTGCAGTATCAGCACTCCGTCCCTGAACTTTCCTTTTTATATCCACAGTAATGGAGAATTATACCCATCCCGTTTATAAACATATTCCTGAGAGTAAAGCTGCCATAACACTGAAACGTGACATCAAATAACGCTTCCTGTCATATCACAAATTATGCATCTAGAATGCATGGGGATGATTGGTTACACACAAGCATATTTGACTGAGTGTGTGTACTAGAGCACATTCAAGACACCACACTGTTCTCAATGGAATATTTTAGGCAGGTGGGGGAAATCTTGAGACCCATGGGGTGGTTGTACTTCAGTCTACGATTGTAATGTCACACCTGTGCAACAGAACCTGTAGCTTGAATATTGTACTCCGTATGATCATGTCCTGACACTGCATGAGTATGTATGTGTGAATATTGGCTTGTTTTAATGCAAGTGTGTTTCACTCCCCAATAGTTCTTCCGTTGTGAGGACATATTCTCCTCTCCCTGCACTTAAATTGCTATGTGACACTGACAGTTGCTCAAACACACAAAACATGTTACATAGCATCACAGCCTCGGCCTTCTAAATAAAACCTAGAGTGATTTCTGACCCATCACAGCACACCTTTAATTGAATTACTACAGTAAGGGCCAGTCTCCTGGACACTGAATAAAAGTTACAGACCGATAATCGGTTTGACCAATATTCACATTTTCTACTTGGCTGTCTGTTCTGTAATATTCAGTCCACTGAAAAAGTACACCATCTAGTAGCTGTCTAAAGAATAGCAGTGATGCCATTACACCACTATATGTTCACTTGTTAAATAAAGACTTGTAAAAGTTTGCATAATTATGTCACTTTTTACATGAAACAATAAGAAACGTGACACATTTTAACCTTGAGACTTAGACATAGACCATATATAGACCAAACAGATAGAAATGACTCAACTAGAAATAGACCAAACAAAGACTGATCTACAGCAACTAAACACAGGGAAAGTTATAAATATATTGCAAAAAATAATGCTATTATTAGTGTTTGTAATTATTGAGAAAATAATTATAATGTTTATGTTTTTCTTTCATTTTTCAAAAAACAGATGACGTGAAGTGAAACACAATTAATTACCTTCATTACAAAAAACATCAATTAATCTAGTACTTCAGGATTTGTCTTCCGCTGTGTCTAAGAGACTGGCTTTAACAATCAATGCTCACGAAACCTCAGCAATCATTAGTGTATAATTGGAATATTGACTTGATTAATGTTAATCAGTTTCTTACATGCTAAACATATAGTAGCAAGCCTACAAGTAGTATGTGAAATTCAGGTATTAAGACGTGATGATTGTTTAATATGTTTTGTACAAAACAAGCTGTTGATGCTGGAGGTTTAATATTGGATCATTCACAGCCTTCACCCCACCACTCCTACAATCTGTTCTTGTGAGCAACACCATCGCATGTCTTAGTGAAGCCCCCACCTCCCAACAACAAACATGCTCCTGTCCATTCTGGAGCGTCTGAAGGTCACGGTGTTAACGTTATGGACGTCAGTGGAACTTTGAGTTTGCATTGTGGTCTTTTCTACTCATTTCTACCTGTAACTTGTTACTCTTTCTATTCATAGCCAAATATGAGGCGGGCCTTCCTGTGTCTGTGTGCCAATCACAGACCAGCATGGTCCTGGTCTGACGGTCGCCCAGTGTGGTTTTATAAATGCTCATTTTTTTAAAGAAATTGTTTTGTTTTCCTTTTTTTTCTCATTGGTTGATTTGTGTATAAAGAGGCAAAGTTCTGTCACTAATATGCCACTCTATTCTAAATAAAACCTGATTGGTTATCTCTGTAGCTGCTGTGATTTAAATGGTTAAACGCCTGAAGCTGGCTTTGATGCAATAACATAATACTATACTATTCTTACTGTCTTTGTAGTGTGTATACTAAGTACTTAGAATTCTGCATCCTACAATGCAATGTGCTTGACTTAAGTTAATTTGCTGTCATGTATGATCTACAGGTACATCTAAAACAAATTAGAATATGGTGAACAAGTTAATTTTGTTTCTTGTAAAGTATTTCAAGAAAGTGAAACTTTCATATATTTTAGATTCATTACATGTAAAGTAAAACACTTCAAATGTTTTTATTTTTTTTACTTTTGATGATTAGAACTTACAGCTATTGAAAGTCAGAAATCAGTATCTCAAAATATTAGAATATTTACATTTGAGTTTCAATAAATGACCATCCATACAGTAAAAATTCTGGGTATCTCTTGTTCTTTGAAAGCACAATAATGGGGAACACTGCTGACTTGGCAATGGTCCAGAAGACGATTACTGACACCCTCCACAAAGAGGGTGAGTCCCAGAGGGGCATTACTGAAAGGGGTGGCTGTTCAAGGAGTGCTGTATCAAAGCATATTAAATGCAAAGTTGACTGGAAGGGTAGGAAAATGTGCACAAGCTACAGAGATGACCGCAAGCTTGAGAATACTGTCAAGCAAAGCCGAATCAAACACTTGGGAGAGTTTCACAAGAAGTGAACTGAAGCTGGAGTCAGTGCGTCAAGAGTGACCACGCTCAGACATCTTCAGGAAAAGGGTTACCAAGCTACTTCTGAAACAGAAACATCGTCAGAAGCATCTTACCTGGGCTAAGGAGAAAAAGAACTGGACTGTTGCTCAGTGGTCCAAATAAAATTTTGTATTTAATTTGGAAATCAAGGTCCCAGAGTCTGGAGGAAGAGTGGAGCGGCACAGAATCCATGCTGCTTGAAGTCCAGTGTGAAGTTTCCACAGTCAGTGATGATTTGGGCTGCCATGTCATCTGCTGCTGTTGGTCCACTGTGTTTTCTGAAGTCCAAAGTCAACGCAGCCATCTACCAGGACATTTTAGTGCACTTCATGCGTCCTTCTGCTGACAAGCTTTATGGAGATGCTGATTTCATTTTCCAGCAGGACTTGGCACTTGCCCACACTGCCAAAGGTACCAAAAGCTGGTTCAATGACCATGGTGTTCCTGTGCTTGATTGACCAGCAAACTCACCTGACCTGAACCCCATAGAGAATATATGGGGTATTGTCAAGAGGAAGATGAGAGACACAGACCCAACAATGCAGATGACCTGAAGGCTGCTATCAAAACAACCTGGGCTTCCATTACACCTGAGCAGTGCCACAGGCTGATTGACTCCATGCCACGCTGCATTGATGCAGTAATTCATGCAAAAGGAGGCCCAACCAAGTATTGAGTACATAGAAATGAACATACTTTTCAGAAGCCTGACATTTCTGTTTAAAATATCCTTTTTTATTGATCTTATGCAATATTCCCAAAGTTTTTTGAGTTTTCATTATCTGTAAGCCATAATCATCAACATTTCAAGATATAAAGGCTTCATTTATTTCCCTCTATGTGTAATGTATCTATATAATATATAGGTTTCACTTTCTGAAACGAGTGACAAAAAATATTGACCTTTTTCATGATATTCATTTTTTTTATGTACCTGTAGAAGCAACATCAGCCACAATTTTAACATCATAATTATTGATTGATCGGGCTACCAGAAGTTTTACACAATGGATTCACGAAACATTCTTAAGAAGAAATTTCTTCTTAACTGCCATTTTGTTCTTATTTTAATAAGAAAGTTAAGAATGTTTTGTATTCCCAAAAATTATTTTGGAGAATGTTCTTATCTTTTTTTCTTAAGACAAAACTTAAGAAGAATTCAAATTCTTTAAAAGAATCTTCTTAAAAATCATCGTAAATAACTTCTTAAATGTAGGACAGCCCCAGTCTTAAATCCCAAACAGTAAGAATTATTTAATTATTTTATTGAGTTATTTCAAATTAATTGTTATATTTAAGCATTACAACAACACTAGCAACATATAATACAATATAGTAGGACTCCATCTGACTAGTAAGCCAATTCTCAAATAACTGCTATGATGAGTTTTGTTCTACCCACTTAAATGATAGAGGTACATGCAGTGTCTATACAGACTGTGTCTGTTCCCGAATAGTGAGGTCAAAATATAAATTGAATGTATGATCTAGAAAAAATATGATTGTGATTAAACCAGAAAAATGCTAAATAAATGAACACAAAATATTTTTAAAGCTTGGGCTCCTAAACATCCGGTCACTCACACCCAAAGCAGTTATTGTAAATGAAATGATCACAGATAATAGTTTTGATGTACTCTGTCTGACTGAAACCTGGCTTAAAACAAATGATTATTTTTGGTCTAAATGAATCTACTCCACCAAGCTACTGTTATAAGCACGAGCCTCGTGAGACCGGTCGTGGCGGCGGTGTCGCAACAATATATAGTGATATTCTCAATGTTACTCAGAAAACAGGATACAGGTTTGACTCATTCGAAATACTTATGCTCAATGTTAAACTGTCAGATAAGCAAAATAAATCTGTCCTATCTCTTGCTCTGGCTACTGTGTATAGACCGCCAGGGCCATATACAGATTGTCTAAAAGAATTTGCTGATTTCCTCTCAGACCTATTGGTTATAAAAGGCTATAAAAACATAATCTTTGGCTAGATTATGTCGTATAATCACAGGACGCGTTTGTAGCAGCGCAAACACACATACCGGAAGCGTTCACTCGGATGAGAGCGCAAAAACACAGCACAAAAATGAATGAAAGCGAAAAGCTTGAGACAGGCAGTAACAGTTCAAAAACACGTGCTGCATTAAAAACGTGAAGCTGGGCTCCAGTCAAATTCGCGACGAAAATAGTGTGTGCTTATTATGATTAATAGGGTAATCTGCAGGAAGCGCAAAAAGACAATAAAGCGTGAGTGTATCACTGCGTCATGTAGCATATTCACTCAGATAAAGATTGTAGTTTTCTTCCTTAGAAAGTGTAGAACTTAGAAATATTCTTAAGAACATATTTGAGAATTTATTACGAATTTTTCAAGAGTTGCACTTAAGAACAATTCTTACGAACGTCGTGGAATTTATCTTACGATTTTTTTTTACTTATTTCTTAAGAAGATGTTCGTGAATCTGGCCCGGTTTTACACAATTTGTAGAATGTATTTAAAAAAGGAAAACACTCTTTTGAGAGAATAGCTGAATGCCACTCACTGAATTTTGAACAGGGTTATTAACTAAAACTAGCTAAATAGTTAAAAAAGCAAGATTTCGCATCTTTATTAAGATCAACTTGAACTAAAAGTACTAAAACTAAAATAATAATTAGCTAAACTAAATAGACATTTAGATTATACGATTTTAAGATTTAGATTTAAATATTTAGATTAAAATGAAAACGAAAAATATTAATAAAAACTATAATAGCCTACCTCAAATACTAAAATAACACAGGAATACCCATATATAGCAGCAGACCCAGTTTTTAGCTTGTTTGTGAACTTCCAGAATTGTATTCTTTGAACTGAACCCCTGTGATCTAATATAAAGAGTAGGCTATGTGAGAGCAAAATATGTGTGCTCCAGAATTAAATTAAGTTTGACCCATAAAGTAATTTCACAAAGAAAAATAAGGTCAGATGATTGAATTAATTTAAAATGAAGACGTTTTTGTTTTTGCAGTCATTAATTTATTGCACATATATATACATACACACGCACACACACACACACACACACACTGTATATCTGCCTTATTATTAGGGATATACAGGCTATGTTTTTTTTTTTTTTTTGTATTTAATCTAAAAACAATGAAAATATAAAATGTAAATGTAAGTCTACAACAGTGCTTACGAAGACAGATAACAGATATTGTTGAATACAACCCTGGTCAAGACAAGTGAAATTACATGAATATTACTGACGGTCAAGCGCGCGTGATTGCGCTGAAGACTGAACCTGACGGAAACGCGCCTGGTGTGCGTGTCACGTGATGTAACCCGAGCAGCGTCTGCAGGTTATCAATCAATACTCAGGCTAGAGTTTGCGCGTCAAGCTCAATCACTTTAATATCTAGTTTACAGATAGAGGCCTGTGCGTGTACGCAACACGATGGCTGAAGATGCCTTGTTTGCCAGTGATTACGGTGGGTGATTTGTTGTAAATTAGTTGATTGACTCATTGTTTTTGACACCGATAATTGTCTAATTGGTCTAATTTCTACACGGATAACAGGTCTAGTGGTTTGATACTCAGGGCGGAGGTTCTCTAATTAGCGGTAAATACGCAAGTGAAGAAAGCGTCATGTTTCACAACTTTAAGTGATTTTTATAACATTAATTGGCTGATAAATCTCTGGCAATACTATTTGTACTCTTCCCACCACACACATTTTTTTTTAAATGTCACGTTCTTTGAAAAGCTGTAGAATTCAATACATAAAGACAGTTTGCAGTTTTAAATTGTTTTTGCAGTCTTAGTTTGAAAGAGGTCTGAACTGTAATAACTAAACACATTTAAGATGTAGGCTACTTAAATCTCATCTTTAATTAAAGTTAAAGAGTTTATTTTATGAAAGGCGAGCCACGTCTCCAAGTTAAAGGGATAGTTCACCCCCCCAAAAAAATGTCATTTACTCGCCTCATCTCATTCCAAACCCAGACTTTCCTCTGAGGAACATTAAAATATATGTATTCTTCTTTGGCCTGTACAATGGAGGTCAGGGGTAACTAAAACAGTGTGGTTACCAACATTTGTTAAAGTAACTTTTGTTCAACCAAATAAAGTCAAACAGGTTTGGATCAACATGAGGGTGAATCTATTATAACATTTTAAGTGAACTAGCCATTTGCAATCAAAGTCTGAGAGGTCTATATGCCAGGAATAATAATCCCGTTTTATATGACAGGATGCTGAATCAGTTCTAAATTGAAGTCAATTGTATTCATTGCGAGTTTGCTTGTTAACATTACAAGCGTTCTTTTCTGGGTATATATTGTTTTTTTCATGCCATGTCATATTTACAGATGGTCTATGTCTTCTGTGTGAAGAGGATGAGCAGAGAGGGTATTGTAGATACAGAAGCACCGAGCCAGAGAATGAGAGAGAAAAAAACGGTGATGGAGAAGAGGTGGAAGACAAGGAGTCAAAGGAGTTCAAGAGGGATGCTGAGATGAAACTAGAGAAAATAACTGAGGAGAATTGGACAGTAGGTCAAGAACCTGAAGATGGGAAACTAGAGACAGACAAGGAAGAAAACCAAACTGAAGATGTCACACAGAAAAATGAAGAAGGCATGGAAGATGACGAAGAGACAAACAAGAAAGTAGATAATGTAGAAACAGATGAAAAATATAACAAAGATGAGCAGGAAAGTACATTAGGTTTCAAAAATGATGAAACGAAGACAGTTGATGATAATAATGCCGAGGCAGGCGACTTGTTGGTGCCGCCTCTAGAGGATGACTGTATTTTGCAGATGGGCCCAGACTGCACAATAGACCTGGCGATGGTGTGTGATCAGTCGGTGGATAGATGTATGAATGAAGACCTTTTGTTATGCCCCCCCAAATCTTCAGATCTCCCCAACAGCCCCCTGTAAAATCCCCACCCAGACCTTCATCTATCTCATTACCCCCTCAAAATGCCACAGTACTCCCCTTTCAGCCCCATTCTCTACTTCAACCTCACCTCCCACCACAGGCTAAGCTGGAGGCCCCGTGCTTGGGCAAACGGCCCTATGGAAGTAGGACTGATGTACCCACTGGACAGCTGGAGGTGACGCTGCAGCAGATGTACAGCACTCGCCACTACACCCGTTTCGGCAACAGAGTGGCCCCTCTTATACCTCTGGCCTCAGTTGGTGGAGAAACCAGCAGTCAGGCTTTATCCTCCTTCAGCATGGATGTTCCTCTAATGCCTCCAAAGAAGAAAACTCGCACCTTCTACAGCTCCGGTGAGAGAATGTACATATTAAACGCATAGTTCACACAGAAATGAAAATGTTCTTATCGGTTTCTCACTTTCATGTCATTTTAAATCTGTAAAACCCACTTTCTTCTGCAGAAAAATAAAAGAAGAAATTTTGAAATATCTTGCAATGTAAGTTAATGGAGTCCAGTGTTGTTTTGGACCCCTACTAACTTTCATTGTTTGGACAACTTTTTTTATTTTGTGTTCCACTGAAGAATGCTTATGTTTAAAATGTGAGGGTATTGATAGATATACATTACAGATGGTCCATGTCCATAATTGCATATGCCACAGCCATATTGGACCCTATGGACCATATTGCCACAGCCATATCACCCTGCAGCCAAAGACCGGTTGCCCACTGAAGCTAAGCTGGGTTGAGCCTGGTCAGTACCTGGATGGGAGACCTCCTGGGAAAACTAGTTGCTGCTGGAAGAGGTGTTAGTGAGACCAGCAGGGGGTGTTCACCCTGCAGTCTGTGTGGGTTCTACACGCCCCAGTATAAGGATGGGGACATTATACTGTCAAAAAGCACCGTCTTTCGGATGAGAGGTTAAACCGAGGTCCTGACTCTCTGTGGTCATTATAAATCCCATGGCACTTCTCGTAAAGAGTAGGGTGTAACCCTGGTGTCCTGGCCAAATTCCCACCACTGGCCCTTGTCAATCATGGCCTCCTAATAATCCCCATCCACTTGATTGACTCTATGACTCTCTCTTCTCTCCACCTGTAGCTGGTGTGTGGTGAGCTGCACTGGTGCCATTGTCCTGTGGCAGCCATCGCATCATCCAAGTGGATGCTGCACACTGGTGGTGGTTGAGGAGAGACCCCCCACATGATTTTGAAGCGCTTTGGGTGTACAGCAATACACAATAAAGCACTATATAAGTGCATCATTAATTCATTAATTAATTCATTCATTCAATAAACTCACATTTGATAAACTCAAAAAAGTTTCTATCTATCTCTCTATCTGGAAATATTTTTTTTATGTTTTTGGAAGAAGCCTTTTATGCTCCCCAAAGCTGCATTTATTTAATCAAAAATACAGTGATAATATTGTGAAATATTACAATTCAAAACAACTATTTTCTATTTGAACATATTTTAAAATGAAATGCATTTCTGTGATGGCAAAGCTGAATTTTCAGCAGCAATAATTTTGTGATAAAGAAACATTTATTGTTATTTTTGAAAACAACTTTGCTGCTTCATATTTTCAGGATTCTTTGATAAATAGAAAGAAAAAAAACTGAATTTATTTGAAATAGAATCTTTTGTATTTTTACATATGTTTTTACTGTTATTTTTATCCATTTAATGCAGCCTTGTTGAATAGAAGTGGTATTACATTTAATTGGTACTGCAGTTTCCACAAAAAAAAAGTGAAACAGTAAAAACAGTTTTTAACATTGATGTATATAGATCAGTTGGAGGAGCTGGATCGTGTGTTTCAGGACGATCACTACCCTGACGGAGACAAGAGAAAGAAGATCGCTGCCTCCATCGGTGTTACGCCCCAGAGAATCATGGTCACTGATCACGGACATCTATTCCTTAGGATCACTTTAAATGAATCTAAATGCATGCAGGTGTCAATAATTGTATTCTGATCCTCACATCAGGTGTGGTTTCAGAACCGTCGAGCCAAGTGGAGAAAAACAGGAAAAAAGCCTCCTGATAGTCAAGGTCAACCTTGTGTCCAGGTCAACAGGTAAATGATCCCACTGACGCAATGCTGCTAACATACTGTGTGATGCAATGCATATAATCGCTTATATAATTATTTTGTATGTGTGCAGGCCACCAGTTTTCACAGTTCCTTCTGTTACATCTCAACATGCCAAGCCTGGAAACGCACTTCCTCCCTACAGTACCATCCGGACCAGCTGCACCAGTCCATCAGGTCACATTTTCAGACATACACCCAAGCAGTTTAATTAAGCTATTTAATCCAACTCTGCATTAGGGATAAAACCCTTTAGTTAACCTAATAGGATTTAAGTCATTTAATTAAACTATTTAATTTGAATTGAAAATGCTGACACATTCAAAACATGGACACCTGGTTTTTAATCAAATGCAGTTTTCTGTGCTCATCAGGTCCACGTTGTGTGTCTCAAGGAGGTTTTTGAGTACATGCCCCCTCCTATGCGCAGTCCTCCTCCGATACGGCGTGCTTCCTTGCCTCTTATCACAGCTTACAACCCCCCTACTCACACCGTGTCCCTGCTGCTGGATACACCCGAACACAGCGAGCCCAGCTCCACAGACACAACACCGCTGAGTTTGCAGACTGACACGGGGTTAGTATGAAACTAGGTTACTCATCTCCTGCAGTTTCTTTGTTAAACACTAGACGTCAGCACAGAGCATCTTACAGGGATTTTCAGTTCCTGCTACTTAATAAGATGGTAGATGGCATAACTGGCCAGAGCATTTGACAGTCTGATCAAAAATAGGATGTACGCTACCGTTACAACGTTTGGGGTCTTTGAGGTTTTATTTTTACATTAAATTGATCAAAAGTGACCGTAAGTTATATTATTGAAATAATATTTCAAATAAATGCTGTTCTTTTGAACTTTCTATTCATAATAATATAAAATAATACAAGAATACATCAAACTATTAAAGCAGCACAACTTTTTTTCAATGTCCTGTGTACCAGATCAGCATATCTGAATGATTTCTACATAATCATGTGACATTTTCATTTATGCATTTAGCAGACGCCTTTATCCAAAGCGACTTACAATGCATTCAGGATATACATTATTTGATCAGTGTGACACTGGATACCAGCCATCATGGACATTATTTAAAATTCTCATAATATTTCACAATTTTACTGTTTTTTAAATAAAATGCAGACGAGTATAAGAAATTCTAAGTAGTATTTTGCTGTTAAAAAATAACAACAAAAAGATGTCATTTTATTTTGACATTAAAATGTATTGCTTATAAAAATAAATATTATCAGATAAAAATTATGTTTTAAAACATATCATAAAAGGAACAAGATTATTATTGCATTAATCAAACTGCCAACAATTTCTGAGACAGGTTTTTTATTAGTATTATTATATCTCAATTTACTATATAATGTTTGTAAGTTATATTTATATAAATTAATTATTATAATATTAATTGACATATTAATTCAAATTAGTATGATCTATTGTTATTAATATTATTTCTAAAATGATTTGTGTTGTATTTAATGCACCTCCCTGCTTGTTTGCATAAAGTTAAACTTATTTCAAAATCACTGGGCAAATGCATGTCACTGAAAATGAATTCGTTCTTGTTCTTTGTCACTGCGAACTGCTGTCACTGTGAAGGCCCAACACTACAGATTTGTGAAATCTTGAAATCTCACCTAAATTGTTTAATGTCACATGATATAGTTGCTCAAATGTGTCTTTGCTGTTCACAGGTTTGACTATGACGGCTTGGCCACCTCTGTAAATCTGGACTACATGACTTCTGCTCCACAGAACAGCGCTCTGAATTTCCAGTTCAACACATTTCCTCAACAGTCTAACACCTTATTAACTCAGCAGACAAATAATCTCCTATCTCAGCAAACAAACACTCTGTTACCCCAAAAGTCCAATTGTCTTATGTCCCAACAGTCCAGCACAATAGTGCCCCAGTACTCGCACCTGTCGTACCTCACGCCCTCTCCTTACCTCACACCCAACCCCACAGAGAGCAGCAGCGCTCCTTATCTGCCCCTCACCACAGGAACCAGCAACACTCTGCCTGCATACACCAGCAGCGGACATGCGTATCTCCAATCTCAACCTGGCAACCAGATGATGCCTCAGTCAGGAGTTCATGGTAAGTCAACCACATTAAACATTTAGAAACAAACATCTTAAAGTAGTAGTAAAATAGTAACCTATATGTTTCTGTGAAGCATTTCAGGCCTACCCTTGGACAACTGACATGTATGGTCAGTATACACAGGCAGTATTTCAGCCACAGTTATCATCACAGGGTCACGAGAGCCAATACTCCCAGCTCCTGCCCCAGCAGCACTACATTCAACTCGAAGGAGTGCCGCCGCAGCCCAGCCTACCCAAACCCACCCCTGACCCCCTGCTGCCCAATGTCAAAGTAGAGTCTGAAGACATGGGCCATGGCCAGCCAATCAGAGTCGGTGAGGCAGAGCCTAATTTTCACTGCGATTTCTCACCGATCAACTTTTAACAACAGCAGGTGATGCATTTTTATACTATGTGTATGGAGAGTCTATATGTACATATTTAGTTTTGTATAATTGCTTGAAGAACAATTATCATTTTTGAGAATTAAATCAGGGGTTTTTAAACTGGTATCAGGGAGCTAACAGGGGTGTTTATACTTAATTAAAACTTAAATCATTTTCATTTTTTTCATTTAAATTAAATAAGAATTAACTGAAATAAAAAACTTAATTAAAAGACTAAAACACATTTAAGCTAAACACCAACACAGTATTAGTTAACTAAAATAACTCAAGCTAAAAGTGAAAATAAAGAAATAAATGAAAATGGAATATAAAAACTACTAATATCAATAACTAAGGCTAATAATAGTAACTTAGTAATTAAACAATACTTTGTTTGAAAAAACAACTGTAAGTTTCAATCGAGTTGTAAGTAAATTAATTAAATTTGTTTTATATAATTGAAATCTGTCTTGATACTTGAATATTGCCTTTTGTGTTGTTTCCTAATACTACTGATAAATGTCTGTGTTGTATTTCAGGGTACTGACTGTGAAGATCTGCGAGCGATATTTTCTTTTCTTTGTCTGTCTTCAGTTTTTTGTTGTTTTGTGCAGGAGCTATTAAAATGCTCTTTCGTTGATGTTCTGTGCGTTTTGTCTTGCTTTCACAAGATTTAGTGGACTAGTAAACTAGACCAGTGATTTTCAATCCTGTCCTCGGGACCCACTGCTCTGCGCATTTTGCAAGTCTCCCTTATCTGACACACTCATTTGAGTTCATGGAGCTCTTTCCTAATGAGCTGAAGATCTGAATCAGGTGTGTATATTAGGGAGACTGGGTCCCCAGGAACAAGTTTGAAAATCACTGAACTAGACGGATACATACGTACAGTCACAAACCGGAATCGGAGGGCCGAGGACAAACCTTTATGTTCAAGCCCTCTTTTGGCTTAATCACAGATTAAAGGAAAGTACTGGTATGTAGGCTATGTACATTAAGTGAGAGCACCTGTAAAATAGACTAGCATTTGCCACAAGGGGGCACTGTTTTACAAGAGCACTGATCTCAGTTGAAGAGATTGCTCAATCCTCTACAACACACTTCTGAGGTCTTTTTGAAAGTTTTGTTGAAGCATTCAGTCCTCCTATGTTACGGCCCGCCTCCTCGCCGCTCTCATCACTACATACTTTTATTCTCTTTCTCCATAGCTTTACTCAGCTACTCTCAAATAGAATTAATTAAGGCTAGGACAGATCTTTTTTTCACAATGTATTTGCACAAATAAAATGTGAAAAGAAACCAGAAGTATGATCATTACACCACAAACCCACTCAGTGTTAATATAACCTTCACACATACACAAATGCATGCTCTAGTTTCCTTCCCTTTCCTGTCCTTGGTTGCTTTCAGATATGTTGAGAAATGTGTGTCTGTGACATGTTAGTTTGACCTCTTAATACTTGCAAATTAAATGACTGGAAATGCAAACTTTGGCCATGTTAAGTGAGGTATTCATGAGGAACTATTTATTCAGTGGTCACCAAAAAGGAAGTTTAAAGGATAGTTTGTGCAAAAAGTACAATTAAATAATATAATAACTAAATTAACTGGAGAAACTGTTATTTATTCACGAATAGACTTTTACAAATATTTATGTTTCTTAGGTTTGAACAGTCATAGTTTTGGTGCCTGATGTTGTGTGTGTGGCCATAAAAAGTTGTGTTGGTAATTTCCTCTTTGCAGTATTTCATCTGTTTGTAGGCTTGTGTTTGACGCAATAGAATTAGATTTATCCCTTTACAGAATTTAACACAAAGACTGAAATACTCTCTGAAATTGAGAAAGCATTAAAATCAGCCTAAGATAACAACAAAAATGATCATCAAGTTCTCAGAAAGTATACAGGAAGCCCTGACCACCACACAGGAACTTACATGCGCATGTGTGTTCGTCAGTAACAGGATGGATTTAAGTGACAGTTTCTGAGTATTTGAGCTTGTTTCTGTCATTGTGAAAGAGACGAAGAGAAAGATGTCTGGAACACGCACCCTCTGCTGCCATGTCACCACTGCGACCCTCTCATTTGCTGTCTTATATCTGGTAACAACATGCAAACATAACCACATAATACTGTATACAAAGTGTTTATATAGTTATGATTACTGCCTTCCTGCTCTAATCCACTCTTTGTAATTGTTTGTTAGAATAACATATCAGGTGGATTCGCTTGCAGTTCTAGGGACTTTCATACTTTTCAACTTACAACTTACATACTTTTCATCCTACAGTAAATATTTTAAGGTTTTGTACACTGGTGAGACAGCGCGCCCATTTTGTTGCTGTTTCTTGTGCATACACTTAATGGAGAAGTTTGTGCATTTAGAGGAAGCTGGAGCCATTTTGAAGTCAGTCAGTTACTGAGCCACAGAATGAGATTCAATATTGACTGTTCTTTTTAGCACAATGATTGTTGTACAGCACTTGCCATCTCTTTATCTGAAGATTATATTTATTTAGCAACCAATAGATAAGACCGATAGTGAGATATACTAAATTTACTAACTACATACAGATTACTAAGAAAATTTCACATTATGATCTGGTGAGAAATCAATGTTCCAATTTGAGTTAGATTATTATAAAGCTTTTATGGATACTTAAACCACACAATATATCATCGGTTTAGGAATAAGTTTGCAGGAAACCCTCTGTCAACTGGGCTGTATTTAAGCTTCCATAGGATATCTAGCTGAGGGAGGAGGTTATGTCTATGTTATTTCATTTACACTTTTACAGGTTTTTCTGAATGAACTGCTGTTCTCGTGTAACTTGTTCTGTTGGTGTTGGCTCGGAGTAGAGAGACCAAACACACCGGCAGCCAGAATACACACAAACTGAGACACACATTTACCTTTATGAATTCACTCTATCACATTCATTTAATCTGTACCCCTCTCTCTCTCTGTGTGTGTGTGTGTGTGTGCGTGTGTGTGTGCGTGTGTCTCTAGATTGTTAATGTGCTGATATTGGTGGACAACATTCGAACGGTTTCATTGGATAAAGAGGCATTATTTGTCCCCTATCATGAATCAAAGGCTACCAGGGGCCAGCGTGTCTGTGAGTTCACTTCACATTCTCAGCCACTTCATTCAGACATTAAATGTTTAAAAAGTTACATTTTTCTTATGAATTTCAGGATTTCATAGTACGTTTTGTCCTAAGAGTTCACATTATCAGTATCACAAATTCACTGTTTGATGAGTGACCCCAGAAGTAGAGCAGAAATTGAAATATTTCTTCATTTTATATAAATTTACTTTTACATTTAGTCATTTAGCAGACACTTTTATCCAAAGTGAATTACAAATGAGGACAATAGAAGCAATCAAAACCAACAAAAGAGCAATGATAGGTAAGTGCTAACAAGTCTGTTAGCGTTGTAAACGTAGCAAGTTTTTTTATTTTTAAATAAAAAAATTAAAAAACGTAGAATAGAGCAAGTTATAGTGTTAGAGGCCTTTTTTGCTTTTGTTAATTTTATAATAAATAAGAAAATGAATAGAATACAAAAAGAATAGAGAAGCTAGTGTTAGGTTTTTTTCTAAGAAAACAAGCTGTTAGTAAATAGACTGCAAGTCTAAAGGGGCATGTTTTTTTTTTGCTTAAGAATAGAATTAGAATAGAGATAGAGAGTGCTAGAGTTAGAGGGTCAAATAAAGATGGAAGAGATGTGTTTTTAGCTGTTTCTTGAAGATGGGTAAGGATTCAGCTGCTCGGATTGAGTTGGGCAGGTCATTCCACCAGATGGGAACAGTTAATGAAAAAGTCTGTGAAAGGGATTTTGTGCCTCTTTGGGATGAGACAATAATGCGTCGTTCACTTGCAGAACGCAAGCTTCTAGAGGGCATATAAGTCTGAAGAACTGAATTTAGGTAAAGGGGTGCCGAGCAAGAGGTGGTTCTGTAGGTAAACATTAATGCCTTGAATTTAATGCGAGCAGCTATTGGTAGCCAATGCAAATTGATGAACAGAGGTGTGACTTGTGTTCTTTTCGGCTCATTAAAGATTAATCTTGCAGCAGCATTTTGGATTAATTGTAGAGGTTTGATGGAACTGGCACAAGACCTAGAGAGTTGTGAAGCATGTTCCCAAATATATATATATATATATATATATATATATACCTTTAGTGTTTAGTCAGAAGCTTTTTATTAAATCAATATAAAAATCCCTAAATGCTGCATTTGGCCAAACATTGTTCAGTATAAGACATAAATGACTTAGTCATTTAGCACAACATAAAAAACCCCATTAAAATAAAAATAAAGGATATAGAAATAATGTGTGCTATTGAATTGTTGATTGTTTTTTCCAGTTGACATCAGCACTAACATTCTGACACTGGTTCTGATGTCGATGTCTGCTGTGCTGGTCTTCTTCTCTAAATGCAAGGTATTGTGTTCATGTTATTACCACTGACAAAAATACAGTTTCCATCTGTACTCTAAACATAAATGAATGGAAATGTGGGGGGAAAACAGTGATGCATTAGTTTGAATACATAAAGAATAAATTAATTAAATGTGGTTTATGAGCAAAAACAGTGATGCATTACATAATACATGAATAACTGAATTTATAAGAATAACATTTATATATATATTTAATGTTTCAATTTTATAATGTATTTAGTTTTTATTTATTGTTAAATATTAAATACATTTAATATCAATTGGTAGTTACATAAGCATGATGCATTGATCATATACTGTTTAGGGTCTAGTTTAAAAAAATGTTCTTGTTTAAATACTATAGCTTACTAAAAGAACATACTGTGTTAGTTTCATCTTCCCAAGCATACTACTAAAATACAATGCTAAACCACATTTTGACAGAAACTACATTTATATTGACAATTTATCTGTTTGCTTTATTTATTATTGGACAGGTGTTTCTTTTATGCATGACACTAAAAGTTATATCACACTAAATATGTTTATTGCATTCACTTACAAAAATATTGAATTTAACCTGGAATATTTATGCCATTATTATACTATGATTTCTGTGCTGTTTGGAGGCACACCATATTCAGCACAGCAAATAACTTACTCTTGATAAATACTCATTTGGGAGTTTACAAGAACGATAATAAATCTGTGCTACAGAAACAAATAGACATACTAAATTTGTAATGTAACGATCTGTGTGGTGCAACCTTTTAAATAAGTCTGGTCTGTTTTTGTTTTATTGGATGTTTATGCATGTGCATGTGTAAGTGTGCATAAGCAGTGGTTTAGTGTGTGCGAGTGTGCACCTTAGATTTTCAACTCTGCTGCCGACACCAATATTTACCCAGCTTCCAGAAAGAGAGCTTGTCTCAATATTTATGAAGGTGGTGAAACACGGAATCCTGGCGCTCTCTCCAAACTACACGTTTCAAATCTGATCAGTTTATAACAAGGGGAAAATCGTTTTTTATATTGAGTGTGAATGACTGAATGTGTGATTGACATAAAGATAATTCATCACTTGTTTCTCTCTGTATAAGGGCCCGATGTTTGTGCTGCCTTTTGTGCTGATGATGTTTGTGGAGCTGAGTCAGAGTTTTCTGTGCCTGTTTGATGGAGCCTGGGGTCTGCCATGGACCCATAACTATAGAGAGATTCTGCAAATTGTAGTGAGATACATAACATACATTTTGATACAAAACTAAATGTTGACTTCATGATACCTGCATGGCTATTAAGCTTTCAATTTCAACAATTCTACCCAATTAATGTGTACATGTGTGTCTCTAACAGAAGAGTCAGAAGAGGGTCGATGGGTTGACTGCAGAGGATATTGGCCAGTTCACCATGGAGTACTCAGTGCTCTTTATGCTGGTCATACTGCTGAAGGTATAAATAGTTCAAATGTCGCATACTACATTGAACAACTGGGATTCAAAATTAGATTTAAACCAGAAAATAAGTTTTAGAAATATGAAATGTAATTGTTAAATATATTTTTTTACATGTATTTAGATATTTTAATATATTTAATTATAGGTTTTAAAATGTGTAAATATTTATTACTTCTATCAATAAAGCAATTTTAATTTAAACTTTCGAATCGATACACTACTGCAATGCTTTTGAAAGTCTCTTATGCTCACCAAGGGTGCATTTATTTGATCAAAAATAGTTCAAACTATTTTATTATGAAATTGTTTTGTTCCCTATTATGTAAAGTTTCATTAGGTTCTTGGAAGGTGCTATATAAATAAAACATTATAATGTTATTATTATTATAACATTTTTAAATAACTTCTCAATACATTGTCATTTATTCCAGTGATGGAGAAGCTGAATTTTCAGCAGTCATTACTCTAGTTTTCAGTGTTACATGATCCTTCAGAAATCATATGCTGATTTGCTGTTCAAGAAACATTTATTATTGTTATCAATGTTGAAAACATTGTTGTGCTGTTTAATGATTGTCAGCCATGAAACGGTTTTCTTTTATAACGTTACAAATATCTGTACTGTCACTTTTTTTGATAAATTTAACACATCTTTGCTGATATATGATATATGACACGATGCATGTAATCATCCTATAAAATGAACTCCTGCAAACACACATGCACCTATATTCACACACACTGTTGTTTTGTCTGCTGGGCTGATTTGTCCAGTCTAAAGCAAAGCTTTTTTAGCTGTGGAAGAGGGAATGTAAGGGGGATCTGAGGAATGAGCGTGATGTATGGAGCCAGTCATAAAGTATGTTCTGTCCTTGAGAAGGATTTGAGAAAAGGTAGAGGGAAATTAAACTCCCTCTTGATGGTTTTTGCATATAAGTGTGTGTTCATTTATATGTTTAGAATAATTCTGTGCATTTGGGCTGTATTAGTATCCCTGTGTTTTCTCTGTAGGTGTACGTCCTTCATGTGTCAATGAGGTGTTTCTATGCCCTGAAAGCAGATAGAATGGCTGCCGTGAGTGTTGACACTGGAAATACTGTGACAGTGAGTGCATTTATAACTGAGTTTGTTTTGCCGTCACACGATACAGCAATTTTAATGTTGTTGAATGTATAACATATGCATTTTTTACATATCTATTATAAACCTCCAATTCAAAGTCACTGCTAATTTTTTAAGTGATTGTTTAACTCAAATAGATCAACTAGATGTAGTTATTTAAAACTAATAATTGATCTAGTTTACTTTTTTTAATTTTTGTGTTTTTGACTAACAGGTGAAGCTGCCTTCTTATGACGAGGCTCTCGTGATGAAAGCTCAAGATACTCCTCCTTCCTATCATGAGGCTTAAACTGAATGCGTGCTTCAGGCATGGTTTTATGATGAGAAATGCAAAAACCCCCTTTGGGTTTAAACCACAAATATTAAGCATAAATATTCACACGTATGCTAACAACCACATGCAACACAAATAGGTATGGCTACCATGCTTTTACAAAATAAAGGTACTTAATTTACGTGTTTCTGATTATTGTGTCCTTACTGGCAGGCATTCGGTTTATTAAACCGTAATGCTTATCATTTGATCTCAAGCCAGAAGCGAGATATGGTTGTACGATTATGAGTCACTTGAAGCTGTTTGTGTGAGAAAAGATGGGAGTAATAACCATTTGAATTGCTTGATATAATTGAATCAAATTCAAACACACAAATCTTCACAGCATGCTCAATGATGCATGACAAAATATATGTAAAGTATTTAAAATATTTAGTAATATATCTTTAAACTGTTTCATACACTTTAGCTTCCACTTAATTTGGTCAATAGCTACACATTTTTCTAAATGAATTATAAAGAGCTCATGTTTTTTCCCAGGAGGCTTGAGCATGCTATTGTGTGGTACAGATGGTTCAAGAAAAAACTTTAATGTTCTTGTCAAAGTCATTGGCAGACTTCACATGGCTTTCTCCAGTAGGTTGAGGATGGATGGAAGCAGGAGAAACAGTAGGTGTTCAGAAAGCTTAATTGCTATGTTATGCAATATATAAAACAAACACACCCACCTCATTTACATGGTGACTACCAGGGAATTATTTTCGGAGTGTTCCTGGGTACTTCACAAGCTGCATTAAAGGCTTACTCACCCTTATGTCGTTCCAAACTCATTCGGAAAAAAAGGTTGTTTAGCAGAAGATTTGTGCTGATTTCTTCTATACACTGAAAGTGGATAGTAACCAGGGCTGTCGAGCTGAAAAGTATAAGAGTTTTTTTTAATACAATTTGTGCAGTGTGTTTCATGTCTGAAGGCATACAATAGATTTTTGTGAGGAACTGGCTGAATGTAAGTCATTCACTGATAATCTTGGTTAACAGCTGTGGTCACCATTCATTTTCATTTTGGACTTTGGAAAGGAGGCAAAATATCTCCTTTCATGTTGCATAGAAGAACGTCATGCAGAAAATAGAAGAAACGCTGTATCACACTAAGTGTGATCAACTCTTATCTCACTCACCAACTCAGACACAGACACAGACACAGGCCTACATATGCTCACATGGATATTCACATTTCCCAACAGACATAGACACTGCATGGTGCATATAGAAGAAAAACACAGACGTACACGTACACATCATCAGAACAGAGCCGTCTGTGTTGGATCAGGCACGGAGGCTTCCCACATAATTCCTGTGCATAAATTCCTGCGTGTGTGAGATTCATTTGAGAGGAAAAGTGCCCAGAAAAGACAGATTCATCTTAATGTTTATTTGAGTTCAACCCCAAGCTAGAGACCCCTCCTAGGGCTCCAAATGAACTCGGTTTCCCTTACACAAACATACACACAGATCAAGGTGTGTTTGTCTTTCCTACCCAAACTCAAGGTTTTTCAGAGCAGGTATCCCTCCCACCCCCAAAACAGCCCATACACCTCAGGGAGATGGATTTGAGGGCGGCGTCTCGAATCTTAAGTGTGTATCATTGAATATGTGTGTGTTGATAACCTGCACGTTTCTCTGTCTGTGAATCAGTCTGTCTCTGGTTGTCGAGCAGGTCATTAGGACTCACGCCACATTACAGTATGATATTGCCGGGGTTTGTGATGCTGCTATGCATCCTGGGAGCTCAAGCCACTGTTGATCTGAGAAATGCTGCTGCTATGGGTAAGAAATCAAGACTGCATCATTAACAGATCCATCGATGTCATGAATTTGTCACTGTATAATAATAACCCAATAACACAGGATTAATTAATTGATGTTGTGTTGTTGAATTTGTAATGATGGTCAAATGTCATCCCAACAAAAATCTGTCTATCTATCTATCTGTTAAATAATCAGTCAGTCTGGCTGGTTCAATGTAGGTGTGTTTTTTGCTGAAAAGGCATTGAAATGCGTGCTGGTTGACTAACTAACTATAACTACAAAGAATAGCAAAAGAATGCAGGTCAACCAGCATGGTATTTTTTATCTGAAGCTGGTTTAAAGAAATAATTCACCAAAAATGAAAATGAAAATGTTGTCATTTACTTACCTTCATGTTGTTGCAAAACAGTATGCATTTCTTTCTTTTGCTAAACACAAAAGAAGATGTGGCTAAAGTAAATGGCAACTAGAAAACTTTTGGTTACCAACATTCTTTAAAATTCTTTAGCCACATCTTTTGTGTTCAACAGAAGAAATAAACTCACACAGGTTTGGAACAAATTGAAGGTGTGTAAATGATGCCAGAACATAGATTTTTGGGTGAACTGTCCCTATAAGCTAGTTAAGAAGCCTAAATACATGCAGACCAAACACAACACTTATCACATCTGTAGAAATATTTATATTTGCCTATATTTGTATTTTATTCATTAGAATGGATGATAGAGATTAATGTTAAGCAAATATGTGACCTCAAAAAGCATGCACTGTGGAATCATAATTGACTTCATCTTTTTAACTTCTGTGTAGAAAAAAATTATATTATCTCCTCTTGTGCTAAAGATCATTTTCTGTGTTCTAAAGCTATGCTTAGAGAATCTATAATTAAATTGTTAGTTTCATTTGCATAGGTATATGTGTTAAAACCCAGAGGAACTTCAATCAAGTGGGTAATTAGGGTATTTCCAGTGGTTGTATATAACTTGTATGTCCTCTAGGAAATTTGTTTTTAAGGTTTCAAATGTCATTACATTTGTACTCAAAGAGGCCCTGTACTGTGCGAGAGTATGTGTGTGTGTGCATGTAAATCTGTGTGTGTATGCATACCTGAGGCTGAATGTATAATCAATGGGAGTTATTATGTGAACGGCCGACACTGTACATTTATTGAGTTACCTGCAGACTGCAGTCTGGCTTTTCACTCCTCCCTTTTTTTCCCTTCACCCCAATATGTGCAATACTGTTTAAAAGTTTGGGATCAGGAAGACTTTTTTTTCTTTTGAAATAAATGAATCCTTTCATTCAGCAAGGATGCCTTAAATTCATCAAAAGTTACATTAAAGACAGTTATAATGTTACAAAAGATTCCTATTACAAATAAATGCGGTTCTTTTAAACATTCCATTTAATTCAGATTTTTACCACAGTTTCCACAAAATATTAAGCAGCACAACTGTTTTTACCATTGATAATAATAAAAGCTTCTTGAGAAACAGATCAGCATATTAGAATGATTTCTGAAGGGTCATGTGACATTGAAATCTGGATTAATAGCTGATGAAAAACAGCTTTGCCATCACAGGAATAAAGTATATTTTAAAATATATTCAAATAGAAAACACTTCATTTAAATTGTAAATCACATGATTACCTTATTTTTGAGCACTGGTGAGTTTAAGAGATTCTCTCCTCCATATATTCACACATATTTACATATTTTCTTCATCTTTTCACTCTTTCCAGCTGCAGGCTTGTGTAGCACCAAGCCCACTGATGTGGTGTTCATCATCGACAGCTCTCGAAGCGTCCGCCCCTCAGAGTTCGAACAGGTCAAGGTCTTCATAACCAAAGTAATTGACGGTTTGACCGTCGGGCCTGATGCCACTCGCGTGGGCGTCGTAAACTACGCCAGTCGAGTGAAGAACGAAGTCTCTCTAAAGTCCCACAAAACCAAAGCAGCACTGGTCAAAGCCGTGTCCAAGATCGAGCCACTGTCCACCGGTACCATGACCGGCCTCGCCATCCAGTTTGCCATGAACGTGGCTTTCAGCGAACTCGAGGGAGCGCGCAAATCCCCAGGCATCAGCAAGGTCAGAGTCCAAACAATCCCATAAACCACCATATTGGCATCATTATTAATGTTAAGCCTCTTCTTTGGCAACGTGCATCTTACATTACATAATCCGCAATGGATAAATTAGGCCAGGCGAACATATGAATCTAAAATTATGTGAACAAACCAGCAGTTTTAGACCATTTCAGTAAAATATATCATTAATAAACATTCACAGGTGGCCATTATTGTGACTGACGGCAGACCTCAGGACAACATCCGTGACATTGCAGCAAGGGCGCAAGAGGCCGGAATTGAGATATTCGCAATCGGAGTGGGTCGCGTGGACATGATCACGCTCAAACAGATGGCCAGCGAGCCTCTCGAGGATCACGTGGACTATGTGGAGAGCTACAGCCTGATGGAGAAGCTCACCAAGAAGTTCCAGGAGGCCTTCTGTGGTAAGAGGAAGGAGGAGGGTGAGAGGAAGAAAGGGGAGGGAATAGAGGTCTGGAGACTGTCCTCACCATGGCTGATATTAAAGGTGTATAAACAACAGAGGGCATGAGTATCCATAGGGCATGTTATGATTATCTCACTTCCATATGTAGATCTCCACCTTGTGCTTGATGCTCCATTGCACTTATTCTCTGGGGGAGGAAGTAGAAGCATGTGTAGCCACTGATGTGATTGTAGTTGCTGCAGTGCAGTGGTTCTCAGCTTGCTGATATTACAAACAATTTCAAACCTTAAAAGGTTGAGAACCAATGCAGTAGAAAGTCTAGATCAGAGGAACAGCCACCTGAGACAAACAACATTGAGACAACCACCAAATAAATGTTTCTGCTGGTCTCAGGTGTCTGGGTATCTGACATATTTCTGTGTGTTTTAAAGATTTGCTGTTCATTTGAGTGCAGCGGATTGTTAAAATGCATTGATTTTCTTGAGTTCCCACTTCACATAGAGTAATTCTCTCCTCGCTAACCCTTCCTTTCCCCACCCGGTGTGTGTGTGTGTGTGTTACATTCATGGTAGCGGTTGTGTCGGATATATGCGCAACAGGCGATCATGACTGTGAGCACATTTGCATCAGCACACCCGGATCATTCAAGTGTGCCTGCAGAGAGGGATTTACACTCCAGGGTGACGGCCGATCATGCAGCGGTGAGTATGTATGAATGTTGGGTAAGTGTCAAAGACATGAGCAAAAGACTTCATAGCCATGTGCAGTTTTTGATGTACTGTATTTAAAACCCCTGCTTTAAAGATTAATCAAATTCTTTATAGCCAAGAGACATTTTATCTTTCACAGTCTACTAACCAAACACATTTACTCTAAGCAACATAAGAAACTACTATCATGTGACTAAACGACATGCTGATTTAACATCAAGGGTCCCACAAGGCTTTTAAGCTTTTTAACCCAAAAATGACTGCTTTCCTAAAACTTTGTCTGCTTTATATTTTCATACGGACCCATTTATTGATTGTGAGAAACGAATAATGTAATAGCCTATATTAAAACAAACGCTAAATTAAATAATTGGTTTTCATATTGTCACTATACTGAAGCAAATGGCACATTTTTGGAAATATTTACTTTGATTTGAGGTGATATATTTTGTTTTCCACCCACTATTAGGTAATGTTAGGTAATGTATGAACCTTTGTTTATATATATATATATATATGTTTGTTTTTTTAACACAAATATATGCAGAATCAGTTTTTATTTCTTATTGTTGAAAACTAGGTTCATCAGTTTGGCAGATGTTTAAAATATATATATATATTTTTATAATATGTATATATAATTAATACCTTAAGCTTACATGTTATCTTTGACAGTCCTAATAATTAATTTAGTAAAATGATTTAGTTTTCTCTTTTATATTTCTGACTGACCCCTAGAATCCTCTTGCGGTCTCCTGGGGGTTCCTGGACTCTAGTTTGGAAACTCACGAGTTGGCACAAACATGCTCTGTCTCTCTTATTCCAGCTTGCAGTAACGCAGCCACAGATGTGGTCTTCTTGATCGATGGCTCCAAGAGTGTGAGACCAGAGAACTTCGAGCTGGTCAAGAAATGGATCAACCTGATCGTCGACAAACTGGACGTGTCAGAGACAAACACCCATGTGGGACTGGTGCAGTATTCCAGCACAGTGAAGCAGGAGTTCCCTCTGGGACGCTACAACAACAAAAAGGCCCTGAAAGAAGCAGTGAAAAAGATGGACTATATGGCGAGGGGAACCATGACTGGCCAGGCCATCAGTTTCCTGGTGGAAAACAGCTTCACTCCTAACCAGGGCGCCAGACCCGGAGTGGCAAAGGTCGGTATTGTCTTCACAGATGGCAGGTCACAAGACTACATCGGAGATGCTGCCAGGAAGGCCAAGGATAATGGTTAGGAAAAAACACACAGAAATGCAATGCAAAAAGCAATGTGCATGAGTTCTGAGTGTTTTACAGTGTGCTGTGTCTGTGCTTTAGGCTTTAAGATGTATGCTGTGGGCGTTGGCAACGCTATTGAGAACGAGCTGAGAGAAATCGCCTCTGAACCTGTCGCTGACCATTACTTCTACACGGCTGACTTCAAAACCATTAACCAAATTGCCAAGAAGCTGCAAATCAATGTTTGTCAAGGTAAATAAAATCAAGATGAACATGACCTTTTCTAGCATTTCATCATCTGAATTTGTTTTTGCGCTCCTGTTTCTTGCAGAGGAAGATCCCTGTGAATGTAACTCTGTTGTCAAGTTCCAGAAAAAAGTGGAGGAGGCAATACAGGCATTGTTAAAAAAACATATCCTTTCCTAACTAGAACGTTTAGGTTCAGGTAAAAAATGTACTATACAAATTCCTATTGTGCTTGATATTAAATAATATTGACAGAGTGCTGAGAGGTGAGATTTTTAAGGTGTCTTTTTAAGGAGGTTTTGAGATGAAACACCATAATCAAATGTAAAGAAATTAGGGTGTGTACAATATAATGGAACCATATTGATTATCAGCTGATTTTTATTGGGTTTGATAGATATATATATCTGTCAATATTGGACATTTAATTATGCATGCTCATTTTCAACTATTTGTATAAGTGAAAAATGAAAAATGAAAAAAAATGCAAATAATTATCAGCTTATAATGCCCTGAATTTTTGCAGTAATACATCTCTAAAAGAAAAATGTGTATGTATAGACAAAGATGCTTCAAGCATCAGAATGTATAAGGCATTATAAATGTTTAGAGCTGGTTAGGATGCTACTATTGTATTATTTCCTTGACAACAGTATCACTGGAAGCTGCGACGAAAAGGATCACTGCCCTGGAGAACAAGATTGTTTGAGAAGGCACCAACATCTTATTCTTACACTGCCATTCCTTTCTTTTCTTGTTAAAAACACCTCCTGTGACCTCTGACCCAAATGCTTAAATTAATCTCCATTTCTTTCTACTCTGCCTTCATCACTATTGTCCATGGGGATGGAGCACTGATTGTGATGATGACCATGGTTTGCCTGACCATGCTTGCTCTGAATTATGGTCACCATAAAAACCGAAGGTGTCGATTTTCAAACAGCCATCCCCCCTAACAACACCCTGTGTGCGTTGAGCAGAAATCTTCCCATACGGTCTGAGAAGGTCTTCTCACAACATGGACAATAAAGTGTTCCCTGTGGGAAGGTGGTGTGTACATTAAATCCAGTGAAGGTTTCATTCTGTCTTTGCTTTTCTTCATTCTACATTTCTCAAACCCATTCTCCCAGATTTTGCCCCGAAAATATTATTTTATATGGAATAATTATATATTGGTAATTTAATATAAGATTGGACTCGAAATAAATGTGTGAATACCTGAGAATTTTCTCAGATAAAACACACCATGAAGCACACACAAAGGCAGACACAAAACACACACACACACACACACACACACACACACACACACACACACACACACACACACACACATGTAACTCACAGGCAAACATTCATTGACTAGGCAAGTGCTAAACACACCACTTGTAATGATTCAATAAAATCCCATTTTGTGTCTGTGTCTTTGTTTGTTGTGTCCTTGTTTTTGTGTGTCGAACAGATGTGAATAGGCTTCAATGCAAGGTTGCATAAGAGAAAATGTTCAGTGTAATTATTAGGAGCCCCGGGTACAGAGGGATGTATAGGGTAAGTGTAAGAGCAGCTGTAGTTATATAACATCAGCAGTAATGAAAGGTTGTAGATGAAGTGAATGAGACTTTCTCTCATCAACAATAGAGCCTTTTCTATTACACTTCATGATTTTTTTTCTTTAGGACCCAATTTTTATGTTGCATACAACGCACTTGCAATTTGTATGTTGGATAGTAAACCCATAGCCTAACCCTTATGTAATATATTTGAGGCAGGTTTTTAACATTACTTTTAATTTGCTCATGGTTTCCGAGGCTAAACAAACTGACCTACCATATCATGGTTCCTATCAGGTTTAAGCTAGGTATTAATTTACTGGCAAGCAACCATGTTCCAGTTTGACCACTTTAAAATCACAAAAAATGGATGTAGCAAGAGATGTTTTCTTCTGTATTGTGATTAAATTAATTATATTGAAATAAAGAAAAATGCAATAGGAGGACTTGGTTCTGTTGATACAGTAGGAACTGAAAGCTAGCTTGTAGTCAACTGTAAAATGGCAAGCTTTAGGCAAACTAAATGATCAGAAAAATCCAGCATAATTCACCACTGAAAAGTCTGTTGTTTCATCAGTCGTGATATTTTGATTAAAATAATTTCAATAAAATAATTTTTTTTAACATGCATGAATTGTTTACTATAAGATCATTAATACAAATTTAGAAAATAGTTGGAGTGAATTATAATTTCTTCTTGAATTTAAGATTACATAACTTGACAGTAAAAAGTTATTCACTTGACTTCAACACTTGAAAAAAAAGTTCAACTAACAAAGTTGATATTCACATATCACACAGTTTTACTCTGCTGTTATTGAGTCGGTTCTGTGCTCCTCTATAACTGTCTGGTTTGGGTCAGCCAGCAAATCAGATATAAGAAGACTGCAGCAGACTGTTAGGGGCGCAGAAAGATCATTGGTGTCCACCTACCCAGCCTTCAGGACTTGGAACAAGTCCAAAGTGAAGAAACGGGCAGGTAACATCATCAGACACACCCTGGACACAACCTGTTTGTGCTTCTCCCTTCAGGCAGATGCTACAGATCTCTGTGCACTAGAACATTAAAACAGTTTTCCCCCAAGGCATCTCCAGCCTAAACAACTAACACAGGAACCTGTGTTCTGTAATTCATTCTCCATCTTTAATTATTGCATCTCTCTCAAGAACTATGTAAATACATATGCATATTTTTATAGACAGCTGTATATAGAGTAATAATGCACAAATCTGTACACAAATCTTATGTTCCAGATTCATACACATTAATGTTTATTGTTTAGTCTTATTTAAATGTTTTTATTCCCATGTCAGACATGTATGTATGTATGTTACTTTACAAAGAGCTTCTTAAAAACCACAACAAATTCCTTGTGTGTTCAAGCCCACGTGGCGAATAAAGCTGATAATATTGATTCTGATAATACACAAATTTGTTGCTTGTCCATGATGGTCTATCAGTTATTGGCAGCTAAATACCAGTTTGGACCAGCTTATTATTTTAAAGCTACCTGACAGATAAATGCTTCTGTAGAGCAGAGCTAAGCTGTTAATCAGAAAAGGAAGAGAAAAAAAACACTGCTCTGTCTAAAAGGATTTAGGAAAAAATATACTTCCTAAATTATTTAGCATTCACCTTCATTTCATCAACTATTTAAGTGTCAAGACATCTAAGGTATCATATTTGACCTAATCAGACCCTCAGCTATGTCAGGATGACATTTATACAGTACACCCGGTTAGAGCTGGGGCCGAGGCCTCTGATATCGTTACCGGCGGGTTGCGTCATGCTGCGCCGGGGAGGTGATGCAAGAGTCCGGCGCTGTGTGTTCACGTACGCCACGCCTCCTCCCGGTGCCGTTTCCTGCTTCCAGAACAGACTGACTCTACAAGCGCAATGAAGTCATAAAGCACAAACACTCCGAGACTTTCCTTCATCATCATTATTATTATTGAGTTAAACCTGTGACTTCTGAACACTTATATTCTTCAGATGAAGGTGAGTTCATTTATGTGATCGAGTCCTTCTTATGTCCGTGTCGGTTTGTATATATACGGTTTGTATACGGTTTGTAATCGGCTCACAGATCAAGTTTACAGTCGATGCTTTACCTGAGCTATCATTTGATGTGTTCGTATAAGTCTTCATATTGCGAGTCATTAAAGGTCCACTCGATCCAGCGATGTTTAAGTATCCAGTTCTAATGAGTGTAACGTTATCTGTTAATGCCAAACTTTCGCGTTAACAACTCAGTGACTCGCTGAACCAAGAGCCATTTCCGAACAACCGATAAATGAGTTGTTAACAGAATTTGGGGTTGTGAACAGTTTGAGGCGAAACATTTCTTAAAATGAGAAATGTTTAATCAAATGTATGAAATATGTACGTGACTTGATTGTATGACATTTTGTACGTTTACATTACATTTACAAGTAAGTTAGTCATTTAGCAGACGCCTTTAAACGACTTACAAATGAGGACAATGGAAGCAATAACAACTTACAAAAGAGCAACAACATGCAAGTGACATGACAAGTCTTAGTTAGCCTAACACGTAGCAAGTTTTTTTTTTTTATCTACTTATACAAAAACGCACGATGACACTGAATGGTTTTTAAACATGATATCGGCATTTACTGGACTGATAGCTTGGTGCCAGTTATATTATGTATTTAATATATATCTGATAGGGTTCATATGTTCCCAAAACTACTCAACTGGACAACAGAGGGCTTTATATTTTCAGTATTTTTATTAGTCTCTATTGTCACCCTTTCTTCTCTCAGGAGGAAGCAGGAGTTGACCTACCCCAGGCGTTACCCTCTGGGCCCAGTGCCTTTATCCCAACTGAAGAGGTGTGTGTCTGTGTGTTGTTTTTTTTAACATGCCTGTTTGTGAAATTTGTCTTTACATCCAATGAATGCAGTAGCTTTGTATTTGGGTGAAAAGCTTATTATTAAATCTTAAAAATGTGAGAAATCAATACATTTGGAATAGAAATGTAATGCTTTATTTTTCCTGCATTACCATAAACTGACATGAGAGAACTATGAACATGCAAATGCTTTGTTAAATTATTACATTACAAACCCAGGGGATATTTCAGGTAAAAGAGGTTTGGTTGACAGAAAGGTTCGGGAGATCAAGGTGCAGTTGTTAGCACACTGTCTGAAACACTGTTTACACAGAAGTCACTTTCAACTAAAGCAGCTTTTTGTTAGTGTGGCAAATTCACATGAGCATCTTAAACATGAGCAAAATCTGCATGGAGAACATACAGGTTTTGCTCATGTTTAAGATGCTCATGTGAATTTGATATTGAACGTGATATTGCGTAGCTTGTCAGTGAACTACGGCTCTGTGTATTAAATGCCACTCCATCTGAAAGCACGTGAAGGCAATTTACTACAAATCGCAAAACCAGCTTCAGTGCCGAGATGCACATAAAAAATGCATGCGATTAATTGCACAGCCCTAATTTATATTGACATCCCTGTATTTTGCCTGCAAAATTTCACCTAGCAACAGTAAATGTGGCTGTATTTTTAGATGATAAATATAGTATTATTGTCAGTGTTTACAGAACTGAGTTCTCTACGTATCTGTTTGTTTCAGATTCTAGTGGAAGGGGCAGCACAGGAAGTGATGTCAGAGGCTCTGTTGTCAGAGGGACGTGTAGACCATATCAACATGATGATGGGGCTACATCCCACCTACCTGACCTGTTTTCTGCGCACCCACAATGCTTTGCTCCAGCTGGATGGCCCTCTGCCTCTGTCATGGAGACATTTTATAATCATATTGGTAAGGGAAGAGTCTTGGTACCTTTAGATTGCAAGTTTTAAACACAATTGAGTATATGTTTATAATCTACACAACAGTCATTTTCTGTGTCTGTGCAGGCGTCTGCACGTCACCAGTGCTCGTACCTGGTACAGCATCACAGTTCCCTTTTTCTGATGGCTGGTGGAGATGAGTCCTGGCTCAGAGGACTTGACTGTGCACCACCCAAAATACAGCACCTGCAGACACTCAACAAACTGCTTGCACACAGACCCTGGATCATCACCCAGGAACACATACAGGTAAAAAAACAGATCTTCAGTGTTGGGGAAGCTACTCTGAAACTGTAATTTCTAAGTGACAAGCTAGTGGAAATTTGAAGTTGACAGTTAAGGAAGCATTTAAAAAAAGGTGTATAGCTTCACTACAAGTTGCTAACAAAAAGAAGCTAGCTACATTGGATAAATAATATCTTTTATACATTTATTTAAAAAAAGAAAAATGTGCAATTAGAGCATTTATCTAGAACATAAACATCTGTATTAGTGTGACAGTCTTATACTGAAGTAAAAGCTGTGCTACTCAGAATTTGATTATAATAGCTAGTAGAATTGCTTCTTTTAATATTCTACTTTTTTGTCGTCTTGTTATGTCATCTCATTTTGGGAGGCTGTTTCCAAAAACTATTGCAACTGTTTGGAAAAAGTAGACTGCTTTGTACAATACATTTGTCTATGTCTGCTTTTATTGTCGTTGTTTTATTTGTGTTGTCTGATTGCGCCATCTTCCCTGTTGTGAGTTCTTTACAGTTTTATGCTTTATAAGTTTTACAGATATCCATAAACAAATCCATTTTTTGTATGTTGAGTAATTTGAGTTTTATCACATCTTTCTATAACCCTGAATATTATGACAAATCACAAAGTTGAAACTTAAGGAATAAAAATATTCATTGAAGTTTATTAAAAAAATGTATGTATTGTGTATTGTCGATACTTTTTTGATACTGCTATTTATTTATATAGATTAATTTAGAAGCTTGTAAAAACTAGTTTGCTTTTTTGTCTTCTATATTCACAGGAGTTGGTTTGTCCTGGTGCAGAGGCTCGGTGGTCCCTGGCAGAACTGATTCAGGCTATTGTTTTGATGAGCCATGCACACTCTCTGGCCTCATTTGTTTGGGGTTGTGGTGTTCTCCCAGAGCCCGAGCAGTCAGGAGATGAGTCTCTCCAAATGTGTTCACCCACAGAGTCCTGTTGTGCCCGAGACAAGGCCAGAAACCAGCAAGAGGTATTGAATTATGACTTATGTATTGATCATATGTAATAGAGAATATTTAGTTTGTTTTGTATGTGCAGTGGTCTGAGGCTGTGAACGAGGTTAAGCTCTTGATGGAGAAGATGATGAAAGTTCAGCAGCAAGGTGAAGAGTTTACACAAGAAGAGATGGTTACTCGCTTTGAAAGAGAGAGGACTGAGAGTTTGCTGGAACCTTCCGATGGTATGAACACACATATGCATAATTCAATACACCCAGTGGCAGGGTTTCTCCTGGGTCAAAATAGTCTTCTGTTGTAGTTTCTGCACATGGTCATTGAGTGGATTAATTACAGTACATCTCATAAATTACATTAAATATTATTAAATTTGTGTTGGCTGCCACCAAGTGAAATTTTGAGCTTTCCTGAGCAAATTTTATGACATTGAATGCAGTTTTTCCCTCCTAAGTTGAACTATTTAAATAGCTTTTAATGGATGTTTCACGTCTTTTTTCACTACCTGACCTGTGTCATATTTTTTTTATCCCTTACAGTACAGCGTTCTGTCCTTCCTGATTTTTTCTCACGGTTTGTTGTGGATGCAGATTTTACTTACCAGGATTTTAGTCCTAGAGGAGTGCAGGCCCCCCCAACCATGAGAGCTCAGGTTCAATACTCCTGTATATTCTCAACAACATAACAATTATGCATAGAAGGCATTAATTGTTGTTAAGTTATATAATATGTATTATATGTTGTTTTATCCAGTGCTATTTTAGTATTATACATATACTGTTTTCATACTTATAAAAATACAAGTTAATTTAGAATATATGTTCACATTAATTTTGGTTTAGCTTGTAGTAGTTTTTTCTTTCTATTTAGCTAAATATAGCTTTTTTGTTGTTGTAGTCTTACACCTTTTAACGCTTCATCTTAAATATATTTATTTGGGCAACATTTCTCATTTTTGTTTAGGTTTTTCTTGTAACATTTATATTTAATTTCAGCTTTATTTCGATTACTGCTAAATGTGTGTATATGTTTTAGCTAACAATAACAGCACTGGTTATATCACGATGTCTACATATGATTTTGTGCTTTCAGGACTATTCGTGGGAAGATCACGGTTTCTCTCTTATGAACAGGCTGTATGGAGAGATGGCACAGCTTCTGGATGAGAAATTTCAGGTGGTGTGTGCGCTCACATATAACACCATGGCCATGCACTCACATGTGGACACCTCCACACTCCGCAAAGCCATCTGGAACTACATTCACTGCATCTACGGCATCAGGTCAGTCATGCATGCATCATAGCCATGAAACGACCTTAGAACGTTCAGCCGTATGGGACAAAGAGTGGGTTAGGGTTATGTTATGTTATATAATTATTTATTTTAACATTATTTAATTATGTTACATTTCTAAAATTGCTCTAATGTGCATGTCATTGTTCGCCTACACAGGTATGATGATTACAATTATGGGGAAGTCAACCAGCTGTTGGAACGCAGTTTAAAAGTGTACGTTAAGACAGTGGCTTGTCACCCAGAGAAAACTACACCAAGAATGTACTTCTCTTTTTGGAGGCAGTTCCACCACTCAGAAAAGGTACAAGATGTGTGAGATTTCTTGTTTATGATTCAAGTGTTCATATTTGAATAATTTGCATTTGCTTCAGCAATGGTATTATTGAATTAAGCTTGCTCTCTCATTTTCTGTATTGAATTAATTAGCATTTTGGATTCATGTTTTAGTGGCCTCTTGTGGTTCTCTTTAGAATTAAACTTTTTTTTGACAGACTACAAACTCATTTTAAATGTTGTAACATATGACCAAGTTTTAATTGTGTTTGCTTTGATTGATAATGTTATGGTGAACTTAACTTCACAAGTGGATTTATCACTTAGGGGTAGTAAAAATACCTGTTTATTTCTGGTTAAAGACATTTTGTTGTTTTTATCCAGGTCCATGTGAACCTGTTACTGATGGAGGCGCGACTGCAGGCAGCTTTACTTTATACTCTCAGAGCAATAACACGCTACATGACCTAATATGCGCACAAGAGCATTAAAACAAGGGATGGCCTGTATACACTACTAGCTCTGATTATAGCATGTGTTTAACACACAAATTGCACACAATCCCACTTTAAAAGCACCAAGGTTTAATAGCAGTTTAGTTTCATTTTCTCTTTTCTTTGCAATATTTTTGGCTTGTTTGGGCTGGTTGATCAGCTACTACTGGATGATAACTGGACTGGGGAGGCAGCGAATTTTGCACATTTGTCCTATGAGTAAATTGTCATCGTGGTATTTCTCTTGTCATACTGTGAATGTGTCTTTGCCCTGCTGCAGTATTGTGTTCTGTGTGTTTGTGCGTTTTGACGAATGTTTATATGAGTTTAACACCAAGAACTCTGCATTGCCTATTTCTCTGTCAGATTGGAGCTGATTTAATGTGGAGTAAGATGGATAAAAAAAGCACATTTTGTTGTTGGTGTTATTTGTGCATTTTTATGTATAATAAAATATTTTACTATGACATTACTGTTTTGATACATTTTTTTGTATGTAATGTACACAAGGCAAGCTCCTCAAATGCACGTTTGCCTCATGTCCCACATGTTTTTATTTTTTAAGCACTAAAGGCATGCTATTTGTGATTCCCCAAATATGCTTGATAAACTGTCAATTACCCCAAAAATTACTTCTTATAAAGTTGGCATTTTTTAATTGTACACATATTGTCTTTATCTAATGTTGTATAACTGAACACCTAAAATCTAAAAGACTGTTTACACATTCGACAAGTTTAGGTTGAGAAAAAAAAATACTGCTCAAATGACAACATAATTTTCTTAAAATTAAGCACCAACGAGTTTAAAGACATTGAACTCTAATCGTTGAAGGCTCAATAAACAAAATATATACCGGTATATATATTTTCAGCGTCACGCCTTGAATATCTCCATTCTCTGGGGGCCAGGCAGAACTGCACTACCACCAAACAGCCACCAGGGGTCAGTACGAACATGAAACCTTCCGGTAGTAAGTTAACAGTAAGTAACATCCAAATCAGCGCGGGGACCCTTTTTTACTGAACTTTCAAAATTGCAAAATTCAACAGCAAGTTATAGACAGATTTCTCACATTTACACACTGTAAATACAAATTTAAATAATTTTAATAAAATAAAAAATGTAATAAAATAATAAAAAAAATTATATATATTTTAATTTGTATGCATTTAGCAGACGCTTTTATCCAAAGCGACTTACAGTGCATTCGGGTTATACATTTATTGTCAGTATGGTGGTATAAATAAAAGGGCATCACAAGCATATGTTAAATTCATTTATTAGAGACACAGTTTTTTGGGCTTTACGTTTTTAAAAGACTATAAATAAGCGTTAAAGGATCAGCGCGGGTACCTGATAGTACTGTTTAATACACAGACATGATGTCTGAATATTTTATCGCATTATTATGTTTTCTACAGTCACTTGCCCACGCGTTTTTCCTATGAAAATGCCAACTACTATTAGTAACTTCCTTAAAACAGACTAAATGTTTGTGTCACCTGCGGTTGTTGATATGAGACAAGACAAGACGCCCTATTTAGGTGGTAAAACCTCAGGACTGTGTGAAGCATTTAACAAACAACTATAATTTCCCGGAAATAACTTCAATATGTAGAAGTGTGCAGCTCAGTGCTTAGGAGGAGGAGTCTCTCTCGCTTCGCCTGGCGCAGAGTGCGCGCGGAATTCAGCTCTTCCGGACACCGCGCGTCTCGAGCGAGCGCATCCGCGGCAGGCTGAGCGCTGCACCGACTCCTGTGTCAGAGCCTGACTCACCCCTGCCACTGCCAGCGTGTTAGATATTCATAAAGGTAGGAATGATTTACTTTTGCTTAAGCATTTTAGTACTAACAGTTACTTTTGTTAATGAGAATTGATGTGAAACGAGAAGTCTTTTTACTAAAGTGCCAACTGTCAGTGGCAGGTTCATATACGAGGGTCTATGAGAAATAAACTTGTTTAGTTACATCCAGCGGGTGTTAACGGGAATAAACGCTTTGTTTAGTGATGCATTTAGGGGTTGAGTTGTTTATTTTGTGCACGCGCGCGTGTGTGTATACATTATATTAATTAGCAGAAATTAACTGTAAATCATGTTCAAGAGTGCAGCGAATGGTTGAATTCGTTTAGATGGTAGAAGCTGATAGTTCCCCTAGGAAGTCTGCTGACTGCTCTGTCTACACAAGTGAGAGGTAAAGGTCGAGACACACTGTGAGGATTGAAAGTGAGAGCTGAGATGATCTGAAACCTTTAAATGAGTTGGATGAGCAAAGGAATCGGCAGCAGGTGCATTGAAGTTTCTAGTTTGCAGTGCTTTGAATTCTTTATTCAGCTGTTGCTTTTTGCATTATGCAACCAATTTGTATCTTCTAAAGCTGTGTGAATGAACCAAATGAGAACACAAAAATTAGAAGTTTGCTGCTGTGGTTTCATAGCTTCAGTCTCTGATGCTATATCTAGATGTATGTGCCGTTCATCTATTAATAATGGCTGCTTTTCTGCTGATTAGTTTTTTTCTCACTGTGGGTGTTAAACCGTTTTTTTCATTTTGATTCTTTGGTTCATTTGTTAATTTTGGTGTATGTCGAGGACAATATCAGGTATCTTCGTCTCTAGTTTGGCGATCTAAAATGAAATGGCAAAGGAAAGACATAGTGTGATGGGAATCATGAGCGCTTTTGCTATTGAACTCTTTTCGTAATAAGTGAAACTGTCATTTCAAATTTCTATGTAGTTTAAATTGAATTAAATAGCCGTGAGTTTGTCCTAGAGTGAAAAACAGAATGGAATGTCTAGGTCTAGATTAGGCCATAGGCTTCATCACTTCCTGTTCTGTACAAGGTCACTTCCTGGCTAATCTCCCCTGGTGCTATGGGAGGAAGTGGGTGCGGCTGTCCGGTAAAATTGTCCAAAATGTAACATGGTAAACCTGTCCAAGTTAAACTCTGATACACATTTGAGCTCTTTTGTGAAAACCTCATTACTGATGGCGTCGCCTGATGTTTTCGTGCAGGATGATTGATAGAATAACATAATAAAATGTACTCAATTATGTTGTTTGCAAAGATTTTGTGTCTGTTTGACATTATTTCAGTTCAATCAGATGAATTTCACAACCTTCTGTTTAGTGGAAAAATGGAGAATCCACAATTGGTTTCATTAGAAAGAATCGATTGAGTTTTCAGAGCAAGAAAGTACAAATATTTTGTTTTTCAAAAGTCACAAATACTGGCTGTTCATGAAAGGCCTGTTCATGAAATCTCACTCAGGAGGAAATTGACATCATGTGGAAAAAGGAAGTAACTGTGTTTGTGACAGTCGACTTACTGTTCCCAGGATACACTTTGCCATTGTCTTCCCTCTTTACTGCTTTTGGTCTTGTACTGTATGTGTGTGTCTAGGTTTGTCTAGAGGCTCATGTTTGTCTACTTGCATGCACGATGTATATCGGTGTTTATTTGTTCAGAGAGTGTTTCCATGAAAGTGTGTGTGTGAGAGCGAGAGAGAGAGGATTGCAGTGTGACAGCTTATTTCCTGGTGTCCTATCATTCCAGTTCCACTCACACAAGACTTCCTGTTGGAGGCGGAGGGAACTTCCTCTCCATAAGAGTAGGGGAAGTGGGAAAAGGGAAAGCAAAGAATTATGGAGCTGCAAATAAATAAATAAAGAATAAAATATGGTAAAATTAAAGCCTTTTGTGTAGGGCAACCTGTGGTGTTGTCCTGGGCCCTTTCATTATTAGGCCTAAAAAAGAATGTCCAACAGTCCAACAAGAATAACCAACAGTTAAGAAGTTGTCTCAGGCCCATGAATTTTAGCGGTCATTCTTTTCAGAATAAAACTACCGAATTGGATATGTATAGTTTATGCATGTGTTTGTGTATTTTGCCACATTTTGTATGACATGTTTTGGTTGTCTGTGAAAGTTAGTCTAGCATTAGTTAATTATCTGTTTTTGTTAGCGGCAACTCTGAGAAAAATGAGAACTCAAAAAAGCGGAAGCATAGAGTCAAAAAGTGAAGATGTACACAATGCTGTTACAGCATGTTTTACAGCAAAGATTTTAATTTAAAAAAGTTAATTTAAAAAAGTTTTTTCCAGTATGCCAATAATGCCAATAATTATTTTTTTATGTAACAACCATATGAATGGTTGATAATAAAATGCGTTGCTATATCGTAGAAATAAATTGAGTGCAAAACACTGAAAATAATTTAAAATGCTACATTTTAGACATTGCAATGTTTATAATGTAAAGTGAAAGTGGCATGACATATGACCAAGTATGGTGACCCATACTCAGAATTTGTGCTCTGCATTTAACCCATACAAGTTTCACACACACCGCGGTGAACACACACACACACACACACACACACACACACACACACACACACACACACACGGAGCAGTGGGCAGCCTTTTATGTTGCAGCGCCCTGGGAGCAGTTGTGGGTTCAGTGCCTTGCTCAAGAGCACCTCAGTCGTGGTATTGAGGGTGGAGAGAGCGCTGGACATTCCGACAATGCCGGACTGAGACTTGAACTCGCAACCTTTGGATTACGAGTCCGACTCTCTAACCATTAGGCCAAGACGTCCCCATACAGTATATATGAAAACTGGATATTCATTTTGAAATCTGCAAAAGATTACGTTTAACACCGTTATTAAATTATAAGAGTAATGATTCACTTTAAGAGTCTGTTTAATGGCTAATATTATCTAAATGTAAAAATAAAGGAAATGAGCATGTTCAGTTAAACACCCAATATCGCCTCTGATATGAGTAAATGAATAATAATTAGTAATGTCAGCTGTTAACTGATGTATTACTGATATATTATGCATTGGTCCACACATACACTTCAGCATTTTGTTTGATATGTTTGTTTTTCTTTGATAAGAAATGAATCAAGAGTTCTCTTATCCACTGAAAACTTCTCAGAAAAGGTGTGTCCAAGTGTTTGTGACTGAAATTTCTTCCAGTATGTTGCAAGGTGTCAGTGCGAGGGGGTGAAAACCGATGAATTTCATCATTTACAGTAGCCTCCATTATTGCTGAACATCTTTGTCCAGCAGCAGTTTCTCACCATCTTCCTTCAGGTATATTCGTAGCAATCTATCGACCTGTAGGTGAAGCATCTCACTCCATCTAGAATTCAGAAAGTTGATGCAACACTCATCACACGTCCTGAATACATGCTCATGAGGTTTGTTTCAGTTGTGATCTGATTACGGGCTTTGCTCTGGTGACAGACGAGATGGTCTTCTGCATTTGCTGTTGCTAAGCCCTCAAACCCTCAAATGCAACTTCCTCTTATCAACACAGCTGTAAATGCTACGGTTGGTGTGAATGTGAGAGGGCTCGAATGACATTTTGACACATATTGAGTTTGCCAGTGTGCAGCCCTCGGTGCTTTTACATTATTGACATTTTCATAACCTTCCAAGTCTAAAACAACTTAGACCCTTGTTGTTTGATCAGTCGTCTTCATTTCTTTGTGTAGTTTATTCTGTAGTTATATATTTTTTTCATCTAGGCCTATTTACCTAAAATAACTTTTGATGATTATGGACTTTGGACTGTAGTGTGTTTAAAAGACTATTAAAAGGGTTTAAAGGTCCTCGTTTTCAACTGTAACAATGTATTTTATTGTTGTTGGATAACAAGACTCTGTCACTACATTACAGCTTTTTTGTTGACGTGTAAACAATGTTTCCTCTAATTTTTTTCTTGCTGCGCAAAACTTTTCTCTATTGGGTGGACACTTCGGCCACCTGAACAAAAACATTATTTATACCAGACCTGTACAGTGCGCACAAAAAAAAAGTGTGTAACTTTAATGTGTGCTATTTATATTTGATTTGACCCTTGATGTAACTAAATTATGTACATTTAAGGAAACCCGAGAAAACATTTTTACAGTACAATACACTGCCGTTCAAAAGTTTTTAAAAGAAGTTTCTTAGGCTCATCAAGGCTGTGTTTTTTGATAAAGAAATACTGAATATTATTTCACAAAATAATATTGTGAAATATTATTGCAATTTAAAATAAAATGTAAAAATGTGAATATACTTTTAAATATAATTTATTCCTGTGAAGAAAAGCTGAATTTTCAGTGTCACATGATCCTTCAGAAATCATTCTAATATGCTGATTTATAATCAATGTTGGAAAAAGTTTAATATTTGGGACCTGTGATATTTTTCAGGATTAGCATCCTTAAATCTGGCTCACTCCTGCAGAGTTTAGCTCCAAACCTAATCAAACAAACCGGAGCATGCTAATCAGAGTCTTCAAGATCATTAGAAAATCACAGGTGGGTGAGTTTGATCAGGGTTCGAGCTAAACTCTGCTGCAGATTGGCCCTCCAGGGAAAGATTTGAGGAACCCTGGCTTAGAGGGAACAGTGCGTGTAACTGATGGGGCTTACGTATATGTATGTATCAAACCTCTTTTAGAAAAAAAGTGTGGTGTCTGTGTTCGCTGGTCTACAATATATTTAGATGCTGGAAGTAGACTCGTCTCTTCTCTTCTGTGAAAGTGGCTTCCATCGAAAAGAGTGAATATAACAACAAGAGAAGAGATGTGTCATTTGGCTTCCTCTTTTTTAATCTCTATTGTTTATCCTAAACAGCACTGAGATCAAATTTTTGCTAAAGTCAGATATTTCTCCTGAGAAAAAGAACCCAGTAATCTAATACAGACCTTAACAGCATCTGGGCTCAGAAAAACCAACATTTGCAATGAAGGCCAGCTTCACACTAGAGCTTTTGGTGTGGACCCATGTCCATTTGATTTCAGAGTTCAGTTTGTTAAAGTGATTATCAAAGCTAGAAATTGTCCATGTGCCCTACATTGCAGTTTTCAATTGGAATTAAACCTGTCTGACTTGTTGAACCTATTGATGACGGACACATAATTAGCCATTTATTATTGTGCATTTCTTATGGCTGCTTGTCTCGGCCCTCGGAAAGTATATCGCATTCATAGCATCTGTTGTTATGCACCTGCGGCCGATAAGCTCAAGAGCCATTCTGTCTGCGGTGTGGTGGTAAAAAGAGATATGTTTTCTCTTAAACCTTTACCTAGCTACTGTGGTTAACGGTTACCACTAGTCATAATGGTACACTGTCAGAAAAAAAAATAGTGATGAAATTACATTTAGGGGTACAAAAGCTTGTCAGTAAAACTCTGTACTTTATTTGACCCTAGAATTTGTATAACTTAGTACCTTAGTTAATATACACTTAAGTTCTAGATATGCCTTGGAGTGTGCCCTGGTTGTACCCCTAAAGGTACATTTGCAAAAAAAATTCTGAGTGTAGTCATGTGGATGGTGCAAACGTACTAGGGCTGGGCGGTATATTGAGTTTGTACAATATATCTATATATTTTTTATAAGCGATACGGTATGAAGCAATACCGTTAAAATCGAGTTTGATACGAGCTCATCCGAAAAAAAAATACTATAGGGAGGACGACACAGACAGAACTGCTGCGGGGAAAGTGCATAATACACTTTGTTCTAAACATGTGACAAGCTTTATATGAAGGGCTATAGAAACTGGTAAGATATAGTAGCCCTTAGTTTATAGTTTCAGTTTAAAGTGGCTCAGCCTGTCTGATGCTCTGATAGTAAGCCTGCGTGTGCCGCTGATAGAAACGCGCTGTTTTGAGATATGTGCTTTTCCTAAATGCATAACTTACATTTCACAGGTATATTCTCCATCTGTAAATGTTAGAAAGCCATGGAAATATTAATATTTTGCTGTCAGAAGTGCATGAGCTTTTGCTTTCCGATTCTCCGCTAAACTTCACAGACTTAGTTAAAACAATGCGCAATGAAATAGGAGCGTAATAACTCTGACTAAAATATACATTTTGCTGAAATATTTGTAGTTGGACAAAATAAATGTGACGTGTAGAATTTTAAACCTACAAGTGTATTTGCATGATAGCACTAACTGTAAAGTTTTTTTTACTCTGTGCTTTTTTTCTTACATTTTTAGTTTAGTACATTTAACTTCTGCTTTAAAATCATTGTTTTTGTTTTTAGATCGCAATGTTACAATGTTATGTGTTTTAACCATTTTTTTGCACATAATATATGCCTACATGGTTACATTCACTTTATTTATTTGTTTAATCCAAATACAGCGATATATACCGCAAATCAGCCCAAAAATACCGATACATGAATTTTTGTTCATATCGCCCATCCCTAATTTGAACATACCATAATTCAGTCCAAAAAGTCAAATGTATAGACAGACGAAAGGGATGTAATTGAACTCTGGTTCGAAGTAAGCATCTGAACCAAATATAAGCGTAAATGTTGGAGATTTTAATATGAATTCAAACATTTCTTTAATTCCTTCAAATGAACTAAGCTGCTACCCACATGATGTCATAGCTCTATATTCATACAGAAGGTCAACATCTTGTCTATTTTTAATTTTAGCAGAGACCACGTTGACATTTCAATAAATTATTATTAATAAGTTAATTATATTGAGTTTCTACAATATAAATCTATTTTAGAAACTTAATTTCCTGTGAAGTTGCTTTGCAACGATTGTATCGTAAAAAGCGCTATACAAATAATCTTGAATTAAATTGATTTGAATAAAAGACAGCTTAGAACTTCATTAAGTCTCCTGATCTCTGAAAGAGACAACTTTGAGCAATGTTTCCTCTGAGACCTTTTGTCATATGAAAGAGATCATAGACCAATCCAAAAAAGAGCAAAAGATGGAAGTGTTCATTTCTATAGTTTATTTGGCTTATAAGTATAGAAACCAATGAAAACGTTTTTTTTAAGCTTCATTTGATAGCAAAATTGATAAGTTTAGCATGTTATGATTTTTTTTCTTCACTCGATGCAGTTTGTGAAACTTCCGTTTCTCTCACCCAGCCTGCTCTCATTGTATTTCCAGTTCTCAAAACCTAAATAAAACTCTATAAACAGGAGCTGCTTTTCATTACTTACACATGTACTAATTTGCTTTTATCCATTAGTCAACAACTATTCTCTTTTTTGGTCAGCTATTTAATCAAACCCGTATTTGTTCAGTCCTTTCTAACAAACATTGAATTTAAAAAGTGGTCAGGACTTTTTCAGTGCTCACTTTTTCTGTTTCTAGACTATTGCATCAGTGCAGATTGAATTACACATGATTATCTGAACAGAAAATAAGATAAGCGCACAAGCTATTGTTTTTATTTGATGTGTTCTTTATCATCACTTATAATTTATTAATTGTAAAGCTGCACAGAGATAGGCTGAAGATATGAATGGGACAACAGGCCTGTAGAATCATGGGAAATTCTCGGAGACATGATAAAAATGAAAACAATAAGCATGGGTGGTGAACAGTTCTGTATTGTTTTCTCCAGCAAAACTGCTACACACATACTGAAAAAAAAAGCTTATGATGATTGTTGATTTGGTAAGCAGGTCTGTGTAACTTTTGCGAGTGTGTATCTGCATTGTAATAACTTCTGATGGGATGTTTATGTGTATCTTGGAGTAAGTTTGGAATATTTTCATGAGGCAGAGAGAAAAGCACAGATTGGACAGATTGTCCGAGGGGTGGAGTAGTATGTGTTGTTAATGTGTTGCCCCTTTGCAGCTGGACCCTCTCCCCTCAGCAGGAAATGAGGGGGAGGCTTCAGTGGGCCGGACAGGAAACGCTCACAAAACTGGCATCCTGTTGATCCACTGATGGTCAGTCTGATAGAAATACAGGACATAGCTTTATACAGCGAAAGAGTGGACATTGCGCACACACGTACATTTTCAAGGGGGATTTTAACCGAGAACTTCCCTTTCTCTAGACAAGAAAGAAAAAGGAAGTAACGCTAAAAAGTGTTAAGTTATACAATGTAAAGTCATTTCACTTTCTTACTGTGTTACTTATATAAATGCATTGTGTTTTCTTTTTCTTTCTCTTTCTCCACAGGTAGATGGTGTGTATTGAAAGCTGATGTGTGGATCTGGTGAGAGCCGAATCTGATTTACATCAACTTTACATCTTTACTTATCGACCACTGCGAGAAACCTTCTCAACATTGACAAACTCATGTCATGTCATAACATAAACATCATCACCATACAGAGACCCCAAAATCAATCTGAACATTAAAGCTAGGGCTTCACGATTCAAAATAAAATGTAATTGTGATATGACTTAGTGTGGTTATCTAATCGCAAGAAAAAAAAAAATAGGATAAATATACCCATTAAGCACACTTCCATTTTTGAGATCAGATTATAAAAAGAAAAAAATATTTATTATCCTACTTCATGCCTTAACCAATTTATATGTGTGTTACTATATACCTCCTATAATTTAAAGTCATTCAGACCATCGCACCCTGAGATATGAGTCTCCATGTGTTCACACTGTCGGCGGCCATTTTGAAAGCTGTCTGAAAACTTTCACCAAGAGTAGCTCCTTAAATGAGCGTTTTTAGATGTTTAAGCCTTTATTTTGGGCAAGTTTCACTACTTACTATAAAACTAAGAGATTCATGTTCAGACTTTTGCATATTATAAACTGCATCTTGAATGTGGGAAATAATTACATTAGATCCAAAAGATAGTTTTGGCAACATCACGCAGATGCTACAGAACACAGTTAGCTGACTAGCTGTATAAGATTGTGTGCTACGCTAATATATAACTTGACAGGAATTACTGGCTTGTACTTTTAAATTCATAATATTATAAATTGACAGTTTATTGCTGGTCTGTGGTTTTATACCACTGTAATTTTTAAGATTTCATATTATTGTAAGGTGAGCTTAAAGGGTACACTACTATGAAAATAATTTTTTTTAGACATCAATAAGAAAAAGTATAATTTCATAGATATTGTTAATAATAGTTGATCCTAATAAAATATATATAAACTTAATACATGACCTAGACTATTATCATTTTAATAAAAATTACATGAAATTTATAAAAGATTGTTGCTGTTCCAATTGGCCTATCCGTATGCCACGCCCCCTTAGTTACTGTTGCTCCTAAGCCGATAAATAATGCATTATTTCCTTCAGATGTGCGCTGTTCGCCATGATGGTTTTGAAATGCTTGACATATGATTGGAATCACTTTGAAAAGGACAATACACTTATGTGCAACATGTTCAGAGCAAGTCTGTCATAAAGGCTACATAAAATTATAATAAGAACATTACTGTAAATGACTTTGTTGTATCTTTGTGCGCTGTGTTCTGTGCGTGCGTTGAACGCATCCACAACGGAGCTACACCTCCATGACAGTTAAATTAGCTTGTGCAATTGTACATAGTAATATTGTGTTTATTTGATGTATATCTGCTTTATCTCATGTAGAATGCGTTTGGTAAAGTTAATAGAGTGCTTTAGTTTGCTGTGATCATCTTTAGCACAGCGCACGCAGCTCAAACAGTAGCGCAGAACTAATAATTATGATTGGGACTGTCGTGTATCTAACATTCTAATGAGAACATTATTATAATAAAACGTTGTGAATTCTTTGGGTTTAATTGCCGTGTTTCAGCACGTTTTACGGGAAGCCAAGTGCGCGTCCACGAGTTACACATCTGCCTAGCACATAACTTAGTTCAAAATAACATGTGCATTTCCGTATTTTTGTGCATATATAAGTTGTTATTATTAATATAATATAATTAATATTATCATCATTAATAATAACCACCACTTTTATTTTCTCTTATTATTTTCATCAACAATATGGTTTAGTAAATAATATAATTTTGTTATTGTCCATGCAGATGCCTCTTCCGTTTTATTCATCCATGGCACATGCATTTTGATTCTTTACACATATAATGATGTCCAATGACTTGTTTGCATTATGTATGCATTATTTTATTGTATATGTGAGACTTTTTTATGGCGAAATTTGGTAATGGGAGAGTAAAATATATTTTTTCAACTTACTCTGTTCAAACTAGGCTGCTTATGTTGAAGTGTTTGGGGTGTGGCTTTTAATGATGAGGCCTTTTTTTTTAATCAGCCTCTCAAATGGTATAGAAACATTTGGATATAGATTTATCGGCCAAAATATCGGTTATCGGTTATCAAAATGTTCATATCGGTGCATCCCTAGTTTAAAACTAAATACGGTGGGTATCTCGAAGCGAGGGTTTACAAGATAAGCGAGGGTTTACAAGAGGGTTAACAAAGATAACATTAACATTCTGCTTGAACATATGAACATTGTAACTTATGAGTTTATTACAACCAGAAAATGAACGTTTATGTCGTCATTTGGATTGGGGTTGAATACTTAGGGACATTTTGCTCTGTTTTGTTTGGATTCAGGAAATGTAATAAAGTAAATTATATTGCCCATCCGCTCAGGATACCTGGAATCAGTGTTACAAGTACCCCTATACTCGTCTGTCATTGGCTAGTCTGCGTTCGAGGGGAGGGGCTTACCGATAGGTCAATTAAGCTCAGTGTGCCCTCTTTAAGCTCTTTCACATTGAACATCTATGTAAATACTTCATAAACTTCATAAAATAATTTAAAATTAAATTAATTTACTTCATAAATACAAACATATAAACTGATGGATGTCACTAAGTTAAGTCAATTTATATTCTATGGATTCGGTCAACTCAAGTCTGCAGACTGGCTCTGATCATTGGCAACTAGAGCCATCTTCTCCAGACTGTAAATCTGTGGAAAATCAGGACAAAAATCATGTAGTGTATTCCAGCCTTAAGAGACTATAGAAAAGTTGACATCCATTTAATAAGAGGGTAGTTTATGTGTTCATCCCCATGAACAAAATGTTTTATTTGATTTTTGAATGTGTTATTTAACTGAACGAGGACTAGTTTAGATGTTGCAGTGTGCTGAAATGACACTCCACTATGAATAAATAACCGATCGACTTGAATGCCTTGTTGCTTGATTTTAGTGTTCTGGTATTTTAGTGATTGACTTTGTACCTTCAAAAAATATTTTTACAATTATTCTTTAAATGTTTCCTTAAAAATAAACAAGAGCTTAATGGGAACAGGGGTGTGCTTAAAGGGTACACAAATGTACCCATTAAGCTCAGCCAGACATTGTGCATTTAATGATGATCTTAATTGAAATGCTTTTGTCATTTAAAATAACATTTAATATTTTTGTGTGAGAGATTGATGTTTTCTTTTAACATAACTTTTTGTACTGAAACCAATATCTTGTGCACTAAAAATGTCTCAATGTAGATTTTGGTGAGTTTAATAGGTACGTTTACCCTATGTGCTGTGTGTTTTACAGTGTAGCGCAGCACTGCGTTGTTTTACACACCATTTATAAATCTAATGTGTCTGGCTTCCAGTGTCATCTGCTTCCAGCTATTTTCAACTGTACAAAATTATTTTCAGTTTGTTTTGCTGCTTGATATTGCAAATTGGTGTGTCTTTCCATGTTAATTTAATGTATTGTCTTAACTATGAACACTCAGATTTTTTGTGCAAACAGTTTTACTGTTATTCTTCTCGTTATTTCTCTACGGCAGCTATTGACCCAGAAGTCTCGCACATTCACAGGAAACGGCGTACTTCTGCATTGAAAAATAAGGTGGATAGCATGCATTTAGCACAACACAACATGCACCAACCATCTTCCTAAACTTTGTGTGAGAAGTGCTTATATATTTGTCAGCAAAATAGAAGCTTTAAGGTAGTGATCGACCGATATTGATTTTTTATAACCGATACCAATGATTTGCATGCTTATGTTCCTGATAACCGATATGCAGAACCGATATTTATTTACTGTTATAAAGTAAATAAATAACAGTGAATCTTGTTCAAAGTTACATGCGGTGGCCGCGCTGGAGCTCATCAACCCGCTGAGTGAACAGCAATATGAAAGCGGCTTCACGAGACTAAGATGAGCACATACAACAGAGAGAGAATAAATTCAGCACATTTATTTCCACCATGTGCTCATTCATGGCTGTATTATTAAGAGTGAGTTATCTCTATTTCTTAGAGCCAAGCTGCATAAACTGCATATCAGGCATTTATTTAATACATCCAATTTGTTCATTAATGGCTGTTATGTTAAATAAAGTTTACTAACTAGAGCAAATCAAATACCTGGACGCCGTTGTTGTGGTCTCGTCTCCCCTCAGACGCGCTGCAATGACGATCCTGCGCGCAATTCTCAAAACAACCACAAGATGGCGGCATTTATCGGTGAATCCGATATTACAAACCGATATCCGATTATGGTAAAATGCTTAAATATCGGTCAATCGATATATCGGTCTATCTCTACTTTAAGGCTTCCTTGTGGTTTTCCACTGAAATAAAAGCTTGATGGTTTAAAAGAATGTTTGAAAGCAATGAAATTAAGACTAAAATTAGTAAATAGTATTTAAATTTTACAGCTATTACAGAAATTATTATCAAATATTCAGTGTTTTATTTTTACAATAACATATTACACTATTACAATAGTAATAAATGTTTAATGCTTCTCACTTTCAACACTTTAATTACAATTACAGTTTAATTTATATATATATAGAAATATATAATCACAAGCTTTTTTAAACCACATTTTTAATCATGATTTGTTTTTGTTTTTCCCAAATCGTGCAGTCCTAACTTAAGTCACTCCTTAAAACCAATATCATTGCATTAAATATCAAGTAACCTACTAGAGAATACTATATCTAATTAATTCCTCTTTATCTTGCTCCTATGGAAAGAAGCTCTGTTTCCAGGGTGATGAGCTGTGTGCTTTAAAAACATTGAATATTATGGGCTGTGCTTGCTGTAAGCAGAGGAAAGCCAGTAAAGCTGTGTCGAGTCCCAACTCGTGTGACACAGACAATGGGACCCAGGCATCAGAACCCTCCCGTTACATCGCCGATCCCACTTTTAACTGTGGGATGATCCCTAACTTTAATGATTTTTCCAAACCTGCTCCCTCATCCAATTTCAGCACGTCCCACCCAGCCCCCATCACAGGTGTGTAAAAGTGTGTGTTGAGGTGTGATTTTCAGTTTTGTTTATCATGACAGAGTAGATAACAGCATTACTTCCCTTAAACCCATTATGTTTGTGTGTTTGTTCAGGAGGCGGTGTAACACTCTTTATAGCGCTTTATGACTATGATGCACGTACAGAGGATGACCTGAGCTTCCAGAAAGGAGAAAAGTTCCATATTATCAACAACACGTGAGTTCAAAGCTGGACAGTTAGAATAAGATTCTCACAGTCTTTTAAAACCACAAATACCAGACATGTCTTCCCTTTTTTGCCTTGCTTCTCTCTGTTGTTCCTCTTGTCCCTCTATCTGTCTAACTTTCTTCCTTCTCATCTGTTTGTACCATTTTCTTTCTCTGTCCCCTGTCCCACCACAGCGAGGGTGACTGGTGGGAGGCTCGTTCTCTGGACACAGGGAAGTCTGGGTACATTCCTAGTAACTATGTGGCTCCTGTGGACTCCATACAAGCTGAGGAGTGAGTTACATGTGAACATGCTATTTCAGGAAATTAAAATGACAATATCTATTTCAAACAATGTTTGTCCATGCAGGTGGTATTTTGGAAAGATGGGCAGGAAGGATGCAGAACGACAGTTGTTAGCGCAGAACAATCCTAGAGGGACATTCTTAATACGAGAGAGCGAGACAACAAAAGGTAAATTATTTTAATTTATACTACTAGTTGAATGCTTGAATCTGATTGGCTGATGATTGTTCTGAGGTGTGTAATTATTTTCAGGGAAACGCACGGCGAACGTAGTTCCAGGCAGCTCTCTCGACCACATTACAGTTCCGTATCAATTCGTCAAATGATTTCTGTTATTTCAAAGGTCTTATAACATAAAAATAGCCAAAACCCACAACAACACTGGCCAAACAAATAAATACAGTAAACAAAAGCATAAAATCCACAGATCTAGTCCATGTTTTTGCCACAAAATTAAGTTTTATTATGTACGGAAAGCACATAGACTACTCTCTCTCTCTCTCTCTCTCTCTCTCTCTCTCTCTCTCTCTCCTCACAGACACACTTTAAGTTAAAAAACTTAAAAACGACATGACTTCTCACAAGCGATGTAGTAACAACGGCGCTGTTCGTGAAGAAAATGAACTTAAAAGTCTCACTATAGACATTGCTGCCGATCACTGACTCACAGATGTAACATTAATCTCTCTCTCTCTCTCTCTCTCTCTCTCTCTCTCTCTCTCTCTCATTAATTTTAATTATCGATTTAAATAGAAAAACCGGACGAATGCCTTGAAATATATCATCTGATTGATGTGTTAAAGTGTAGCAACCGTAGTATAAACATAAATGCAAAATGCAAAAATAATGCACACTTCCGTCGTGACCGCATCACCACATCAGGTGTGCATTATTTTTCTAATATTTCAACGGCCTGTCATCAATTATTCCTTACTTATCAGTATATATATTTACATTTTGCATTCAGTAGAGACAGCAAAATCATATCATATATGTGATTTTATGTATAGTATTTAGATTAATCTGATTTTTGTAGCTAACATGTTAATCCATTCATTTTTTTAAAGAAAAGACAAAAATATTTGTGCAATTATTGGTTTCAGCAGGTTGTGTAAATGGGAAACGTATGTTCATAAATGCTACTGTAAATGCTTTGAATTAACGCTTTTATTCAGTAAGCATGTATTAAATGAATCAAAAGTAACTGTACAGACTTTTTACATTGTTTCAAATGGTTTCTGTTTCAAATAAATGCTGTTCTTTTGAACTTTATATTCAGAGAATAATTTATTAATATATTTAATATAATTAATCATAAACAAATAAATAGAAAACAGCAATATTAAATGGTAATGATGTTTCACAAGTATTTTTGATCAAACAAATGCAGACTTGGTGAGCATAAGATAATTATTTCAAAACAAATCTTTAAAAAGGACTTGCCGACCCAAACTTTTGAACAGTAAAAGAAAGTGTTAACAATATTTTAAAATGAACCGTGTTAAATACATTTAAATAATCCATTGAATTAACATTTATAGCCTACTATTAGTGCATAGAAAAACATTTATTTTACATAATTTCTCTTACAGTGCCATTCAGAAAGTACAACAATAGGAAACATGAAAGGAAAACTGGAAAACAATGTGACGTGATCCTGTACAATAATGATGCTCAATACTTTAGAATAATGGAGGTTCTATAATGCAGGTTATTGTAATAGAAGCCCAGAACGAGAAGTTGAAACGATAAAAAATGTGTTAATTCTTCCAAATATTTTTTATGAAAACAAATGATTTTAAATCCATTGATTTCATCTCACCAACAAATTTGAGAGCATCTTTTTACCCCTCTTTAGGAGCATACTCTTTGTCGATCAGTGACTGGGATGATGCGAAGGGGGAACATGTCAAGCACTATAAAATTAGGAAGCTGGACAATGGCGGTTATTACATCACAACAAGGACACAGTTTGATACCGTCCAGGAACTGGTGGAGCATTATACAGGTCAGTGCGATACATGTACACCTCGAACTTAACATACTGTGATTTCAAAATGCATGACAGTACATACAGTACAGTACAAAAAAAAAATTATATAGATTTTGTCTAAGAATTTCCTCAGAAGGAAGCATTGTTTAGTGGCTCTGTATGTGGCGTGTTGAGATTTACTGCGAATAAAGTTATCAGAAGGTCAGTTATTCTTTGCTCATCTTCTTTTCATCTTTTGTTGCCCAAATGACTTCTCTGCTTCGGCTAAGTGCATTATTTGTATCAGTTGTTATTGATCCTCCTACTCAACCTGTCACTCTGGTGCTATCAGCCTTCCTGTTTCACTGTTATTGTTGAATCTAGTCACCACACACACACACACACATGCACATATACGCTCATGAATATACGGATGTACTTCTTAGATAGACCACTTCAACGGTAAAACTAAAATTGGACCACTTTCCACTCCAAATATGGGGTAAACCATTACCACAGAACAGTTACTTTCAGTTTTAAGTACCAAACAATTTTCCCTTAGTTTCTACTCTGCATATTGAATTTACTTATCTAAATTGTACCAATCTGCTGCTTTAATTGAAATGAACTGGAGTGGTGCTGATCCCTAACTAAGTTAGTCTGAACACTAGCATACACCAATGTACACTACCATTCAGAAGTTTGTGATCAGTAAGACACACTGAATTAATCAAAAGTGACAGTTAAGACATTTATGATGTTTCAAAATATTTCAGTTTCAAATAATTGCTGTTGTTTTGAACTTTCTGTTCATCTAATAGTACTGAAAAATGTATTGTGATTTCCAAAAATTTTAGGCAAGCGCAACTGTTGCTTAAGCACCAAATCATCATATGTGACCCCGGACCACAAAATCTTAAGTCTTAAGTGTAAATCTTTCGAAATTAAGATTTCTACATCATATGAAAGCTGAAATAAACCAAATAAGCTTTTCATTTATGTATGGTTTGTTAGGATAGGACAATATTTGCCTGAGATACAACTATTTGAAAATCTGGAATCTGAGGGAGCACAAAAAAATCAAAATATTGAGAAAATTGCCTTTAAATTTGTCCAAATTAAGTTCTTAGCTATGGACATTACTAATCAAAAATTACGTTTTGATATATTTATGGTAATACATTTACAAAATATCTTCATGGAACATGATCTTTACTTAATAATGATGAATACTTCCTAATTAATATTTGGGCTAAAAAAACTTATAGTATTGATGAAAAAACAACATATTGTTGGCTATTGCTACAAATATACCCCAGCGGCTTAAGACTGGTTTTGTGGTCCAGGGTCACATATTAGAATTTCTGAAGGATCATGTGGTACTGAAGACTGGAGTAATGATGCTGAAAATTTAGCCTAGCCATGACAAGAATACATTTGATTTAAAAAAATATTCAAATAAAACATTCAATTATAATTGTTTATGATTGTTTATTCAATTACATTTCACAAGTTTGCTGTATTTGTGACCAAATAAATGCAGCCTTGGTGAGCATAACAGACTTCTTTCAAAGACAAAAAAAAATCTTACCGACTCAAACTTAGTGTAGACAGTAAAAACACTTTCACAAATTGATGTTAACACAATAAGTGTTGATATTAATCGGATTAATCCATCTGGTCTTTATATTACAATAATAAATATTATTATCAAATGTTCTAGAATTATAATTACTATAGTATAAAATAATACTTTACATGAACATCCTGTAGCATAACTCAACCCAGCCAGTCTGACATGCTGCTGCAGCCACTGACTGTCAGTGATCTGTCGCCCTCTGCTGAGTGAACATGTATTATTCAGGTTTTTCATGCATATGTGTGCTTGTGAGTGCTTCTTTAATCTGATTTGGACAGCATTTTGTGTATTTGTAAATGTTTGTTTTTATAGCCTGCTGTTTGTGTCTTCTTTGCATCTCTGTCTCCTCTCGTTTCTATCCGTGTCTTTGTTTTCTCCGTACTCTGTTCTTTAGAGCGTGCAGCAGGGCTGTGCTGCCGTTTGATTGGCAGCTGTAGGCGGGGCATGCCTAAGCTGGCTGACCTGTCAGTGAAGACTAAGGATGTTTGGGAGATTCCCAGGGAGTCACTTCAGCTCATTAAGAAACTGGGCAATGGCCAGTTTGGTGAAGTGTGGATGGGTAGGAACCACTAAAAGCATGGGAACATGTTGCAAGAAGGAAGGAACAAAACTCGCACGCCTTGCCCATCCTACCTGTGGTACAGAGCCTTGCAATTATATTACATTATTTAAAGAGCTAGTTCATCCAAAAATTCTGTCATCGTTTACATCGTTGCTCTCATGTCGTAAGATGATTGGCTTTATTTCTCCTGCGAAACACAGAAGATATTTTAAAGAATGTTGTAGGGGTGGGCGATATGACCAAAATCTTATATGAATATGATACAAGCCATTTTATTGCATGGTAACTAACGATAGATATATTATATAGTTATTTCTGCTTTAAATATGGTATGTATGATATTGCAATTTTTGATACCATTGATCACAAAAGTGATTTAGTCAAGAGCAGTGAGAGATGTTCTCCCTTTTGTTGTTTGATTAACATGAATGACGGACAGGAATATTAGACTGCTGTAATTTAAGAGCTGCCCGGATCCACTGTACTGTTACACGTGTGTGCTTCTTTCTTTTGTCTTTCAGAGAGCGTGCGCATATAGCAAAATGAGTTCTCTTTCGCTGCGTTTTTTCAACTGCTTAAAAGCACTTTTTTTAAACATCATTTCCATGCAAACGATATGTTTTCATGACCACGTAGCACAACAACATCACGAATATCCACTGGTATATTGTCCACCCCTAGAATGTTTTGGTTACCCTTGACTCATATTGTATGGATTTTTTTTTTTGACATTATCTTAAAATGTCTTATGTTTCACAGAAGAAAGTAAGTCACATACGTTTGGAATGACATGAGGGTAAGAAAAAAAATTAATGCTGGTGAAAAGAGGTCCAAGCTATTTTGCAAGGCACTGAAGATTAAAGAATGGAGATCAAGGATATAACGTAAAGGCTGTGCTGTTTTTGTTCTCTCCCTCTGGTCCTTCTAACATTGCATGCCACCCTGTTTCCCTCCTTCCCCCCCCCCTCCCTCTTTCTCTCTTTCAACACCCTCAACAGGTAGTAATGATGGTTTATGTTGCTACTTGACTAAAGCCTGTCCAAATGCCACACCCCAAACGATGGGCTTAGGGCGGGACGCCTGGGAGATCGCCCGGGAAACATTGCAGCTCAACAGGAAGTTGGGTCATGGTTGTTTTGGCGACGTCTGGATGGGTGAGAGGGATACGACGATACGCAGTGTTGATCTCCATGTCAGCATTTGCTAATGCTACAGCTAGTGTTTCCAAAGGACGCAAAGGCTTTCTTCGCCACTTTAGCATGTTTTCCTATGTCTGTTCAGTATGTTTTCTAAAATTTGGTCAATGCAGTCTTAATGACAAGAGAATATGAAAAGGTCTGCGGGCCGTTCACAATGCTGAACATTCAAAATGCTGTGATTGACCCTGCTTTGCCAAGCATCAGTCTATGGTTCTGAACTGTCAGCTAGTCCCCAATATAGCGCTATGTCAGCGCTATGTCAGCTGTGTCAGTGTTCATTGTGATATTAAAAATGCAACAGCACATTCACATAAATAAATAATGAATAAAAAACAGCTCTTTCCCAGGGGCTGAGTGTTGTGTTGTCTGCAGCAATCCCAGCTTCCTGTTGCTTTGGTGTGTGGCCATATTCCATCTGTTTCTCTTTATCCCCTTCTTTCGTCCCTTAAACCTTGCCATGTTCAAATGGCTCTCCCAACTGTGTCTGACACCTTTTCAATGCGTAGGCATGTGGAATGGCACAACTAAAGTTGCCGTGAAGACCCTGAAGCCAGGCACCATGTCTACAGAGGCCTTCCTGGATGAGGCCCAGATCATGAAGAGACTCCGTCATGACAAACTGGTACAGCTGTATGCTGTGGTGTCTGAGGAGCCCATCTACATCATCACTGAGTTCATGAGTCAAGGTATGGGCCGCTATATAAATGTCATCTGAGTGAATGCAAAGCCAAAATGTTTATATGCATTAGGTTTATGCATATTTATTGCTTTAAGGTTTTAATGTTTTTGAAAGAAGTCTCTTATACTCACCAAGTCTACATTTACATGATAGAAAATACAGCAAAAACAGTAATTTTGTAAAATATTATATACATTTAAAATAACTATTGTCTATTTGAATGTATCTTAAAGCGTAATTTATTTATGTGTGCAGCGATATAACGTTACAAGGCTATAAAAAGCATATTTGAACAACAGTAAACGACCAAATTCCACATGTGAACGCAAAAGGAAGCTATTACAAACACTCGATGGTGGTTTGAAGTGAGTTCTAAGTAAAAGTGAACTATTAATCTCATACATTGTCTTATGAAGCATGATGCTAATGTTAGCTCTAATGCAGAGCAGGTCCAATTCTTCTTCATAATGCATTTTGTCATAATACTTCACGTAAGGTCGTAAGAAAATGTTTTGTTGTATTTATTTGGAAATACTTTTGATAATAGTTGGCTAAAATGTATACTGGGATTGAAGTGATGTGGCTTGGTATATGTTTTATTGCCAGTATAATGACTGAATAATAACAAAATAATACTAAGGATTATGTCTCATACCTGGCGGAGGAGTGAAAGGTTATTTTTCCTTAAACTAGTTTGTCATGCATTTCTTTATTTCAACACATTTGCAGGTAAATCCTAGTATTTTAAATTTGTGATTAATCATGATTTAATCACAGTCCATGACTGATTAACGCGATTAAATGTTTTAATCGATTGACCGCACTAACAAATATATACATTTTTTCCTGGATTCTTTTGTGATTTAGGAAGCTTGTTGGACTTCTTGAAAGATGGAGATGGCAGAAATCTAAAATTGCCTCAACTTGTGGATATGGCAGCCCAGGTAAGGCTCCTTAGACTACAAATATCTAGCAAACATGTATTATCCATTACTGGGACGATCCTTTAGAAGTGTTGTCAAATGGTTAAGGTTGGAACCAAGAACCATTTCTTATTTAGAACAATTCCTGAACAAATGAATCTTGTAATATGTCATAATCAAGATCACAGTACATATTCAGATCCCGGATCGATTAAGGATACAGCCTGCAGGATTTAGATTAGCATGAAATGTACACAACTGGTTATAAGAGAACCATGTACCACAGCCGTTCTGAAAGGGTCAATCACCCTAAAACCTTCAAACCATAGAGGACATAAGACGCCTCAAACAAATGTGCCAGTCCTTCAGATAAGCTCTAAGAAGCATCTTGAGAGCATGTCTTTATTAAAAATTATAAGTATAAGTATGGTGATGAAAGTGCTTTTATTTCTGCTAGATTGCTGCAGGCATGGCCTATATTGAGCGGATGAACTACATCCACAGAGACCTGCGAGCTGCCAACATCCTGGTTGGAGAAGGTCTGGTCTGTAAGATTGCAGACTTTGGGCTGGCTAGACTCATCGAGGACAATGAGTACACAGCTAGACAAGGTCATTCACAATCTGTGACCCAAACTTGATCTCAATATACTCAGCATATGTCCACAATCTGCCAGAGTTTCCTGCTTTATTTGATACTATCAAATGTTATTTATCTCTTCCTTGGCCTCTGCTCGATTTCATTCCAGCTCATTTTGTTCTAATATTCATTTTACTGCACTACAAATTTCATATTTCATTACTCTTTTGTGCTGCTGTATCTCAGCACTTTCTATTTGATCTGTAATTTTCATAAATCATGATTAAATGTGCTGAACCGATTGTCTTGATTCTTGTATTATAGGAGCAAAGTTTCCGATAAAGTGGACTGCCCCAGAGGCTGCTCTTTATGGCAAATTTACCATCAAATCAGATGTGTGGTCTTTTGGTATCCTATTGACTGAGCTCATCACCAAGGGCAGAGTGCCTTACCCAGGTGTGTCTTCACTGAACCACTTTAATACACACCGTCTTTCTTCTTTCTCTTGGATACAGGTATAAACTTTGTATTTTAACAGTTTACGTACTGGCATAAAACTGGCATTTTAATTAGTTTTTAAATGTTATTTAATAATAATTAATTGTATTAATAATAAAACGAAACTGTTCTGATGTTCTACATTTTGTTAACAATATAAAAATTTAAAACATATAAAATCAATACAAAATAAATATTAATATTTAGTTCGACCTTTAGAGATTGATCATCAACATTTTCTGAAGGTTAAGCACATTGTTTGAAAGCACTTGGATAATATAAAAAATGTTACCTTGTTTTTTTCCCTATTCATGTGGATCACCTGTTGCGGCACAAGTACATTTCTTTGTGTTTCTGTCTGTATGAATTTGTGTAGGGATGAACAACAGAGAGGTTCTGGAGCAGGTGGAGCGTGGATATCGAATGCCCAGTCCGCAGGGCTGCCCGGTATCTCTGCATGAGTTGATGCTGCAGTGCTGGCGGAAGGATCCTGACGAGAGACACACCTTTGAGTACCTGCAGAGCTTCCTGGAGGACTACTTTACTGCTACTGAACCCCAGTACCAGCCTGGAGAAAACCTGTGATAGATGCATATACACTTAAGTGCATTAGCACAATATATCCTTCAGGAAAGATGCAATTACCTTTACTTTCTATCAAAATACCTGTCATAAACTGATTTTGATTGATGGCCCTGCAATCACAAGCTCCAAATGAACATGCTTTAGTGCAATTCCTCATTCTGTGCTTCAAACTGAAAAAAACTTTCCAAGATACTGCTCTCAAACAGCAAGATTGTGTCACTTTCTTAAGTCTGAAGTAATACAGTGAGCAATGTTAATGTTTTTTTTTACTTAAAATACAACAGCACATATTAATACGCCATATTAATGCTTCATCTCTCCATTAAAGCAAAAGCAGTTAGTTACCTATTCCATGTATTTGAATGTTCTGTCTCTTGTTGACTATTCAAGTCATTTCTAATGGGTACCTAGTGGAGTTATTCTAGTCAACAGAACATTTCAGGTGAAATAAAAGAATCTCTACTAGGCATTCAACAGTGACCTGGATAACAGATTTTTTACAGACGTATGTAATCGCTGGTATATTTTGTGATGAATGTGATATACAGGTCTAAACTCCAACAACAGAGAAAGCTCTTCCAGCTCAAGAACAAGTCCACGTGAAACTTCTTTTTACATACGATTCAGCTTTGGAATGTGCATTTTTGAATGTAACCATTCAGTCTTAAATATTTTTCTGGCAAAAAGTAAATTGAATGGAAACGAGCCGAAAATGAAATCTTGAAATAGTAGTGTACAGGTACATCTCAAAAAAGGGAGAAAAAGTTCATTAAGAAAATTACGTTAAAAAAGTGAAACTTTCATATATATTTAGATTCATTTCATGTAAAGTAAAACACTTCAAATGTTTTTGGTTTTGTTTTAATTGTGATGATTGGAGCTTACAACTAATGAAAGTAAAAAATCAGTATCTCAAAATATTAGAATATTTACATTTGACTTTCAATAAATGACCATCCATTCAGTTCTGGGTATCTCTTGTTCTTTGAAAGCACAATAATGGGGAACACTGCTGACTTGGCAATGGCCCAGAAGACGATCACTGACACCCTCCACAAAGAGGGTAAGTCACAGAGGGGCATTACTGAAAGGGGTGGCTGTTCAAGGAGTGCTGTATCAAAGCATATAACTGTAGTATGTGTATTACAGTTATGTAATGTTTGTGCCATTTTATTATAATGAGCTTACTGAACTGAACCCATGCGTCTAACATGTTTTTTTACTCTGTGTGCACATACACTTTTGCAAGATGCGGATAAAACAGCTTCAGTAATGAACAGAAAAATGACAGAATCATTGATTCAACAGGCAAATTCAGAGACAAAGGCTCAATTGCTTGCAGCTGCATTCGTATGCTCTCCACTTTGCTGTCCACAAGATGGCGGAAGAACCGTAATGTGGAGACTTGGAGATGTGCAGGGTTTTTAGTATGCTGTATTGGTTTATTAATTATCCTGCTGGGGTTTGTAGTCATGATGGTACATGCTGTACCTGCACTGAGCTGGCACTTTGTTCTTGCTGCAGATTTGAGGTTTTCGTTTATAAATGAAACAGCTTGTTGGATCTACATTTTGCTGCAGCAGGGTAGCGTGTTCCTCTGCAGCCCTGGGGATGTGTGTGTTGATGCTTAATGTCTAGCACATTACAGCATTTTTACCCAATTATAAAAATCAGATGTTACAAAAAAAAGCAATGTAGGTGGTGGAGCAGGTATTTAACAGCTGTGTAGCTTCAGATATGCAAATGAATGTAGCTTGACTTTATTTTGAGCTGCATTTCTTCTTAGAATCGTGTTTTTTAATTTCAGGCTGTTTATTTCTTATTTAGAATACACGTCTTTTAAGTAAACACTTCTTCCCGAATTGATCTAATTTTCTCTCACTCTATTTTTTTATGAAATGTTTTTATTTTAACACATTTTAAACCTCTACCTGTTTTATAGTGAGGTGCAAACTTTGTTTGTATTGTTCCAACATAATATGAAGCTCAAGTTCCCTAACCTGTGTGTGAAAATACTACAAGCATTATGCATGTGCCTACATAATAATATAATCAAAACAGCAAATGAGTTCTCTGAGGGCCCACCTGGTGCTATAGGCACAGCACAACTGAATACATCAATGCAATCAAATAAAACTGCAATTAATGACAGTGCAATGTTATTAGGACAGCCAAAGACGTCAAATTTTTTAAATGGTAAAGGGAATGTTGAAAGAGAATGGACCATGAAAGAAAATTCAAAGAAAAGTGGATTATTGGAGAGCAAAGGAGAGACACTAGGATTGTGATCTTTGACAATGTCTAGATCTTTAATAGATTAAGCTATTATATTATCCACGGCCCACAGTTCATATCAAGGACGTTATATGTGGCGTTCCATCATTATAGGACATCATTCAGTTTTTAAAGAGACAGTCCACACAGAAATGATTCACCTCACGTTGTTCCAAACTTCCTTTATTCCATGGGACACAATAGAATATGTTGGGCATAATGTTAGTGACTGACAGCCTCAGTCGCTGCTCAGTTGCATTGTACCTTTACAATAAAAGTGAATGAATGACTGAGTCTGTCATTTTACCTTCTCTTTTTGTGTTCCATGGAAGAATGAAAGTCACACAGATTTGAAACAATATGAAGCTGATGATACATTTTTGGGTGCATTATTGCTTCAAAAACTTTCTCGGTTTTCAAGGCTCTATGACTACATGTTCACAGATATGGGAGAGCACCTCTATGCAGTTTTAGGCTTTCTGAGTGAGTGAGTGAATTAGTTCATATGCACTTTCTTAAAGGGATAGCTCATACAAAAACGAAACATCTGTCATCATCATTACTCACCCTTTTATCTCATTTTGAACATTTGGTCATACAATTTAAGTCCAAAATTGTTACCAACATTTTTGAAAATATCTGTTTTGTGTTCATAGTCATAATAAAGGTTTGGTTCGACACGAGGGTGAGCAAATCCTTATGGAATTGTCATTTTTGCGTGAATTAACTTCAAAACATAATGCCATGTCTCATTTGGAGGAAACATCTCATCTGAACAAGAACACTTATGTACAGCCTGCCCCCTAATGTGCGATATAAAAATAAAACATCTGTGTCACGCACGCAGATCTAATCGCATTTCTTCAGAGCCCCGTCGCACTGTCTGGTTATTATATATTTGATGCAACCCTTACGCACACTGTGAGAGAAAGGCAGACGAGAGAATGAATGAAGTCACGATGAGCAGAACTTCAGTACCCAGAGTCCTCCAGATGAGGAAAAAAATCTAGACACAATAATCTACGGAGGCCCGGATGCCCCCGTCGACAAGGCACGTCTACAGCCCTCTCTGACTAGATTCCTCCGAGTTGGTTTGCAGAGGGCGAGAAACGACGCAGAACGGCGCTCATTCCAATTTCTCGAGCTCGCTGCACTCCCGGGGCGCTCCTGTGACAAACTGCGGTACTCTGTTACTACAATTTCAGTTGTTTTATCCGACGTGGTGACAACAACACGCGAGTTTTCCCTTGTTCTCCCTGCAAATATTTTTTTGTGCGTTTTTTTTTCAGTTTTCTTTTTCTTAAAAAAAAAAACAGATGCTGAACAGCCTGTTTGGCGTCACAAGACAGAAGAGGACCAAGATTACCAAAATCTCTGACATTCATACATAGTATTTGTTTTTTACACAGACACCTTTGCTCTTAGGTTGTTGCATGTCACCGACCGTTCTGTGATCCAGTCGCGAGAAGCCTGATGAGCGCGTGAGGAGCGCAGCACCAACAGCTGCAGCAGCGGAGCTCGGCGCCTCCCGGTGAGTGCGCGCGTCTGGCTTCACAGCCAAAATTAGCATAGTCTTCCCCTGCGCCGCGCCGCATTTCGCGAGGGTTTGTGTTTTCTATTGAAGGAATTTGTATTAACCTCATCGCTGCCATTCATTGAGCTCGCGATAGGTCACTCGCATTCACACACACTCGCGCGCACACAAACGCAGTAGTTTGTAGGCTACAATCTATAGGTACATAAATTACGCTCACCTATATTCCGACATATATTACTAGCTGTACGTTGTCATTTTTAAATATCACAGACACATACATAATTTTGTTGAATAAAAGCAATAGTATTTCTAATATAAGTTTTTATAAATAAGCTACACAAGAATATTCGTTCGTAAATATGAAAGAAATTTGTCCGCTTGACATGCATATATTGTGAAACGTGAATGTGTCGCTGTAACACTAGACGAACATAAATGTAGTGCCCATTGACTATGGAATACTGATGACTGAGTGATCATAAGTGGCTGTTGACTGACGGCATGTATGAGCGTCCGATGCGCTGCGTGATTATTATGGGGAGACGACAGCAGCCTCGCGCTGGCCAGTGACTGCACTTTTGATTAGTCTGGCTAATTATTATGTCTTTGTCTGTCATTTTTAATTTCAAAGTACTTTATTGGCATGGCTGTTTAGCATACAATACCAAAGCATCAATAAACAAAGGAAAAAAAATCGGAATATATATATTTACATAAATTAATTGTCGTAATAAAATGCCAGTCATGTTAATAAAGTCGTGATTTTAATATAAAATATAAACTAAAATATTTTTTTAATATATATATTTCACTAATGTCCTCTGCTATTTGATAGTGGGCAATGATGAGCAATGCAGTGGCGCGTTGGCGCAAGTATTTCGGCTCTCGCTGTGAGTGCGACGGCGGCGCGAAGATGTTTATGTTGTGACAGGCGCGATTATTTACCCCAAGACGCTCGGAACGTAACAAAAACACACGCGTTGCTCTGTCCCAAACACGCACATGGTGACATTACGGAAACGCGGGTATTCCTAAAGACATTACTTCATATAGTTTCCTTAGCTAAATGGTGCGTCGTCGTGGAGACTGAGAGGAAATGAGGTAAACTCACGCGTGAGGACGCTGAGTTCTCATTAAAATTATATGAAAGTGTATGTTTATATAGGTAAAAAGGCTGTATTAATTAGTAAATGTGTTAATATTGTGTCTAAATGGAAACACTAGGTTGAATAGGGAGTGGGGGCTGTCTGTGCATAGCTGTGTCCACCTGTCAGAGAGTGTTGGCTAGTCTTATAGCTCTGGTCTCCATGGCAACCTTTATTCTGTAAAGGAAGCTTGGTTTCCCACAACAGCTGGAAACCTCTGATTGGCAGAGCTGAGAGACATAGCATTCGCTCAAGCTGACCTTGGCCACAGTTAGTATTTTGCACACTGCACACACTATATCACGAAAACACAGCTTCGCTCTCTTCTAACTACTTTTTCATTCCCTGCTGGCTGGCTGGAGCTGTTTTTTGGAGAGATTTTAACCTCTGACCTCAGTTCCTCAATCTAGGGAGGAAGGGGGAGGCATTCGGTTGCAGGCTGCTAAGTTTATCCGCATCAGTATGTGTGTGTGTGTGTGTGTGTGTGTGTGTGAGAGAGAGAGGCAAAAGGACTCAGAGAACTTGTGAGTGAGGTTGATGGTGGAGTTGGCGCGAGAGGAGGTGAGAGCGAGTATCTAGGGGTTCTGTATACCTGGCTGGTTTCTGTGTCTCCAAGTAATGAGCCAACTCTAACAAGAGACAGAACCAGCTCAATTATTAAAGAGTGAGAAAGAAAGGGAGGGGAGAAAAAACAAGGGAGGGAAGAGAAGCAGCGGTAGACTGAAAAACACATGTACATCACATAAACAACAACCTATGCATGCTGTGAGATACACCGATAGCACATCACATACACATACATCACATACACATACTAAAGCTCATACCGGCCTCATCTTTACAATATCCAGTTTTAAAACTCATCCATTAGGAGCTTTCATGAAGCCTACGGTTTTGAATGAATGATATATCACTAACTGAATTGTTGTTGTGAGAAAGCAACTCATGTATTTTTACATTCATGATATTGTTGCCATAGACTGATACAGTATGTTGTACATATATGCATTTGTATGCATTCTTTCCTGACATATGTCATTCTCTCTCTTGCTTTCTCTATTCTCCCTCTCTCGCTCTTCTTTTCTCTCTTTCAGGTAACAAACTGCCTGGCTAAAGATTGCCATGGAAACATGCAGTTTGAGAGTGAGATGAGAAATGATTGAGAGAATCAATGTCTAAGGTAAGTGTGGGTTTTCATTCCATACATCATTTAGGTCACATAGGACAGACTGTTCAAATATGCTCATTGTTTTCAATTATGTAGCTGAAGCACTTCCCATTTCTATAACTACATGAATGAAGGCTCCGATTTAACATGGCTTTTTGTATGTGTTCATGTGCTTTCATTAAGAAGAGTGAATGAGACCTGAGCCAATCATGCTTTTTCTTCAGGTTTTTTCTTTTCTTTTAAACTTTGTCTTTTTATCCTTTGTGTTCCTTTTGGCATGATTTTTAGTCACAAGGATAGACTTCTCATTTCAAATTTGCTAATCACATTCAATTTTTACAGTTGTTTGTGAATTCTTACTCTATTCAGCTACATTTTAGTGAAACCGTATTTCGTAAAAAGTATAATAAGGATGAAAGCAGAAAAAGGATTTTTTAACAATACTTCAGTGCTATCCGAAATATGGTGATAAGTCTTGCGTCACAGAAGCAAAATCTTTCAGTTGTCATTCAAACTATGATTTTAGGAGAACAGGGCATATTACAACTGGAGTATAAAATATCTTTTTTCAAGATTCAAATTATTTAAAATTATTATTCATAAAGAGTACCTACTTGTACATGAGCATATGCAAACGGAGTCTGTTTTGTAAATATGTCTGCAGTATAGTGCAGTATATACATTTATAGACTGCTATTTGCAGGTTGTGAAAGTATATCAGTATAGTTAGTTAAGATGTAACGATTCACTCAACTCACGATTCGATTCACAATTCTTTAAAAAAAAGAGAGATTTAAGACAAATTATAAATGAAATGTGTCCTTTTATTATTGCTTTGTACAAAATGCAGCACATTTCTTTATGAAATTGAAATATACCACTATAATAATATAGCACTATTGCATGTTGTTGCTCTTTTGTTGGTTTTGATTGCTTCTATTCTCCTCATTTCTAAGTCGTTTTTGATAAATAACAAAAATGAAAATTGAATGTAAATAACAAAACTAAATAGAAATTTTAAAACAAGCTCCAAATCAAATAAATAAGTAACACAAAATAAATATCTTAATATAAACAAAATGAGGCATTGTCTGTGGTCTTTCCATTTAAAATTAGAGGCAACCACTGCATTGTAATCATGATCCAAACAAAGATGCTGCATACATGCAACATGAGCTGTTTTTAATCTAATTTAGATTGTATAATTTCAAAATTTGAAGCAAAAACAGAATGCTTTGACTTACATAAATACTTACAAAATATCTATACATAAGAAATATCTGCATGAAATGAAACATAAGACGAGTTGAATTAGATGCAGATTCACTCTCTGCCAGTTGGTGGCGCTTTAAGCGTTTCCTTGGTTTCCGCTGTAAACAAAGCAGTGCTGCATTTTAATATGCATTATCCAGAGGAAAGATGAAAAGAAAAAAAATACCATCTAAAGTTTTCTAAAGACAGTAAGTTCCCCTCAGACATACATTCATATGAACTCCTACCACTAATCGAATCGTGATTTGATTAGCATCTCAACCGATTTGAATCGTCACATGCAGAGCCGATCCTAGACTTCTGGGGGCCCTATACAAAACAGTGTTGACCAGGTGGGGTTAAGAACGAATGAATGAAACGCATTTGTCCGTGTTTCACTCCGCCCTGAACCAGAAAGTGCTTGAGAAACAGTGTTCAACTCGTGTTTTTCATCTCGAGCAAGAGACTTTAAGACATTCACGTTACATGATTTGACAGATTTTTATGTAGAAAGGGCGACAGCACCGCATTACAATAAATTATCATTCATGTTTTTATAGGCACTGGCCATATTTAAAACGAAACTAAAATTAAAACATCTTTGAGAGCAAGGGGCCCCCTTGTGTTTCGGGGGCCCTATGCAGCTTGTGTATTCTGCGTATAGGGAGGATCAGCTCTGGTCACATGTATGAATCGATTTTCAACCGGCTCGCGGTTAATCGTTACATCCCTAGTTGTTAGGATACAGTTTTAGTGAGTTTGATAATTTTTCTCAATATTCTTGAGAAAGTAATCTGTTCAGGCTTCAATATCATGCATAAAACTGTCCTCCACCTGCTCAGGGGTCCACAGATCATCAATCCCATCGACTCAGTTCCCCGTTTACAGTACTCTGCAGCACTGTATCATTCTCGTGATTTTAAGGCATAGTGCTCTTTTAATGAAATCATAATTAAAATCAGTCCCAGTGCTAAATTTACATCAGTGACCTCAGCTTTCCTAGAACTGAGGGTGTTGTTATGTCAAGCAGCAAGCTTCGAACTCCTGTTTGCCCCCCAGGATACTCTTGTAGTGCTAGAGACTCAATTCCTAATAGAATTATGCATACAGAAGATAGATAGATAGATAGATAGATAGATAGATAGATAGATAGATAGATAGATAGATAGATAGATAGATAGATAGATGATACACTGTAAAATCTAATTAGTTGGGCTTACTTAAAAAAAGCATGCAAACCGATTGCCTTAAAAAACTAAGTAAAGTAAAATAGAAATAGTATGTTGTACTGACAAATGCTTAGTTAATATAGTTTACTTACACAAGAGTTCTGGTAACTTAAAAAGAACTGTAGGAGGTACTTGATCCTTTACATTAGGTTTACTCAAGTTTTAGGATAGCTACTCACTGACTCCCAGAGTGCATTGCGGCATGAATACATTATGGAATTGCTTTGTTTTACTGTTGTTGTTTTTATTTGCCAATTGTATTTGCTGTATTGTGACAGAAGTAGCACAACAAAAAGAGCAATTATTATTGTTACAATTAACAAAAATAAATGAAATTGAATTATTACCATTGTTGTGATTCGCGTGCTGAATGTTGAAGTCTGTGTGTGACTTCTGCATACTACCGCAGTTATTAAAGAATTATATCAACCCAATTAAAGCTTCTCAAGATGTATATGAAAAACAATGAAATTATGAGAGATCATTAATAAACACACACAAAAAATTCACCAATGATTTAATTAGAAGATTGGTCACCTTCTAAAAGAACCTATTTATTACTATTCTTCTGTTGAAATCAAATAACTCTGATTTCATGCTGCATTAATAGGAAGAAAATTAAACAAACGAAACGAGTGAATGCAACTAGTGAAAGATAACTGCAGACATGGAGGAAATGAGTGAAAAGTCTATTTAATTTTTTTAAATAGATTTGTATTTTCTTCTTCTGTTGTTATGTTGCACATAAGCAACATTTTAGTGCCTCTCACTGGTTTATTAATGTCATTGGTTATTTTGTGGCTACTTGAATATTTTAAGCAAGTATCACTCAAAACAGCAAGTAAATAGTTTTATTTGCCTCGAAAGTAGCTGTAACATAATAAGCCCTAGTAAGTATAACAACTAAGTAAAGATAACTAATTATACAGGTGCATCTCAATAAATTAGAATGTCGTGGAAAAGTTCATTTATTTCAGTAATTCAACTCAAATTGTGAAACTCTTGTATTAAATAAATTCAATGCACACAGACTGAAGTAGTTTAAGTCTTTGGTTCTTTTAATTGTGATGAATTTGGCTCACATTTAACAAAACCCCACCAATTACAGTGTTGACAGATGGACGGACGGATGGATGATAGATGGATGACACTATATAAACTAATTTACAAAATAATTATTAATATTAATACAATGTATGAAACTGGGATTTAAAAATCATTAAAACAGGATATGAATGCAGTTCCGGGTGATTGATCAGATCTCTCTATCCATCTTGTCTCTTTCTGTCTAATCTTTCTTTCTTTTTCCTATCTCTCCATCTCCTGTCTTTTCCTCACCTTCAGACTCTGTTGCAGACTCTCTCACCCTCACCCTCCCCCTGTTTCTCCTTTTCCTGTTCTATCTCTCTTTTGCACTCTCTCTCTCTGTCTGCTGGAAGTTAATGAGCCCAGCTCCCCCTGGGGAACACACACTTTCTCTGCTAGAGACAGAGGAGAGAGCGAGTGAGATTACACAGTGCAGAGAGAATGAGGGAGAGAGAGACAGAGCAGAAAGTGAGAGAAGGTGGGGAAGAGGAGGGGTACTATGGGGAGATAAGGGAGGAGGAAGAAAGAGCGAACAAGAGAGAGGGAGAAAGAGATAAAGAAACAGAAGAAAGTGAGAGAGTGGGGAAGAGCAGAGTTACTGAAGGCCAATACGGGAGGAGAGAGAGAGAGAGAGAGAGAGAGAGAGAGAGAGAGAGAGAGAGAGAGAGAGAGAGAGAGAGAGAGAGAGAGAGAGAGAGAGAGAGAGAGAGAGAGAGAGAGAGAGAGAGAGAGAGAGAGAGAGAGAGAGAGAGAGAGAGAGAGAGAGAGAGAGTGGAATTTTCTGGATATGATGATAGAGGAGTGTACAGCAGAAAGATGGATGAGTGCACTACACACTCCCATCCTGAATGAGAAGGAGAGATTTAGACCATGGAAACAGGGATAGCGAGCGAATGAATGAGCTGCATGAGCTAAAAGAAACAGATGCTTTTGAATAAAGCCCCTGTGAGAGAGACTGTGAGTGAGAGAACATTAAAAAGTCAAGGGAATATCTGCATATGTGCATGCTAGTATGCGAGAGTGCGTTTGTGTATTTTTGAGGAAGGTCTTAACATGCTCTCAGTGTCTAGAGTTGGAATGTGCACAAGGCGGCCATTGTTGTTTAAACAGCCAGCCAGCAGCCCTTCTCCTTGGCAACGGGCTCTGCAGCAGCGTCTCCCACGGCAACAGTGGAACAGGGGTGCTGGGAGGGGGGAGTCAGGAAGTCAGGGCCGCAGTGGAGAGGCCCCTCTACAAAACACTGGCCTCAAGGTCTAACTCAATATGTGTGCGTGTGTGTGCCGTGCACCCATATGTCTGTATGTGTAGGGTGTGTGTGTGTGTTCGTAAGAGCCGGCGGGCGAGAGAGCGGCTGTGCATTAGGCACAATCCAGAGAGGGATAGGAGGAGGTGGGTTAGAGAGGTACGCCAAAGGGCCCAGGTTCGTGTGCAGAGAGACACACACCGGCTGAAATGACAAGCTGATTGGTTTATGAGCTGTTTACTGAATATCAGGTAGAAGGGTGAGATTAGGGCAGAGAGAGAGAGAGAGAGAGAGAGAGAGTTCTCTACTGCCTGCCATAAAGAATTAGCCATTTATTCTGACAAAATACATTTTGTCAAACAACGTGTAAATCATTAATATTTGATTAGATGTTTTATATGTAAAAAGCATATTTGTCATGATGCATGTCAACTAATTAAACGTACATATTTTCTGAAATGAATTGTGATTAATTATTTGAATATTCAAATGTATGTGCAAACAAGACATAAAGACAGTATATTTTTTATATTAGTTTAATTGCATCTTTTTTAATGACTGCAGGTGAGTATCGCTGATACAATACTATTGTCTCTATAAAAAATGTTTCCCCTAATATTTATCATTGACTAGCCATTCAACATTACAGTATAATTGAGAGCTATCAATTTTAACATTTATTAGACTTTAAAAAATAACCTTTGTAAAAAAGTGAACTTCACAATATTTACATAAACCCATTATAATAAATGGCATATATTTCTACCTGTGCCCTTCAGCAGAAATATGCATACATTGAATAAAGTTATAAAGCTATTTATTTAGCAGCTGTCACTGCTGAAAGTGATGTGGATCTGACACACATTGTATTTTCTCATGATCGTTTTCATGACAGTCTCTAAAGAGGTTTGGGAGTTTTTGTCTTTGAATCATATAAAAAAAACAGAACATCCTCACCTTTTTGTCTTTATCTCTACTCGCATGTAATGTTCATTCATCTCTATCCACCTTATTTTTCAACACTGAAGTAAACCATTTCCTGTGAATGTGCAAGACCTCCCATTCATTAGCCGCTACACTCAAAAAATCTGTAAAAATAGGGCGCAGTGTACCGTATTAATAGAAATTTACTTTTGATTGATGTATTTTTTTATTTTGCACTGAATTGCGTTGTGCTTTAAACGGAAATGTCTGTAAAATGAATGAATAATGTCTTGGCAGAAAATTAACAGTAAACCAGTAAATTCAGTAAAGACTAAAACATTTGTGCTACAAACCAGTCTGCTTATGATCACGATAATAAAACAATAATAAAATAGTATGTCAAAAAAATACTAATTTGCAATATCCAGCAGTTAAATGGACTCGTTTTGTAGAGCTAAAAAAAAGCTTGCACATTTAAGATAAAATGTTCGTTCCTGCTCATTCGTTAAAAATAAGGAGGATAGTGAGTGTTTTGTAGTGTTGTTTCTACTCTCCGACCTTTCCACAGCTTTCCATTCCTGTTTTCTTCAGCATTTCATTCAGACGTGAAGTGTGAGTGACTAGTGCTCAAATTAAGGTACGTCATGTGCGGTTTCATCTGCACATGGTGTACCTAGAACAGGAATGCCCTTGTATCATGTCTGGTATACCTGATTTCACTGTTTAGTTCTCAACTAGACTAAATGACCACACTGCACATCCCTGGGATGTGTACCAAACGCTCAGTCTCACTCATTCCTTCGGCCTCTCACTTATAGCTCCTTATAGCTGCTGTTGGATGGCTGTTCCCAGCTGGTGCTGTGGTCATATGACCAGAGGTCAGGATGGTGTAGTCTCTGCTCCTCTTAAAATAACCTGATAGACAAGAACAAGAAAATAAAGAAAGCAAAAAGTAACAAGGAAAGACAATGAGTAGAAGTAAGATACACTCTAAAAAATGCTGGGTTGTTTCAACCCAACTTTGGGTCAAATATGGACCAACCCAGATGTTGGGTTAAATTCTTACATTATATGAAATTCTTGACCCCAAATTTTGGTTAGTCCGTATTTGACCCAAATTTGGTTTGAAACAACCCAGCATTGTTTAGAGTGTAGGTGCGTGTATGTGGCGTGTGTGTTTTGGGCTGGGCTGAGTGGTAAATGTGAAAGTGAAAGAGAAAGAGGGAGCGAGTGAGAAAGGTAGAGAGAGGAGGGGATGAGGGGTTACAGAGAGGGAAGATGAAGAGATGCGGGAGATATTAAGAATGCAGATGAGAAGGAAGAAGAAGAGAGTACAGGAATGATTGAGACTTTGAAAGCAAATGAGTGAAACCAGAAGACGTATGCCAGATGTAGGAAGCATTTTAAGGCATGCACACAACTTAATTATGCTCCTCCTGTTTGGCCGAATTCTAAGGCAGCATTACGCGCATCCCCAGTTGAGAATAAAATCCCAGAATGCACTGTGATGATTTATGTGAAACATGTCAAAAACTCGTAGAAATGTTGTTCAAAAATCTACACATAATTCATTGGATACTAGATTTTTCTAAATAAGTTAATACTTCTATTTAGCAAGGATCTATTAAAATAAATGCTGTACTTTTAAACTTTCTATTCATCAAAAATCCTGAAAATAATGTGTTATTAAACTATTTCTGTTTTCAACGTTGATAATAGAAAGAAATGTTTCTTAAGCACCAAAATCAGTATATTAGAATGGTTTCTAAATGATCATGTGACACAGAATACTGAGTAATGTTGACAATTCAGCAATGCCATCACAGGAATAAATTACATTCTCAAATATATTCAAATAAAATCAGTTATTTTAATTTGTAATAACATCCTTGGTGAGCATAAGAGACTTCAAAAACATTAAAATATCTTACCAGCCACAAACCTTTGAAAGCCATTGTATATTTTTGTGTAGTAGAGTATTGTGTTTTTTAACTCCCTTTTATTAAATTAAATTGAGAGTCCCTTAAATGCACTTAACATTTATGACAGATCGAGTTCCTGCTTAGTTGGGCTTTCTAAATCAATTACTCCTGACATGGGTTTTAAATTACAAAAGTAAAGAAAGACAGAGAGATTACTAAATATATATTTTAGGCAAAGTTTGCATGAACTTAAGACATTTTATACACACATTATGTGTGTCATTCATACCTATACATACTTTCTCTTATAATATCATTATTATTATTTTTGCTCAAACACTACAAAAAGGAGTACACGCATGAAAATATATAGCTTTATTTTAGGAACACATGGCGATCATCTTATTTTGTTGTCCGTGGCACTAAAAAGTTAGTAAACCCCTGACTTGTGAGGTTCCAGTTAGGATGCTGACTATGTAGGCACTGAGGCAGCTGACTAGGTTTTAGAACAGAGCTATTGTTTGTGTGTGTGTGTGTGTGTGTGTGTGTGTGTGTGTGTGTGTGTGTGTGTGTGTGTGTGTGTGTGTGATGACAGCTGTGTTTCTGCAGAGTGTCACTGAGTGTCTCTGTGGATCTTATGACCCACTTCTACCTCTCCCTTACTCTCTCTCTCTCTCTCTCTCTCACCCACTGTCTCTCATTCCCCTCTTCTCCATTGCCTTTTCCTTCCACCCCTCTTTCTTTCTTTCTCTCTCTCCCCACTCTAAGCTTTCTCCTACATTCTCTCTCACCCTGTCTTGCTCTAACTTTCTCTGTTTCTCTCTCTCTCTCTTGCTCTGTCACTCACCCTCACACACTGTCGAGGCTGCTGCCTGTATCTTAGCAACAACTGCACTCTCGTTTGAACTGAGTGAGTGCTTTTCCCTAACACACCCACTGACACACATACACACACTTGTGTAAACACACACACACACACACACACAAGCACTCTTTTGCACTTCTGTAAACAGACACACATCCCAGCACAAATACTTGTGCAAACATACTTGCACATCACACTCAAAAAGTTGGATGTGAGATACAGACCAGACAATGCATGGGTGTGTTTGAGCATGTGTCCGTGTTTCAAAGTGTTTTGGAGTACTTCCAATCACTGCATCATTCAGGTTTTTTGTAGCTATATGCTATAATCAATTTCATATAGTTCCGAGGAGAACAAGATCACTTGCACTATGTTAAGGATGTATATTTATTTATTTATTTACATAATGTTCTATTGTTTTCATGTTGCTTATGAGTTATTTCTCCTGCACGTCTGATGTAATTGGCTTTCTGCTCATCATTTAAGCTGTGATTGGTTGAAATTTCATGAGATTTCTTGTTGCAGGATGGGTCAACAGATAATCTTGTTTTGTGCTGTGGTATTTGTTTACAGCATGGCTGATTTGGCCAATGGACAGGTGGGCATCAATATAGACTTTCATCTCTGTCATTGGACAGTGAATCTAAGGCATCTGTGTGATTGGCTAAATGTTATCAGCTGTTTGGATCCCCTGGGGAGGATTCCAGCAGCTAAAAGGATTGGAGCAATGGAGAAAGAGACAAAACGTGTGTGGAGAATCGAAAAAGCATAAAAGTGGAGGAAGGCAAAGAGAGAGAGCTGCAGTAAGAGAAGTTAAATACATTCTAATTCGAATACAAAAGAGGTTAAATCTACACAAAGGGGTAAAGGGATGGATTTTCTCAGAGGAGGCAAGGGAGGCACACCACACAACATTGGAAAATGAACATAATATAATTAATAGCTAGTGCAAAAAAGTGCAATAAATCTGAGATGAAATTGTGTGTAAAATACTTTTTGAAGTTACACTGTCCTAAAGTGACATCAGCGGATAATGTTTCACAGTAAGACACGCTCTCTTTTGTTTCCCTTTAAGCTCATTGTTAACACAGGTATTGTTGATTATTAGGGTGAAAAGATTGTGATTATCATAAAATATTACATAATAATAGTTAGGCAGTAGAAAGTATGAATTTATCGATATTACAATTCTGGCCAATAATGTGTTTAATGATAAAAACTGGAATTAAAAAATGTATTTAGGCATCCCAACATGTATGAAACAGTATGTAAAATGTATATTCATTTTGAGATGTGGTAAAAAAATTACATCTTCAGTGTTATTATATTCTAAGTGTTTTCAATATATACTTTAAGTAAGGCAAGGCAAGTTTATTTATATAGCACATTTCATACACAATGGTAATTCAAAGTGCTTTACATAAAATGAAGTAAAATAATCATAAAAATAATCACAACAATAAAACAAGGAACTTAAAATCTTTTTAAATGATAAGTATGTGGAAGACAAATGAAATCTAAACATAGAGGATATTAGCATGTGTAATTAAATATTCAATATTGTTTAATTATAAAAAATAAATATCTTATATCTGCCAATAAACAATTTGGTACTGAGATGTTGTGTTATTATGTAAAAAAATGTGTGAACTTGAAACTTAATAAGTACTAAAATTTCTATATTCAAAATACAATTACAAGCAAAATAGTAAATGGTCAATGTTCCATTTACTTTTAACCTGTAAACATCACTATTTATCAAACCAAAAGAGTGTCTTTGCTTCCTCTTTTCAGTAATATACCATACGCCACTAGTTTGGAAAGAGTGAAAGCCACATTTAATTACTACACAAAGCAGACCACTGCTAGCTTCACTCATGTCTACTCTCTCTCTTCACACACACTCCTCACTGACTTAATCCAGCTCACTAGTCTGTCCTGGCAGGCAAATATGTGATGGTGCCAGAACTGTGAAAGAAGAGTAGGAGAAGCTCCAGACATTCAATCTCTCTCTCTCTCTCTCAAACGCTTAGGAGGAGGAATGTGTGTGAATATCTGAGAGACTCTGTGTGAGCGATTCGGTGTGTGCGTGACTGTAATTAAAGTGCTGGTCTGCAGTTGTGCTTGTTCCTGTCTTCTGTGAGACTGATGCTTAATTAATGAGTGGTATTAATTAGAGAAAGAGAAGGAGAGAGAGAGGAGACCGAAAGCAAATTTAAACTGAGCGAATTAGAGAGATATAATTTAAGGGTGACCTAAAAGCTATATTGGTTCGTGTGCACCTACCTGTTGACCCTCGGACAACATCATCTACATTTGATTCAAGATGCAGGTATATTACACAGGGCTAAGATTTAAGACAAGAACACACATGCTTGTTAATGTGATTATCTGATTCTCCTTTCTGTTTCTTCTCTATTTGGACTGGACTTGACCCTTGTAGTCAGCATTACAAGTTAAAGGGATAGTTCACCCCCAAAGAAAAATCTCCTCATTAATTTCAGATCTGCAATTCTTTCACTCTTTCTCAAAACACAAGAACCCATTAAGATACCACTGCTGAGAGAGGCATAGGTGCAGGATAGTAGCAAAAACACGCCTGAACATGCCTTAACAGCAGTCCTTCTGATGACTAAATCAGACCATTTTGGTGCAGTACATCATTGCTGTTTACTGACAACAAAATGAAGCTTTCAAAGAGGAGAGTCAAACACAAGAGAGTTGCATTGATGTTTTGGATTGTTTTGTTGCCCTTGGCACCGTAAACATGTGCATGGTTTCAAGATGTCAGGTGGAGACTAAAAATTTGGAGAGCACTTTTGAAAGAAGTGTCAGAAACTTGGTATTGAGTGAAGGCCATGGGCCTTCCAGCACACACAATAAATAATTGTTCTGAAGCAACTAGCAATGTGTTCAGATCCAAATCTCCCTGAAAACCTGCGAGAAATGAAAACTGTGAGCAGGCAGTGCTGAAATCTGGGAGAATTAAAGCAAAAGAAGATCAGGCCAAACTGGCAATACAGTAGTGTGGGAAGCTTATCCATGGCTCTGAACACTTGATTGCAGCAATTCTGTTTGTGCCACAGAATATTAAGTGTACAGGGAAAATGCTGTTTTGTTTTCTAGGTGTAAGAAATAATTATGTGCATCAAATGTAAAGTTTCAGCAGCGCTTGCAGTGTAATAAAGGATCATGGAGACTAAATACTTGAATTTTTTTAGCATAAGTGTGTGAGTTATTATATGCAATGGCGCATGTTTTATGTATATTTGTCTCTGTATCAGTGTCTTCAAAAATGCAAGCGTGGCAGGCTGGCAGCTTGTTCGGCACCATGTACTGTAGCACATGTTTCTATTTCACTCGCTCACTCTCTCTTTCTGCACTTTCCTTATCGTTGCCAGTTAGTAATAAAAACCATGTGGAGCAGACTGTGAGATGGATAGAACTGTATTGTGTGTGTGAGAGTCCCGGCCCTGGACTTCCTTAAATCACTACAGTGTTTATCACGAATGAAGTGCAATTCTTGTAGGAATATTAAGCCTAAAATGATTTTTGCCATAATTTATTCACCCCAATCTCAATTCGATCCTGTACTATTTTGTTCTAAAAGCAATATGAGAAGTTAGTCTGAATGTCAAAGCTGCTGTTTTCTATATGAAAGGTTTTATGCACACACAAAATATTAAATCGCTTCAGAATATTTGGTATATAGCACATGTGTAGGCTATATAGGATTTATTTATAAATTAATTTGTTCATGGCGGTTATGCAGTATCAACTTTTACTCTGAATAATAATAAATGTTCTGTTTCACATAAGAAAAAAATAATAGAGGGTTGGAATTAGGGTTTTAAAGGGGCAGACGTTTTCTGGAAACGTTCCATGGGAACTTCGTCTGGGGAACTTTGAAACTTACCAGGAATTGTGGGAACTTTTGGGAATTTGTGGGAATAAATTGGAAATGTTGAGAAATGTATAAAACTGTATCATATACAAACATAAATATAAACATTTTGTTTGATCATAGGCTCACTCACATGCATGCTAACTAATACAAATGTAAATAAAATGGGGGGGGGGGTCTGTGATTCTTTTTTCAAGATTTATTAATTAATAAAACTTGTGAATAGTATTTATTCAAAATAGAAACTTATCTAACAATATAAGTCTTTGCTACAACTTTTTACTAATTTAACACATCCTTGTTGAATAAAATTATTTATTTATTTCAAAACAAGATAAAAGATACTTAACCCAAACGTTTGAATAGTAGTGTTGTTAAAAAAAGGATTTCTATTTTAAATAAATGTTTTTTTTTGTTAACTATTTATTCATCAAATAATCCTGAAAAAAATAATAACAAGTAATAAAGAAAATATTAAGCAACAATCACAAAATCAAATATAACAGCAATCATTTTTATTAAAAAAATGATTTCTGAAGAATCATGTGGCACTGAGGACTGGAGTAAATTCAGCTTTGCATCACAGAACCATACATTATATTTTATAGTACATTACAACAGAAAACCATCATTTTAAATTGTAATACCGGGGATTATTGCACAAAATATTTTTTCTGTGTTTTTGATCAAATAAATGAAGGCTTGGTGAGCATGGTTTAAAGACGTTAAAAATACTTATTTTGTTATTTTATTTATTTATATAGCACTTTAGAAATACAACTAAGTTGCCCAAAGTGCTTTACAAAATAGACACAGACAATAATAGCTCAACATAATGATAATACAAACATTAAAACTAATTAATTCGTAAAACATCTTCCATTTTAAAAGGCTACGGAAAGTAAATTATTTGTAATGTGTCCAAACGTTTGACCAGTATACTTCTGTATAATAACAGAAAACTGGGTATTTTTTTATTTTGTTGTATTATCTCACCTAAATGTTTGTTCAGTCAATGTATTTGTTTTTACAATGGTAATGAACATACAAGATGGATATTTTGATGTTTTGTTTGCAGGATTTCAGAAATGATCTACATGTTATGTAGTAAAGCACAGTGCATGTCGGGGGTGTGTCCTCAATAGCCCAGCAGTAAACAGTGTGCTGTGTGCATGTGATTGAGCAATGTGTAGGATAGAAATTAAACTGAAATTGCAGTAAATCTGGTTGTTTTAACCAAGATTATGCTGCAAGGTTTGTTCTCAACAACAATTAATTTCCCAGTTCCTGCAATTTAGCAAATTTTCTGTTTATTCCCATTAATTCCCGTTAATTACCATACATTCCCGTTCATTCCCATGGAAAGTTTTCAGTCTTGAAAATTCCTGGAATTTTGCAACCCTGGTTGGAATGACATGAGAGTGAGTAAATTGTACAAATGAAAACTTTCCTTTTGTTACTCAAAATTTTGGCATGCACTTGGCAATTTTGGCATACTTTCCTTCATTTTTCAGGTTGCCATTTGAAAAATGTATTTTCACTGTAAATTCCCCTATTTTACTTTTTCTTCATTCACATATACTCTCTCATCCTTCCATCTCTTTCTTCAGGACCTCTATATTCCTCTGCATCCCCTTCCTCTCGTCTCTTTGCTGCCTCCTGCTGCCATGTTCCGGCTTCTCTACATTTTAGCCTGTTCTCTGCAGGTTGTATTTTTTGTGTACCTCATCAATGTGTGTGGTATTTTTATGTAGGTTCTTGTTAGTGAGAGCTGAATAATAAACTTGTTGAAACTTTTACTTTTGTATTTTCAATATTGCGTTTTAAATTCTATTCTCTATTCCATATTTGTTTACTGGCCCAAATTTTCAATCAGCTACAAAATGTAGACATTTTTAAATAATCTAATAATATATTTAATAATACTTTGCAATAATACTTTACAATAATTAATCATTTGCATCAACATATGTGGAAATATATCACCATGTATTTTCAAAACAATGTTAGCCTCATGACACATCACACAATAAAACTGAAATAATAAATAAATAATAAATTGCAGCAGGTAAACATTTATTCATCATATACTGTTTTGAATTGAAGATTTGTAAATTCAGACTTTGCCCAAAGGATTTTTGCCCAAAGACTTTGCGTGCCTGTTACTTTTTATTTTTCTGCACTAAAAGTTTCCCTAAAAATGCTTTAAATTGCCACATGTAAAGCATATATAACAGTTGCCAATCCAGTGAGACATATGTCATACTGACATAGTGAGGCCTGCAATCTATTGCATTGGAAAGGAAAACTATGTAACCATGGTTACCGTTCCACTCATATTCTATTGCCATGGTTACAACTCTTCTCTAACTGTATCGCCATAGTGACAAATGTCCTTTCGCCCACAGGGATAACACAAAGCATGGCCCCAGCAGCAGACATGGTAAGAACAACTGCACTTATTTCAATAGCATTTTCAATTATGTTGTACAGTAACCATTTGCATTCCTCAACAGTAAGTAAATGTGAACATAATTTTTGTGTGTTTTGTCCCCTTTACCATGGGAAATAACCTGTTGTCTACACTTATGAAAACTGGGGATCCCAAGACTATGTGAAGCCTGATGGTTCAATTCATTCTGGCTAAGAATAACAGAGAGGAAAGAGATGAAACAACCTACCAGCTAAACTGGACCCAGCTCACAATTAAACTTGACACAGAACCATCACCGACACACACACACATATATATATATATATATATATATATATATATATATATGTGTGTATATATATATATATATATATATAAATACGAAGCTCCTGATCTGCATTTCTGGAGGTAATGAGCCGTCTGTCAGGTCGCCTGCGCTCTGGAGGTGTTCGTTTGACTTGTGAGGCACTGGCTGACAAGGATTGCTGTGATGATGAGGGCCCCTCTTTATGGAAGGGGGATGAAGAGCCTGGGGGCACATCTGTAGGACCCACTGACTCTAATCCAGCCAGCTCACTACATTACAGCTTTTATTCGCCTCCCTCTTTAGCTAATGGTCTGCGGAACCATGAAGAGCAACTTCGACGTAGAGAAAGGAGACGTAGGCAGACAGATTATGTGGAGCAATTACGCACACAAGAACAAATGCTCATTCAGCAAAACACACAACCACAGATGCACACAACACAACACTCACACTCACTCACACAGTCGAGCACACACCTGCAACCTCATACCCACATTCCAATGGATACACATATGTGGATGGACACAAACACACTAACACACAAGCACACACAGAAAGGCACGTGCACGCCTACAGATACTGGCTCCTTACTTATGGAGCAGGACCCTTCCCTGATTCCAGAGGACTTGTCTTTACCTTCCAAGACTGACACACATAATGTACATGTACAGCCCACCCCTTTGTTAAACTCCACCATTTCCCCAAATAATTTAACACCTCCTCAATACAAATACACTTTACCCAATGAGGACACAGAATACAATTCAACATGTAAGCCAGAAATGGATCACACCAGTGACCTAGACCACATTCATATAACAGGCCAAGCTAGTGTCCTGACCTCTGTGGAAGCTGAAAGGAAGTACACCCTGCGAAGTTCTGGCCGGCCACGTTTCCCCTGCCATCTTCGGAAATCATCCCGTTTACGTAGAGTTGCTGAGGAAAACATGTTCAAAAAAGAAATGGACCAAAAAGATGAAGAAGAGGAGGAGAATAGAGTCTGGAGAACAGAGGACATAAGGCCGATCGAGGAGCTTCCCCCAGAGGTTTGTGATGCTGCCTCGTTATTTGAGGTTTTACCATCGCCAGCAATGACAGCAGGTGTTACACCAAATCATAGCATGAGAACATCAGAAGGAGAAAGCGTTGTTACTCACCACTCAGTTAGAGGGAGGCGACAGGGACGTTATTTAGGTGTGAGGAAGATTGTGGTAAAAGTAGCCAGAATACCTGTTCACATGAGCCGACGACAGAAAAGCTACAAGATATCATCCCTGGAGCCAGTATGTGCTGGACCCCGTGGAGAAGGAGTCACAACAGGAGAGGGGCCTGAGGCGGGTGTAGGAGGTAAGCCAGTTCCTAATGTTTCAAGAGAGCCCACAGCACTACTCCGCATGAAGAACAATGGAAAGAGTGTTATGGTGATGTTTCCACCGGGAGAGCTGCCTGTAATCCTGAAACGACGCAGGGGACGCCCCCCTAAACAGGCATTACCAGGACAACCTGACATGCATGAGACCCGAGTAGGAGCAGCCAGTGCTGCAGAGCCCAAAAAAATTAGGAGGCGACGAACAGTAAAGCTACCATCTCCTCAGCCCTCATATGTTAATGATACCAATGATGTTAAAGTAGAATATGCAGATGTCCTCTCCAAATTGGCCTTCTTGAACAGACAACCTCCCAGCACAGGCCGCTGCTCTCCTCCACGCTGCTGGACCCCAACAGATCCTGAAACTTTTCGCATACCACCAGAAAATCCATCCCTTTCCACTCTTTTGCACCGCCTCACAGGATTCCGCAGAAGAGGTGGTCGTGCAGGATGTATGGGGAGTAGAGGAGGTGGGGCAGCTGGGTCCTCTGATTCCTTTAAGAGGTCATTCAGTGACTTCTTTGAAACAATTGGCAAGAAGCGGAAGGTGCCTGCATCTGAACCAAGAACCCCTCGAAAAAGAGGCAAGGGTGTTTCTGGAGGAATAAATAGGGCAGCTTTAGGTGACTCTGAACAAGGTGAGAAGGTTAGAAAACGCAGATTACGAAAGAATGGGGCTTTAAAATATGGTCCAGGTGCACAAGAGCAAGACTGGCAAAATGAGAATAGTAGCTGGATAGGGAAAAGTGACAGAGATATTTCTGAGAGAACAAGCAGTTATCAGAGCCCCTGTTCCCCTCGTGGAATCTTTCAAAGTAGTGAGACTAGTAAGGGGGGGATGTACCACAGCCCTGGTATGAGAGGGGTAGGCAGCGGAGAAGAGTCTCAGGGAATGTTTGCAGGTTATTTTCGCTCTCTTCTTGATTCTGATGACTCGTCTGATCTGCTTGACATCTCTATGTCCAGCCCTGCTGGACGCCAGGAAGGTTGTAAGCTCACCCCAGGATATGAGGGGGGCAGCCCTGGTGCAGCCCATCGTTGGTCTCCTGTTGTTCCTAAAAGAAGTCCCAAAAAAGCAGCCTGTCTTGGGGAGGTGGTGCCATTACCCTCACCCCAAATGCAAGGCAGCTCGACAACTAAACCCTCATATTCATACAGTGTCTCACAGACTTCTCCAACCCCATCCTTCCCTAAATCCCCTACACTCTTGCTTTCACGTTCACCCAGCTCTCCACATCCATCTGGTGGTTATCCTCAATATCCACCTAGTTATAGTGCTGGGGTTCCTCAAGGAGGAAGCATTTACCCCCTCCCTCAACCGCAGCAACAACAGCAAAGGCCAAGTGACTGTAGCTTTACATATGGCACAAAAACTCCCTCTGTTCCCTCTGCACAGTGTCAGATGAGTTATTCAAACTACCAGGGTTCTGCCAAGCGCAATTATAGTGGATATCCAGGCCCACCCCATTCAACCATACAGCGAGGGGACTCTGGTGCAACCTCACCAAGTGGAAGTTATATGTCAAGGTCTAGCCCCTATTCCTTATCCTCTTCTCCGCCTGATGGTTGCCGACAGTACACTTCTACAGCTCTGTGGGGATACAGACAAGGGGGAAATAACTGGGGTCGAGATGCATATGGTACTCATCAGTTTCATGGTTTATCTGACTATGGGGTTGCTGGAACTGGACCAGAATCCAAAGACATTCTGGACATCTCAAACTACACCCCCCAAAAAGCCAAACAGCGTCCTTGCCCTGATACACTCTCTGAATCCTCCTCAGATTCTTCTCACACTGGCGGAGGAGGGATGGGTGTTGTGGGGGGGGCATTTCGCCCAAGGGATGTTCCTATGCCTGAGGGTCAGTCTAGCCTCTCAAGCCTGGAGAAGCTAATGCTTGACTGGAATGAAAATTCATCAGGCTCTTCTTACAACTGGAGTCAGAGTGTACTATTCCAAGGCGGGGCAAAACCAGGTCGTGGGCGAAGGAAAAAGTCAGAGACACACAATCAGAAGGAAGCATGCTCTGTTCCCCCAGGATCACCTGCCAGTCCTCCTATGCAAGTGGGAGGGTCAAAACGTAGTGCTACAGGTGGTAGACAGCCGAGAGGAGCTAGAGGCAGGGGAGGTTTCTCTCCTTGCCAAAGAGATCGTCCACCACAACCAAAAAACAAATCTCAAAAGCCTTCAGCCCCATCAGGCTCAGGGCAAATGGGTTCAGGGGGTGTATACCAGGAAGCACTGGACTACTACAGTGGAGATAGTAGTAGCCTGTCACCTCTCAGCCATGCCCCAGAGTCCTGTGAATACCCCTCTCCATATTCTGTCCATACTTCCACTCCCTCTTCAGATGAGAGATCTGCTCACGTCTACCCTCCAGACTCTGCTTCTATATCTCCCAGTTTATCAAATCAGTCAGATGCCCTAAAACAGTACTCTAAACCTGGTCCTCCCTCACAGACTTATGGGCATGCTGCCAGGACTTTTAGCCCAACCCTCTCGCCAACCCCTCGCCTCCTGCCACAATGTGGTTCTGCTATGAGTCCGCATCGGGTTCCAAAAGACCAGTTTTCCCAGTATGATTCCCCCAGTTACAGTGGCTCTCCCTGCTGGTATGGCCAAGGAGGAAGTGTTGCTGGCAGCCCCCAAAACTACGAGGAACAGCGTCCACCAGCAGTCTCTTTGCCCTCCCACAAACGAGACATGTCATTGATGGTCTCTGGGATGAGAGTTCCATCCCATTCATCCTACCCTTCCCCTTTACAAAGAGGTCCTTCCATGTCAACTTCTTGTGTGAGTGGGACTCTGGACTCTTCCCCTCTGCATGAAGAGATGGGTTACCATGGTAACTTGGACAGCTATGCACCCGTTGGACTCCGTTATGCACCCCAAACAGCCCGGGGAGGGGTACTCTGCCAGCTTCTTGACCAGCCCAGTGAAGAAGGCTTTACCGTCACCAGCCTGTAGTTAGAATTATCTTGGCATTCTCTAAGAGGTAAGACATCTGGGACAGAGTTCAGATAATTTCAGTATGAAATGTTCTAGTAGATTCTTGAATGCTGCCACAAAATATATTGTGACGTAAGTTTTTGTCATTAAATATTGAGACTAATCCTAATCCTCATTTGACTATTCTTTTTTTTCTAATCTTTTCTTGACAGATGAAATGGACAGTACCCTTTTCATATTTTGTATATTTTTTAAAGGATAAGTTTTAGAAGACACTTACTGAGTTAGACTGAAGAGTTTCAGAGCTACGGACTAAATAAAGACTTCTCCAGCAGTGACAATCAAGATCCAAATCCACACACATGGACACACACAGAAAACCATGCACGAACACAAACATACTATGTGATCACAAAACAATCACATACTTGCAAATACTTTTCATACGCTGGCTTGCAACCGCATATGCACGCACAAAAAGACAGTCTTGCAAACTAATATTGCTATACAGCTTTGGCTAGGGAACTTACTAAACAAAGAATGGACCCTGCTAATATCACGAAGAAACCAATTTGATGAAATGCAGGGAACAACCGTGTCCTGTTCTTTTAGAGTGCAAATGTGATTCACACATACCCGCATTTCAGTGATGCCCAAAAACTAAACCAATTTGAAAGACCACACAAAAGGTTTTTGTCTACATCCTAATCTTGCTCCCTTGTTCTCTGTCTGTTTTAGTCTCAAAGCCTTCTCTGATTTTTTTCACTGGGGATATTACTTAATCCTAAAGGTCAGTCCACTCCTTCAGCATCTATAAATGGTGACTGCACAAACTCTGCCCTCTTCTCACTTTTAAGTTCAGCATTTAAAAAAACTGCATTTGTACATAAGCTACTTAAATGGTCCCATCACTTGAGGAACTTACTGCTATGAAAACAACCGAATCTCAGAGTCTTGCTGAAAGAGACATATGTTAAATCAGCAATGTCATGATAGTGTTTTGGAACTGCTGTAAGGACACATGAGGGAAATACCAGTTTTGTGTGGCTTTAAATAGTTCAGCTTGGGTTTGTGCAAGTACAGTTTAAGTAATCTTTTTTATCAGTGACCTGGTCTGGTTTCACAAGAATGTGTCTAAATTTGATCCCTTAAACCGTCACACTGGATCTACAGCATGGTCACTTTTTGCCCAACATCCAACTCTCATTTGTGTGTTTTTATCACCGCAGGAGGACAGATACCCATGCACTGCCCCCGAATGATGCTGTCCTTGTCAACATATTTAGAGGCCAGGGCACTTTCCACCCTAGATTTGATGGCCTGGAACTCCGGGTGTGGACAATGCATATCCGCCACCTCTTTTTCTTTCATTCCTCTGTTCGTATTTCTTGTGGTCCGCTGTGTCGTACAGTGATTTTTTGTGATGAAATATTGTATCTGTCTGTTTCATATACTGTATGTGAGGTGAAAATATTTTAATACACATTCTGTTATGATCATTGTTTAATTTTGTCCTGCCTCTACTCTGTGTTTGATGACATTCAATGAAAATTAAATGAGGTCCAATGGAGGCCAAGCAGGAAAATAAAAATACAATGAGTAATAACCTCCAATTATTATGATTTTTACTAAAATGTTCAACAAAGTTTCAGATCTCATTCAGATGACAGTCCAATTACATTTGATGATTTGGAAAACTTTACTCTTCATATGATGTATGTTATATTTCATAACATTTGCTTCCCATTTTTTTTTCTTTCTGTGAGTGGTTTTGGTACCTCTTTTGCATTCTAGGCCATGCAGCGTTTGGAATGAGGCAATTGTGCTTTTGGCGTCAGACATTCTAACAGAAGCTCAGATGAGTTCAGATGAGGACATGAGCAGTGATTTTAGAGAGATGAAGGAAAGGCTGTATGGGAATTATGGAAAGTAATTGAGTGAAGGAGGCTGTGAGAATTTTTATTTGAGTGGTATGTTTTAATTCTGTATTTTTTCATTGATCAGTTTGTTTGTAAATGTGAGGTATTGGGAGTGTTTGTGGGGGGAGGGGTGTGATACTTCAACTTAAATTGCTCATCCTTTTGCTGTGTTGAGAATGTGAAAATATTGGACAATTACAACACAGTTATCTGCAACAGATCAACCCAAGGGACTTGCACATCTGAATACAAATGTTTGGCTTTTTGTCTATTATAGGTCTACGTAGATGCATGGGGAAAAAAGAAAGAGACCTATACTCTCTTAACTACCACTTTCTGTAAATTCTCTATTTTGAGTCAGTTGCTCTATATTTGTGTTGCCACTGTCTGGTTGCAGAATTGTACTTTTGTTTCTTGGTTATCACTTATATGTTTAATTATATATGCAACAACAATTGCAGCACCTGATAACAGGCATCTGGTTGTCACATTGTTATCTATTATTTCCATTGTCCATTTGCATCTACAGAAATACAAAAGTTTAAAGATAAAATAAAAATTAATGTTGGCTGCTTGTCATTCTAACTTCCAATCGAACCAACGTCGTCATAAACACTGCCAACATGCATTTACAATTGAATACAACTCTTGAATAGGCTATATCTCGCAATGTTTTTCCCTTTGTTGGTGGCTTAGTTATAATTTTAGAGGACACAAAAAATATTTACGAAATTTAAGAATACAAAACTCTTGCTTTGAAGCCCTAAACATACACTCCACGGTTTTCTGCTGTCCCATATCCCAGACGAAAGATTAGCATCGTGAAGCTATCGTGGCCAATCAGAAATCGCCGCGGTTGTTTCACGATTCTGGGACAGCGGATATCGTGCAGTGTGGGGCAGGGCTTAAGACACACGCTTGCAATTTGATTTGTGGTTAATGGATTTTCATTCATAACTGAGATTGCCATGTGTGAACAATGTAAATAGATCCTTAAAAAATAAGCATCCGATGCACATCCAAGTCCCCGCCTGCTTTAGCTCTCAGCAAATACTGGAATTGTTCATTAACAAATCACATAAGAAAAAACTAAAAGCATCAAGGGCAAGTTTTTGATGGGAACAAGACAAGCATACAAGACACTCCTGACTAACAGGTCGATTTTAACGATTCGTTTGTGGTTCTGTTGACACTGGCTCTACCGCAAATGGAGGGACATTCTAACGTGAAAAACGCTTATCGTACCTAAACATCGACAAGGGAAACCCACATTTCTGTCAAATTTTACTTATAATAAACACTTTCTGCTGTCAAAAGAACAAGCTCTTATTTTGTGAATAAAATGAATAATTTAATGTTAGCGTTCTCCATCATAGAAGTCTATTGAAACGGCTTAATGTGATATTATTAAATTTTATACGATGAATAAGAGCTTGTTCTGTTGACAGCAGAACGTGTTTATTATAAATAAAAGTTGCCAGAAATATGGTTTCCCCCGGTCGCTGTTAATGTATGCTAAACCACGTTAAGCTGTTTCCTTATAATGGACTTCTATGCGGAGAAAGGGCTTAACGTGAAATTATTCAATTTCTCTGTGGAATTAGGGCTCGTTCTTTTGAAAGTAGTTAGTGTTTATTACAAGTAAGGTTTGACAGATTTTTTTCCCCGCGTACGTTAAGCCACGTTAAGCGTTTTTCTCGTCAAGCGTTTTAGAATGTCCCCAAATTGACATTTTGTTCGCACGGTGTATGTCGCAAAGCACCCACGTACTATTCCTGGTTGTTTTAGTCAGACAATAACAGATAAATTATCCTAATTGCATGAGTTTTATCGGTTTGAAAATTATCTATTTTGAAAACCTCATCCAAATTCCTGAACTGAATTCCCGACCACAGCACTGTATAATAGTGGGGAGTGAGCACACACACTTCAGAATCCCAGCAGATGCAGGAGGCTATACGTCACGAGGCTATTCATCTACTGCCTTATGATGAATAGTGGCTATTTGGACATCCTACTCATTTGACGCGCTGTTCTTGCATACTACGTAATAGTGAATTCTGTGTGCGCGTGTAAATATCACTCAAACCGTTCTGTCTATTTTAGGATTTATATTAATACATTATTCATGGCTATTAAGCTATTTTTTCTCTCGTGGGGAATATTGGGAGGTGCAGGCAAACACTGACTCACACATACTAGTATTTGTTGATAGACTGTCCAGCCGTGAGCTTTAGATCCCAGTGCCCTCAAGCCAGCGAGTCACGGTGGCGCCGACTCTTAGTATCTGGTGTCTGCGCTCCCACGGGTCACTCCAAACTTAAGAGAAGTATGGCAGCTTGTAAATTTAGCGGATTGAGAAGCATTTCCCACCGTATATTTATTATAGGTCTGCCGGTGCTACTGTTAGTCCAACTACTGGTAAGTTTAACGGTACCACGCGCATCTAGCGACGCGAGCGGTGACGCGCCTGCTTTTCTCGTTATAAGCATAGAAAAGAGTGGCGGTTCAGCGTCTTGGGTTAGAAAAAATGAGCGGAATTTGGAAAGCGGTGTGTTGGGTCTCTGGACTGACGAGGGAGACTCAGAACTGACAGGATACCAGGACGAAAACGAGCTTGAAGGACCCCAGGTAATTTCATATTCACTAGTAATGCAGGTATCTATCTGTCTTTCGGTTTTAGCCGAAGGGCCCTCCGGAGAAAATAAATTGTCCTAGTAAATTGATTGAATTTAAATAAGAATAAATTACCCTGTTGCAGCTTTTTATCTGGAGGGTCTGGGAAACATATGTTTGACTTGGCAAAATACACGGAGATCCAATTTGGACACTTTAAGATGGAAAAATTCTGCAAAATAAAGTCTCTCACTCTCTCTTTCTTTGTTTGTCTCGCTGCCCGCCCCCACCTCCCCCACAAAAGTGAGTTCCTCAGTGAGTCATATCCCCTCTTCCTCTACTCTAGTGTCTCCATGGTTACTAAACAGGGTTGTTGTATGTTTTGGGAGAGGCTCCATTTCCAACAGCCCAGGTTTAAAATGTTCTCGCTGCTTCTTTTGTTCTCAGTCATATAACCCCTGGTTTCGAAAGGGCACATTCTGTGACCCCAAACAAGCTGCAACTTCTCTTGCCTGAAGCGCTGCACACACTCACATAGTTTTTTTCAGTGGCTATCGGATGCCTGACCCTCCTCCACCGCATCCTTGTTTTTATAGTTTTTATGTGCATCTGAAATTGGGCCAAGATTAGAGAGAGCTTCGTGTTTATGTGTTTACAGGCCGTGGCTAGAGAGCTGATACTGCAGCCATGGGCATCAGAACAACCCTCGTTTTTTGCAGAGTTGCAGCGTCTCACCCAGTTCATCACCACAACAGAGGTACACAAACACACCATAATGTACTTTTCTGTTTCCCTTTTTGATCGTGCTTCTAGCTTTCTCACATAACGCTATGCGACTGCATGTTATAAAAATGGACTGTCACTTCCGAAGCAAGATATCTGGATTTTTTCCTATCACTCTCTGCAGGTGAACTGCTCTGTGGTTCAGGGTTCAGATGGGAATCAATCAACACTCTCTCCTGGTCACTTAGATGTTTTCTGCATCAACCACTGGAAGGGGAAATGGGGTTGTGTGGCCTACTCATTCAGGTATACAAATATATTACGTTACAGTAAAAAGACACAAAAATGCTTATTCACTTAAAGCTTCCCCTAAAAACATAAGTATGGAAGTAGTGATGGCGTTTTCTTTACCAAACTTTATCTATATATCTGCTCTTCTCTTACTCCCAGACGCTGACTTAAATTTTTTTTTTATAAAACATGCTGCAAATGCTAACTTATAATCAGAGCGTTACAGTTCAAATGTTCGCATCTTCCCTCCCTTCCATGCAAGAGATATGCTCTGACTGGATCTCTTCCCAGTTGTCCCTCCCTAACATTTTTGTCTCGTATTTATTAATTCACGAAAATATAAATGGATTTTGCAATCGTTTTTATCATTCAAAAAGAGTTTGTATTTCGTTATCGAATCGTTATCGAAAATTATTTATCAAAGAAATTAATACTGAAAAGAGGCAGGCCTGAATACAAGCTTGCAGTCTATAGAGTGCAACAGTCAGGTTCCTGAAGTTAAAATCCCATTTATTTTCTCCATAAGGGAAATTATTTTTAATGATAACTTGTGACTCTTTAAAGACAGACCAACTTTTAGTTACAGAGCTGTTAATAGATGGTTTTAACCACATTATTTCAATGTATCTTTTTAAAACACTTTAATACTTAAAGTACTTGTTTAAAATACTTGATTAATAGTGAAAGGTGAAACTACATGACCCATGATTCTGAAAAAAAAACCAGCACCAATCAGCGATTTGAAACGAGAATTGAAATGCTTTCCAAAGGAATTCTTTACTACCCACATATTTTGCAATAAACTTAAATATTTTGTATCTATCAAGATTTTTAATTAATAGTTTTAGATTTATCTAGCACTTTTATTTTGTACACAATTAATGAGATTGTAGTTCATCCCCTTACCCAAGCCGTTAAGTCTTTTCTCTGATTTTAAAATACTTTTTTGCTTCAAATCAGAGTTTGTAATGTTGTGTTTCACCTATTTGAAAAATGAATGGGAAATAGGTGGGGCAGAATTTAGGCAGAGGAAATCATTTTAGAAGTCTCATATATATGTCACTAAAAGAAGTTTATAATTTTAGCAAATTAATTAAAAATTACCTCTAAAATTTTAAATTATAAGATTTAAAAAGTTGCAAATTATACATATGCATTGAAGATTAATAACATCCATTTATAAAATAGATGATCTAATCTAACAAAGGTAATATGTTTGTATTCTTGTTAGTGCTACGAACACTAATTGTTCTGGCGGATGGCATCATGCAGGTGGATGCTGCACACTGGTGGTGGATGAGGAGACTCCCCCTTCCATGTAAAGCACTTTGAGTGCCTAGAAAAGCACTATATAAATGAAACAAAATGTATTATTATTATTATAATTCTTGAGGTATGTTTAAGTTAGTGTTTGATCTAACAGTGTCTTCTGTTTTAACGTTAGGTATTCTTTAAAACAGCCAGCACATTTAAGAACTGACTTGTTTATTTCCAAGAATGTCGGTCATTTAGGGATCCTTGTTTCTTTGTGAAGCTGGAAGGGTGGGATTTGTTGAATATAATCTCTAGAAAAAAAAAACAATAAAAGCTGAAGGTTGTTCCATTTTCTGTAGCTTTTTTCCTCGACATGTCATGACTGATGCAGAGAAACAGTAATTGGTTGAACTGTTCATTTGGGATATATCAGGCTGTTTCAAATGAGCAAAATCTTTTGTCTGAATCTTTATAGTCTGGATAGGAAGGATGCTGCGTTTTTAGACACAATGTCGTATGCGGGGTGTGAGGTTCATCGGTTTGATCCCAGCGGTCGAGGGAGTCGAGAGCCTGCATCTATTAAGAATCATCGGGCTTGGTTAGACTGGAGAAATCCACACCGTCATGCAGGCCTCGGGGGTAATCTACAACACAGGCTACTTGACATTATGGACTCCCTGGGCCACAGCATGGTACTTACACCCAAATGCACTCATTCTATGATTATTTTACATGGACTACAAGTCACTGTCCACTGTCCACTGTCGACTTCACACCCACTGTCCAGTGCTAAATCAGTATTGAATCACCACCTTTATGTGCATAAATCTTTGTTCACTAGGGCGTCATCGCAACAGTAGGGAATATGTGTATTATATTTAATCACTGGTCATTTAAAAATGTATTTATTTCATACTAATACAATATTTTTTCTTGCTTTTTTCTTGCTTTTTACTTCCATAAGGTCAAATTAATTTAGTGTCTGTTTATGTAGGTGGATGTTCTGCGTATGGATTTGGAGAGCGCTGAATGGCGCATATTAGAAAGCTGGATTAAGGATGGAACTCTTAGAAGGATCAATCAGCTCATTCTGACCATTCATCTGCAGTGGGCGGGGTTTGAGGTGGGTGGTGCCAAAGAGGAAGTGGTGCGTTTCTGGTACAGTGTACTGAGAGCCCTCCGCATCTCAGGACTCCAACTCGTGCATTCGGCACACGGCCCGGGACACATAGTGCTGAGACACAAACTGGCCGACTCACACAGCTCATACACACTCAGCTGGATAAGGACAAGCAAGCAGCCCAGATAATCACTGCAAAAGACATAATTCCAAAACTCTAATTCCATGGAAAATATGACAGATATGTCTAAGAGTACTTTAAACTAAAGCAGCTTCATTTAAGGAGGCTGGTGTGTTGATTACATAGAAATATACATCATATTTTTAAGAGGTAAAGTTGCATAGTAGTGTTATTTTGTTTCTTTGCACAGACTAAGACATGCCGTCTAGTGGTTGTGAACGGTACTGCAATGATTTGACTGCATTGTGCGCACAATTAAATCTATGCTGTGATTATCCTTTTATGATCCTTTTACAGAAATGGTAAATGAACGTCATTTTTATACAACAGGGCAACGTGCAATATTTTACAAGTGCACTGTTTTATATTAAATAAACTGTACGCAATAAAATGTTTATTAGAATCGTGTCCTATCTCTTTTTTTCGGTGAGTAATGAAATCCAGGGCTGCATTTGATTCACAAAAAAAATGCTAAAAGGCAAATAATGGGCATTCCATGGTCTCTTATCACTTGTGGCGTTTTCTCCTCTGAATTTCGTCATGTTTCGGATTTGTTCGGACTGGCCCGTTGTTCAGGAATGCTGATTAGCCCTCCCCTCCCTGTAGAAACTGCGAACAGATGTTTTCAAACCGCTAGGGTGGAGTTGCGCTTTCAATATTCCAGTTTATATATCCGCCCCTTTTCTGTGATTGATGGACGCATCAGCCAATAGTATCTTTGGATTAACACGCACCGTCCAATCAAAAGTTATCAAATGCGGGACTGAGCTGTTGCTGCCATACTTGTAGACATTTTGTCGGTTTAGAAAATTATGGACGGAATTAAACTCAGGGAATGGCACTGCTGAGGTAGTTGAAAAGCCAAAAGACGTCGGCATCCAAGGCCAAATCCACATATATATTCAGGTAAGACTGATAAGTATTTATATGTGCGTAAAGTATTAAAGAGTCTCAGTTGGGTTGGCGAGTTGACAGTAGATGTAACGTTAGGCAGCTAACGCTAACACTTCCTGCTCTGCACAGACGCCTCAGAGGGTTTAGGCCTCAGATAGTAGTTTTTGGAAGCATTTTAAGCTGTCGTGACAAATAACCCTACGTCAGTTTGATAGCTGTAATTTAGAACTGGAAATCAATTTACTGGGAACAACTTTGATTTGATCTTATCTTGTCACAAACAAAGTTAGGTTGGTATGTTGTGAACTAGAGCCTCCACTCCCTCCTAATGTAGGAAGTCTGATGGGTGACCATGTTTTTCCTTTATGCACAGGCATTTTTTTTATTTAAGCGGAATTATGTTACACTTCAAATTTGATTCAGATGTGTAAAATTATTCCTATTTGTACATTTAACTTTATATATAGGTCAAGGTTTCTTTATTTGTCACATAATAAATTATACAGGGTATAATCAGAAGTGAAATGTAAATCAAATCAGGTCCGCTCAGTGGACAGTGCAAAAGAATTAAAAAAAATTATATACAAGTAACACAACACGAGCATATATTGTGTATATATATGTAAAAAAGAGAAATAAAGAGTAAAATGTGCTATAGAATAACAAGTGCAAAACAAATGAAATGTGTAAAAACAGTATATTGGGACTTAATAAATAGTAATATGAACAAGAGGGATGTGCAAACGGGTTGTACCGGTTATGTACACATAGCAGCAATACAGATGATGAGAATATGAATGTTTTACAGTTAACAATGAGTCTTGTACGTGTTTATGAGACTGGGTTTGTGTTAAGGAGCCTGAGGGAAGAAGCTCCTCCTCAGTCTCTCAGTTTTTGCCATCATGCTCCTGAAGCACTTGCCAAATGGCAGTAAACAGAAAAGATGGTTACCGGGGTGAGTTGACTCTTTGAGGATTTTAGCAGCTCTGCTTTTACAGCGTTTGAAGTAGATGTCCTGCAGAGTCATATAAAAGGTTATGTAGTCATAACACGGTGAAAGGATATGATTAACGTTAGTTGTTTGTAAATGGGTAATTTGTGACATTTTAATAACCACAGTTAAAACACCTTTTAAAGTAAAATGTATATAAAATATAAAAAGACTGAAGACAAGAATTGTTAAATAATAATAATTTGTACATTTATATAGCGCTTTTCTAGGCACTCAAAGGGCTTTACATAGTAAGGGGATATCTCCTCATCCATCACCAATGTGCAGCATCCACCTGGATGATGTGACGGCAGCCATAGTGCGCCAGAACGCCCACCTCACACCAGCTTATTGGTGGAGAGGAGACCGAGTGATGCAGCCAATCAGTGTATGGGGATAATTAGGAGGCCATGATGTTCAGAGGCCAATGCAGCAGCCAATTCTGCCTCACTGCAGAACAAAGATCCAGGGGGCGGAGTTGGATCCACATCTAGCGGGTAGAGATTGGTAGGTTTAAGAGTGGAGATGGGTGGTTTAGGGATCAAGGGGTGGAGACGGGTAGGGTTAGGTCTATGTAAGGTGGGAGGAGTTGGATCTAGATCCAACCGTGCCCCCTGGATCATGTGTTCTGCAGTGAGGACTATCTCGGCCAATGGGCGAACTTGACCATGATGCCGAGGTCACACCTCTACTCTTTTCGAAAGACATCCTGGGATTTTTAATGACCACAGAGAGTCAGGACCTCGGTATAACCTCTCATCCGAAAGACGGTGCTTGTTGACAGTATAGTGTCCCCGTCACTATATTGGGGCATTAGGACCCACACAGACCGCAGGGTGAGCACCCCCCCCTGGCCTCACTAACACCTCTTCCAGCAGCAACCTAGTTTTCCCAGGAGGTCTCCCATCCAGGTACTGACTAGGCTCAGCCCTGCTTAGCTTCAGTGGGCAACCAGTCTTGAGCTTCAGGGTGATATGGCTGCTGTAGAGGGTAGTTATTTGCTGGTTTTTAACTTGAAATTTTAGTAAAAGTTGCATTTTGGCAGAAGAAACGCAGCAGTTTTGGTTCTGCTTTGAGTGTGAATGTGTTGAATATGTGTAATGTGAATGGGGGGTACCAGACAATATTATAGATTCTGCTTCCCCAGCTAATGACAAGATTTTTAATGCATTAAATTCTTCTTTTCTTTCTTTTGTTTTTGGTCTTCTAGGAGAAGGTGACTGAAATCATGCCTTTGGTGACACGAAACATCGAACCAAGGCACCTCTGTCGCCAGTCACTGCCAAATACGATCAAGAGTGAACTGGAGTGTGTGACCAACATCACACTTGCCAACATCATTCGCCAGCTTGGATCACTTAGTAAGTGTGTAATGGGGTGTATACTGAAGTAAATCGGTTGTGTGTTGCTGCTTTTAAGCTGTCATTTAATCATAGGTAAGTATGCAGAGGATGTGTTCGGCGAACTGTTTGTCCAGGCCAGCTCGTTTGCTGAACGGGTCAACACGCTGGGAGAGAGAGTGGACAAGCTGCAGGTCAAAGTCACCCAGCTGGACCCTAAAGAAGAGGAAGGTAAGAGACAGTGGGTTATACCCAACTTTTTCATTATAAATATGTGCAATATTAGTCAAATTTTGCTTTGGTTTAATAACATTTTATTTGGACCACACTGGTTTGTACAAAAAAACAGAATTATTAATGTTGATATTTGATTCAGTTCTGAAGAGTATTATTGCATGTTGTTTATTTTGTATTTGCTTTAGCTCATTTCAGGGCTCGACATTAATGCTTGTCTGGGACAAATGAATGTTTTGGACGGGCAAGTGAAAGAGAAATGTACTTGCCCAATCAGACAAGTAAATTGAAAGTCAATATCAAAAACAATAATATCTGCCTTTATTTATGATACAGTCTTTGCTATAGGGGAGTGCAAAATATATGCCGTTTGCGATAGTTTCGTAATTGTTGTTTTAACAAATATATTGCAAGAATCAAATAAAACACTTACAGAGTGCATGCATACATTACGTAAAGTCGTCTAGGTTAGACTAGCTTACGTGTGAGTGTGTTCTTTCACTGCATGATTCAGTATTACAATGCACAAAGAATGATCAGAAAATTCAAGATATGGGGGCAGATAATGTATATATTTATATCATTTCATATAGTTAAACAATATCACGCAAAGATCAAGCGCCTTTTTTTCTCTCCAAAAATCATGATTACAAATGTGATTTTATTACTGTTTAATAAACATACTGATAAAAAAAATTTATAGCCTGAATGCAAGTCGCTTTGGTTAAAAGCGTCTGCTAAATGCATACATTTAAATGTAAATATAATCATAGGTTAATTTGGAGTAGGCATAACCTCCAAAACCCTAAAGGCGATACCTTTTTAAAAGGTCATTACAAATGTTTCTAAAATGTTTATATTCCAATTGTGAGTTGGTCTTAGTGACTTAGGAGTCCTCTTTACTACTCCTGACGTTTCACAGATTTAGGAGCTAGTTTTGGTGCTAAAACACTTTGTGAAACACTCTTAGAGCATTTAGGAGTCCTAAATTTAGGACTGACACGCCCACTATTTTTAAGATTTTCTCCTAAATCGGCAAGTTATGAGCTACTTTTAGCCTTAAGATGTTTTGTAAATATGGGCCCAGATCTCTGTGCGGGTGTGAACAAAGCCTTAATTTGTGGTTTTTGGAGCAATGATGTAGAGCCCTGCGCGGGGCGGTTTTCTTAAACCCGCTCCCTCTGAATTTCTGACCAGGACCGCCCGCTCCCGCAACCTGCGTGTTCCTGTCCCGCCCACTCCCGCAATGTTTGTGTCCACTCCCCCCCCGCTCCCGCAGACTTTCTCTTTTCAAAGATTGTGAAAAATTTACACAAATACTCAGACTAAATATTTGTTGACCAAACCAAATACAAGTGACAAAAACGTTGTATTTTTTTTAATTAGCGTTATATAAAAAAAAAAAAACAAAGCCACAACTAGCGGCACCTCAGTTTTTTAAATGTACTGCATGATACACACTCACCAAACCATTAACTAAAGAAACAGTTTTAGTGTTAAAAAACTGTTTAAGTAAATAAGCCAAAGCACAATATGAAATAACATTTAACTTATTAAATAAATGATTAGAACTTGGAAATTAGGTATGTCGACTCAGGGCTGAGGTGCCAGATTTATATCACTTTTGCACATTTATGGCAACTTACTAAGTTGAACTCTTTCCCTTTTTTTCAGTGACTATTGAGAATTGTTTCTAGATGTCTGACTTGCCTTGATTTGCTTTTGTCAAGTAAACAGCCACTTTAATTTTCTTCTCAACTTCGTGTGTTGACGGCTTTTCTATAATATTCCAAATCCCACCCATTCCCCGCGGGTCTCCCGCAGAGTTTTCTTGCCGCCCGCAACAAAGGTAAAACCACCCGCTCCCGCGAGATTTGCGTTGGGACCCACGGAAGCCCAAACAAAATGCAGCCCTCTACAATAATGCAAAATGTGAATGAATTCCAAATGTCATTATCTGTCCTTTTTGTTCCTTTCTTTTTACTTCCTCTTTTTTCTTTCTCGTTCCAGTTTCTCTTCAAGCCATTAACAGCCGCAAAGCCTTCCACTCCAATTCCATCCAGGATCAGCAGCTCTTCATAAGGGTGTCACTACCACAGCCTATCCAAGAGACCTATCTGACCTGCAGCCAACCACCCCCCCTCAACAATCTGAGCTGTTACAGGTAAACACACCATCACATCTGACATCCATGTATTGACCATATATATATATATATATATATGTAAAACTCTATAGTCATCCCAATATATTAATTGTATTGCTTCAGAATATGAAGTATAAGGTTTTTCAGTATAAGGTGGTTAAAGTGTTTTCTGTTTTCCAGAGATGATGGTAAGGAGGCTCTGAAGTTCTACACTGATCCGTCTTATTTCTTTGACCTCTGGAAAGAGAAAATGCTTCAAGATACCAAAGACATTATAAAAGAGAAACGCAAACATAAGGTGGGACATAAGAGTATGAAGCATGTACAGCAACACCTTAACATACCATCCAAAATGCATGAGCTTCTGTAACTCTGCTTATTTCTGTGTTTATTGAGAGCAGAAGAAGAAAGATGACAACCCTAACCGAAGGAACTTGAACCCTCGAAAGATCAAAACCCGTAAAGATGAATGGGAACGCCGGAAAATGGGGGAGGAGTTTGTGAGCCCCAAACACGATACCATGAGGTAATAAATACTTGGGCCAGGCTGACTATATTTTAACTTTATTTTGTTTATTTTATTTTAGTGTATTTGTTTTTACAATGGTAAAGCCTAATTTAATTGCACAGTTTTTATTGCACATTTTACTCTTCATTTTTACATATATATATATATATATATATATATATCTATATCTATATCTATATCTATATCTATATATATATCTATATCTATATCTATATATATACACACACTCTTGTGTTGTGTTGCATATTTTGCACTGTCCATTGAGCAGACCTGACTTACATTTCACTACTGATTGATTATAACCTGTATAATTGAGTATGTGACGAATAAAAAAAAAAACCTTGAACAGTATATTAGACGGAGCACAGAGAAGTAAAAAATATTGTAATCATTTAAGTTACATGAATCCTTATCAAGATGGATATTTTGATGTTTTGTTTGCAGGATTTCAGAAATGATCTACATGTTATGTAGTAAAGCACAGTGCATGTCGGGGGTGTGTCCTCAATAGCCCAGCAGTAAACAGTGTGCTGTGTGCATGTGATTGAGCAATGTGTAGGATAGAAATTAAACTGAAATTGCAGTAAATCTGGTTGTTTTAACCAAGATTATGTTGCAAGATTTTGTTTTCAACTACATTTAAGTTCCTGCAATTTTGTAAATTTCCAGTTTATTCATGTTAATTCCAGTTAATTACCTTAAATTCCAGTTAATTACCTTATATTCCCGTTAATTCCCATGTATTCCCATTAATTCCCATGGAACTTTTCCAGTCTTGAAAATTCCCAGAATTTTGCAATCCTACTCACAAGCTTCTGAATAGAATTGGATCGTGAAATCTGTCAATATCCCGTGCTAATAAAAATAACATAGTGCAGCATGACTGTTTGAGGATATTATTGAAATCCATGTTTAATATTCATGTTTGTGTCTCTAACAGCAACTCTTCAGAAATGTTGAATGGCAGTATTGGCTCTGGTGATGATGGTCACTCTGATGGCTATTACGACCAAAGCACTAACTCCTACAGCTATGATCCCTGCTCTCCTCTCCCACTTCCAATGCAAGAGGACTTTCCACCACCACCACCTCTAGACATGCCGTGAGTGTCTTAAAGTAGCCTGCCATTTCTCTTGTTGAGTATCAAACACAGACTCTTCTGAGCTGACAAGCGTTTATCCTCTTGCAGGTATAATGATGTATCTGGTGGTCCTCCTCCGAAGCGTGGCAGTCTTTTAAGCCCCAGTCATCCTCCTCCAGCTCCACCAGCGATGCCTTCTTCTCCAGGCCGTCCGACTGTGGCTCCTCCTCTGGCACCGCCACCACCTCCACCTCCCGGTGGCATGATCCCACCTCCGCCACCTCTAGGTTTTGATTCACCCCCCTCTCCTCCTCCATTCTCCAGCAATGCTGTTTCCATCCCACCTCCGCCACTCATGGAACCCGGTAGTCCAGCTCCTCCACTGCCACCCATGGTGGGGGGACCGCCTCCTCCTCCCCCTCCTCCTCCTCCTCCTCCAGGTCCTCCTCCACCCTCTGCTCCAGCCCCACCTCCCTCAGGAGGAGTCTCTGCTCCTGCCGCACCAAAAGCCCAGCCTGCTCCAGCCGAGGGCGATCCTCACAGCGACCTTCTTTCAGCTATCCGTCAAGGTAACATAACTACGTACATTCACACATAATGACATTCACGTAATCACATTTACCACTGCTAAGTAGATGAGGACAAAAGTTTTCACTCATGTGCAGACCATCAAGACAGCTGCTTGGTTTGAAAGTGTTTTATACATCTTTACACTATTGATATTGAACAGTGAACCTTTTTTCGCTAAGGTGACGGCACTTTTAGTCTGCCTGAATTTTTTTCTGTGAAGTTGGACTAACAGACCTAGATAATGTGATTGTAGTTTGGCTTTGTCTAGCATGCACACATTAATTGGATTATAGTTTTTCTTGTCCTTATGGGCCCATAACAATGCACACTGGATATTTAATCTTTACATATTTGTTTACACTTTGCGTCACTTGTACATGGATGGATAGTCTATAATTCGACTAAGCAAAAACCTGCCAATGCTTGAATGTAACTGTGCATGTAAACATGCTGACTGTAAATCTACTGACTAGTTTACACCTGAAATGAACACGTTTCATGTGATTTGATCTCAAGTATTCAGAGCTAAATTTAGGTGCTAATGGGATCCGCAACATTTCATGTTTACATGTTCAAACAGCATTTAGGTTAGAAACGCATTTGGCCCCATCACATTTGTAATGTAAATGCAAATGTGTCATTGACGGAAGTGAATGGCTGCCTACCCGCCTGTCTGTTTATCGTGCAAAAAAATTGCTTCAAACAACTTGGAAAGAAAATTTTGCAGTATTTATTTCATTTCAGGTTATCAAAATCTTATTACTGGATGTTACTGAGATGCACTTAAGATGCCTGTATATGCAACCATTAAAAGTTTTGTTTGGGGTTTGTTAGATTTTTCTTCATGTTTTGGAAAGTGTTACACTCACCAAGGCTGTTTATTTGATCATAAATACAAAAAGAAAACTGTAATATTGTGAGAGATTGTTACAACATAGAATAACCGTTTTCTATTTGTATATAGTTTAATATGGAATTCATTCCTGTGATGTCAAAGCTGAATTTTCAGTAGTCATTACTTCAATCTTCAGAGTCACATCCATCAGAAATCTGTCATCATTCATCAATCATTCATGGTTTTTTCAGGATTCTTTTAATGATTTAGTTTACAAGATCAGCATTTCTCACTTTTGATCAATATAATGCATCCTTGCAGGATAAAAGTATTTGAAAATCTTATGTTTGAACGGTAGTGTATGACATGTGTTTATAGAGGTCTTACTGAACACTTGTTAATGTTTCTTAAACTGTCTCTGAGCTTGCTGTAATTGTGTCTGTGTGTAGGATTTAACCTGCGTAAAGTGGAGGAACAGCGAGAGCAGGAGAAGAGAGATCACATGGGCAATGATGTCTCAGCCATCCTGTCCCGCCGCATTGCCGTGGAGTGTAGCGACTCGGAGGATGATTCATCTGAATTCGATGATGAAGAGTGGTCTGACTAAAGCTATCACCCTCCTTTTCATCACCTGTGCGATGACATTAAGATCATTCCTTTTAGACCTCACACTTCTAATATTACCGGTTTATCTGCAGTGAGTCCAAAAGCAAATAAGGGGAAGTGGGCCAAACATTGTGTGTGTGTGTCCAGAGGGTTGAGTCCAATCTAAATGAGAGAGTTAATTATTTAATTGATAAGCCTTCTCCTGTTTCAGAGCGCCTGTGCCTCTGTATAATGTGGCCAAAAGTAAACTGAGACTTGTGTGTGTGTGTGTGTGTGTGTGTACCTCCATGTTTTTTTCTTGATGCATCTAATTGTTTCCGTTAAAATCTCACATGATTTAACATCACTCTGTATTAACTAATCAATTATAGCCTTCCTTACAGCCAAGACTAGACATACTTTATAATGCAGATTTAAAGTTGTAAGATGTTTTTTTCTGTTTAGCCCAAGTGCCTGCTTCATAATGCCTATTGTTTTATTGCCAAAGTTTTAGAAATTATGCAAGATTTTGAAATCAAAGAAAAGTGAGTTTTATTTGGTATATGTGGGTAATAATTATGAAAATTATATCAGCAACTGAAATAAAATCTGACATATAATACTGCTGTTACAGATGTTTTATAAGAGTGTTGTGTGCATAGCTGAATTTGTTTGATCTTGCTTGTGCAGAGGCTTTAAAGACTCAAACTGAACAGCAGCATGTCTATTATGCTGCTGATCTTGAGCTTCATGAATAGGTTTAGAAATGAATCATGCAACAGGCAAGCCTCTAAATAAGACCTTGTTTTCAGATCATCTCAATGTTTTAATGTGGGTGTTTTATGTTAAATATAATGGATAATTTGTAAAAAATAAAAAAAATGATTGGGTGGTTTTTACACATTTCATTTTTTACAAGTTCTACTTTGTAAATGAGATTTCAATACAAATCCAAACATTTAAAATGTAACATTGTAATAACAATTGTTCTAATTCAATGAGAATATGCAAGCCCACACTACACGTATAACAATATTGAATCAGAATCTGCTGTCTTTAAAGAGCTCAAGCATTTAAAGTGGCAGACGACAAAACTGCACACATTAATAACACGTCATATGTGTTGTTTTGTGTGATGCACTGATATCGTTATATTTATCAATCTTTGTGAAAACGGGCCTAAAGTGTCCTACTCAGTCAGCAACACAAACGTGCAATTTAGAACACATACCTGCTGCACAATAAGGCAGTAGATTGAGTTTTACTGTTGGTTAAAAACCAGGTAACTTTGTTCTAAATAGTCATAGAAGTGTTATTTTAGTATATTTGAGATACTGTTAGTTATAATTATAATTGTATTGTAATAAAACTATAACTAGTTAGTTTTATATATATATATATAGTTCTATAAATGTATATAAATATTATTTACATTTAGCAGATGCTTTTATCCAAAGCGACTTAAAGTGCATTCAGACTACATTTATTGTCAGTATGTGTTCGCTGGGAATCGAACCCACAACCTTTTGCACTGCTAACACAATGCTCTACCACTGAGCCACAGGAACACAGGGCGAAGAAAATTACATTTTATTAGTATTTTAAATGTTTTTAATATCTATATATTTACATTTTTTCAATTCAGATTTAGTTAAACTAAATAAACCTGTTTATTAATATTTAATTTCACATAATGGAAGACTTTTATGGTTTTAGTTAACTATAATAATCTTGATTCACGGCCAATTTATTTGGGTTAATATTTCAAATCTTAAGTTAAAACCTAAAATCACATTTTCACACTTTTAATATGGCTAAATGTTTTTCGAAGAAATACAACAGAAAATGTACAAAAGTTACAATTTATTCATTATAAACATTTTTCATAAAACAGCTCATTTGAACAATAAAACATGAATTCATACGTTTAGACATTTGTGACCCTCTCTGTGAAATCCAGGCTAGTCTCAAAATCTAATTAAGAGATAACGAGCATCAAATTTAGATTTCTACCATTAATTTCACTGTATTTCAATCTTTGACATGACCTTACTCATTCAATATTAAATATATAAAGGTAACATTTTCACATAATGTTCTTTTCCATATGAAGGATGATTTTTTGTAGAAAACAACAAATCACAAAAAAAGACTATAGCTTGGTTTCACAGAGAGGGTCACATTTTGTGCAATATTAATACATTGTAAGTGCAAACAATACATTTATGAAGTATAAAAATAACAAATGGCAAATAATTTGATCATTAAATACAAGCAAACTTGTTTCAGCTTAAAAGTCAAGTCGTAAAGTGCAAATGATTTTGATTCCATCAGTAAACTCTGAACTTCAGAGGACATAAAACGAGGCACAGATCTGAGACATTAAAGCGGACAGGAGGCGTTCTGCTTGAACCCCTTTAGTTGGCAACTACAACAGTGGCAGTCTTCTCAGTATAAAGTACAAAAATGACACATTTTAGCATTTAATAAAGTGATGCAGATTAGATCAGGTCACTGACAGTGGTCACCATTGAGACAGGAGATTTGGCAACAGTGATATTCTCAAACAGGAACAGACATTAACGTGAAACGGATCTTGTATGGCACCATAGAATCTTCCAAAGTGTTCAGGTGTGCTCCGAGCACATGATATTAGACATCGCTGGGAGTGTGTGTGTTTTTGTTGGGTGTGTTTGGTAGACAACAGCAGCAGGCCTGTCGCAGCACTCTCTGTATGTGTGTGTTTCTGTAGGCATAGATCAGAGGGTTCAGCAGAGAGTTTCCTGTGACTGGAACCAATGTGGCGTAAGTATACAGAGCTGGAGACGATCCGTCGGCCAAGAGACCATACAAGGCGAAGGGCATCCAGCAGCTGGCGAATGTGGCGAGGATGAGGGCGAGTGTGTGAACCCGCCGGTGCGTGTGTGTGCGCGCAGACGGGAGCGTGTGTCTCTGGAGGGCGATTTGGTGCGAGTGGCGCAGTACAACCTGGCAGATACGAGCGTTGAGCTGCAGCATCAGAGCCAAGGTCAGCAGGAAGCCGCCGCACAGGGTCGCCAGGTGCACTCGGGTCAAAGGGCGAAGAACGCTGCAGGATTCTCCATCGTGCAAGCAATTCCAGCCCATGGCAGGAAGAGCACCTTGAAGACCGGCAAGAGTCCAGCCGACGGCGAGAGCGCAGCGTGTTTGTGTGTGTGCGCGGCGGGATCCGTAGGTCAGAGCGCGATGTAACGAGAGGAACCGGTCCAGGGTGATTCCCAACAGAGAGAACACGGATGCGCTGAGCGCGCTCACTAACAGACCCACGCTGCCCAGCTCGAGAGCTTCTGAGTGCACGCACCGGCGAGACAGGAAGTGCAAAAGGAGTCCCACCCCTGCCAGGAAGTCCGCTCCGGCCAGGCTGCCAATTAGCAGGAACATAGGTGCACGCAGAGACGACGAGGAGAAGATGGTGGCCACGACTATTGCATTTTCACAGCAAATCAGGGCTCCTGATACGCACAGGGCCACATCCCATGGAGTCATCACTGTGGCCTCCAGGGGTTTAGGGGTGACATGGGAAGGGGTGAGCTCCAGAAGTTGGCTCATTGCCAAGATGACTTCTAAGCCCACTTCAGAGTCATTCAGGGCCATTACTGTGGGAGAAGGAGACAGATTTAGTCACGCAATCCACAGCACGGTGACTGTCACGCATTCTGCTGAGCACTCCAGACCCGAGCTCATAATGACATGCAGAGTAAGATGAACTGCAGTTAACTACATCTTATTCAATCTAACATCCCTAGTCTGCACACTACAAGCACTACTGGAGAAGCTGGCAAGGGCAAAAGCTAATGGAACACTTTATTAATCGATCTCCAAATGCATACTGCACATTTCATTTAGATTACATTACACATTTAATGTAAAAAGAATATTAATTATATGTAAGAATTCTTCAATAAAAACCTTGGGTTTTTATTGAAAAGGCTTGGGTTTGTTATATTTTAGAGATAAGTCTCTTATGCTCAACAGTACAGTGATATTGTGAAATATTACCATTTAAATTAACCGTTTTCTATATTTTAAAATGTATTTTATTCCTGTGATTCCTGTGATGGCAAAGCTGAATTTTCAGCAGTCATTGCTCCAGTCTTCAGATTTGTCTCTCTGTATAGGTATATTTATATTGGGTTGTTGAATTAAAACACACTATAATGCAATATGAAATTAATAAACAACATGAAATGCATTATTTTAGTGTTTTAATGTCATGTGGTATAGATAACGTGTAGGTAAAATATTTTTTTCTTTAGTCATTGTTCACTGAAAGGCTAATTTTAAACTTTAAGCTAACATTTATTTGCCACCTATTATTATCATTATCCAGAACTGAAATGTGTTTAACTCACATTAGTTATTCATGAGGCATTATCATTAATATTAATTCAAACAAACTTGAAACAATTACACACAACTCATAATTTCAATGGGTTTACAGGCAAATTAAATATGTATAGGTATCTCCTGGATCCTGGGGGGTTAAACGAGCGCCTGGCTGGGAATCACCGTTTGGAAGTTCAACGCAGATTTGAGTGCTCCTCAAGCAGACTGATACAACATACACGGTCATGTAAAATACACGCACCAATAACACCCTTCCTCAATGTCTGAAACATTCCCTGACAGCAAAGCTAGTCATCTTGGATTCAACAAGAGTCAGAGAATATATAAAGATGCATAAAACAGACTTACGGAAGCTGTAGAAGATTGCAAAGCGGACAATTATTCACGCCACCATCCGACTGAAGGTCTCCTGGAGCGCGCGCTGAAATCTGAGCTCGAGCTGCCAGTGAATCCCGGGGTCGCGAGCAAATCCAGTTCTCGAGAAAACGATGTCAGGTTTCTTCGTAGCTCCGCTGTTTTCGCTCTTTCGATCGCTTCTGTATAACACAGCTCCGGTGGGCTGCGAGCTATACCTTCACCGAGTCCCCTCTGACGTCAGTTACGATGATGAGGGGTGATTCTGCCCCGGTCGACCAATCAGGAGACTCTCAGGCACCAGCCTCTGTCGTAATTTCATTCATAAAAATACCGCATTCTTTCACCCCGCCCACTGCGACGGTGGGAGAGAGGACAAGGTGTAATCAATCGGCCTTGTTAAAGGCAGTGCGTGCGTGGACAAAAATGTCACTGGGCATTCATAAAAATCACTGATGATAAACATTTAACTAGTAAACTTATATCAGAACAGAAAAGACTGGCCTCAAGCGTGTGATCGTGTGTGATTGAAGGGGAAAGTGAGAGTGAGTCACTGCTGTCCGTGGTGCTGAAAAACTCGCTCGCTCGCTCGTTGATTGTGACGTGAGTTGTGCCGCACTATTGGGGTGCGTGGCACGACTCTACGATCTAATTTCACCTCTACCTTAAAATCCCACATGTTCATCTATAATCTTGTATAAGTGACAAAACTAAAATATTGCGCACGCGCATCTGACTTATTTATCATCTTATTTATCATTTGTATTTAAATACTGTTGGGATGATAGACGGTTATAACTATGACGTAATTTCCCCGCAGATGATGGAGATTATGGCGCTTCCCGGCAGATTTGGCGCGTGGGCGTCGAAGCGCTCGCGTGGCTCTGCATTTCAATGAAGCAGGTGGGCGAGCGCTACAATACTGGGGGACTCTCCTGTTCTCTGTAAAAGGACATGCGCTTCCGGTGGTCACCAGCTGGAGAATCTCCCCCTTAATCGTTCTGTGGTCGGGAGAGTATCTGACATTGAAGATACTGACTAAAGATACTGAACAATTTATTGAACAATCCATCTTTATGATTGTTATGATTGACTAATATGGGGGCTTGTTGGTAAAATATAGTCTAATAATAATAATATATTTAAAGTAACAGTATTATATATGACAGGAATTCACTCAATCAACAAATCAAATACATTAGTGTACACCAGCGAGATTAAATTGTAAGGATCAGTTTGAACAACCTCCTTAAGGTAATTGCACCATGTTGTTACATGTTTCTAAATGCAGCTTTCCAGGATTTCTAGCTGGTGCCTTTTGAGTGTTTATTTTCTCCATCTCTGCTAGTCTGTGCAAACCTTTTTTGTAACAATCTCCATTGTATGTAATACAATAATGCATTATTAGCCTGATGCATTAGGATATGATATGATGCATTATGATGCATAGCCCATGGTATACAGCATAAGCTCATTCCTGCGGTTCTGTATGTTTGCTTCTGTGAGTTTATGTCATTGAGAGAATCATTTAAAAAGGATGTTTAGAAATAAGAGCACAGACAATGTTTATCCTTCCACTGTTGTATCTCCTTGAGCTCCTTTTTGGCGGGAAATTTGTGTGCGCGTGTGGTGGGGGTGTACTGCGGAATTTCTGTTACCTAATATCTGCAGAGCGCATGCGCGGCTTTATCTCTCTGCACCTAGTTCTCACTCTCTCTCTCTATTCACAGGGCTTGGCACTATATCTGTCTGTGTGTCGTGAGACATTACAAAACAGTTTAAGGGGTGATGGTGTGGGTTTTAATTGAACGATGGGTAGGCACTGAATTTATTGTAAAAACAAATGCTGACCTGATTTGCATTGATCCCCAGATATAGCAATGATAGGGGTGACTGTACTCCAACACAAGCATGCATTCTCACACCTACACATACTGTATATCATCCCCTCCTTGAGGTATATAGTGAAAACAGAACTTGTTATGTAACTATGCCAAACTCTGGCTCTCTTCCTCTGGCCCTGTTATGTTTGTATTTCCTGGCTAAAATATATTTCAAATGTACAATAATTATGTTACAAAGCACAGTTTTTGTTTAAACATTCAAATGACAAAATATATTACAAAATGTACTTGAGGGGGACAAGAAAACGTATTTCAAATTTCAAAATGCATTTTGGGTAAAAAATAAATGTATTTTATTAATTTATGTTGGACTGTGTCAAAGCAGTTATATTTCATATTAAAATATGTAATAAACCACTTATAAAATGTCTAAAAATAAATGAGGAAATATACCTAACCTGAAAAGTATTTATGCAAACATATTTTAAAATCTACATTAGCAATATAACAATTTTATTTCTATTTTAAAATATATTTAACATGTAATTATATATAAAATATATAACTACATGGCATCCACACAGCCTTTTAGTGTTTTTACTCTACACTGCTTTCTCTAAAAGCCTTTTCTGGGCCATCAGAGAGACAGACAAACAGAAAGAAGGTCAAAAGAGCCAGTATGGACATGCTGGTGACGGTTTATAACGATCTGGTACGGCGCAGGAGACCTGCATCTTTTGGGAATGAGATGTGACAAATTTCTGCAGCCTTCTTGTGAAAAGGCAGAATATCTTCACTGGTGTGGATATCAAGACATGGTCATTTGCCATTTGGTTGCCATGTTACCTGTCTCACATTACACACCTTCCAGTCTCGCTGAATCAGAGGGCATGACGTCAACACACACACACACACACACACACACACACACACACACACGCTCCTCACAGTTCACAACGACCTTTCGTCTGGAGGACACAGACATTCAGGACTCAATGTTTGCTTGACAGGTACATTTATGACTCCTACTCTTTAAGTTTTTAGTTTTACGCTTTCTGAGCTGAGGTAAAGTTGTTTGTGTTTCTTAGTTCATCAAGTGTTTCACTTTCAATTTGTTGGCATCTAGTGCTTGTATCAAACTTTAGTTGTGTTTTGGGGGTCAGTGTTTCGCAGGGTAAGTCTGACTAGAAAAAGTTACGATTGTTAGATTGTTAAGTTGTAGCTTTATTGATAATTTAAGTCAACACTTCCAGTTCGAAATGAGGAACTTTGTGCATGTGTTTATTACAGGCGGGATTATTGACGATTTTTTGAGGATGAGGTGTGTGTGGGCCGCACTCTGTGGGATTGTACTGCTAACGCAGGTTTTTATAACCAATTCACAAACCCCAGGTAAGTGCCAATACATTTATGAGCTTGTATATCAATGCTGAATATCTAATAGTTTTATAGCTAAAATTTGAACAATCTTTAAATCTAAAATACATAGACCACTAGACTATCTTGCTCTGATGTCTCGCAGGATCGCAGCCATTATATTCAATTGTAACTTTTCTTCAATGCTATTTCAACAACACTTACTCATCAATATCAATTCAGAAAACATTCCTCTCAATTCTACAATGTGATTTATCTATAATTAATTTGATAACATTTCTAACTTTCTCTCTCAAACATATGTGAGTGTTAGGTGAGATTATAAGCTTACATCTTTTATCTCTTGCTGGCCTGGCAGATTCATTCATTGGGGACTGTTCTCAGTTTGACTCGTGTAATGGCTGCATCAGCGGAGACCCGGCCCTCAACCTGACACGATGTGTGTGGCAAAGTTGTAATGACGGTAAAGAAACTCATGTAGCATATGAGTTAAATGAATTCTCCTGTGCAATGTCTCCGTTGTTTGTGCGCACACACATGTACAGAGGATCCCACCGAAGGACATGTGATCCTAGCCACAGAGAGCCATCTCAGGAACAACCCGGTGAATTATTCAAACACAGGCACACGCGCTGTTACAGCTGCCGTCCACACTGACATCAGTCTTAGTAAATAATTCAACACCATTATCTACCCTCCTGGAAATAAGTGTGAGGAGACATCAAGAGAGAGAGATGTTCAGCAAGAAGCAGCATCTTTTAGTCTATTCATGCTCTGTTGCCAAGGCAACCAATGGTGTAACCCAGTCTCTGTCTTTTAGACCCATATCTAAAATACAACTAGCTTTACATGCTGTCTATGCTCACCCTGCTTTATACTCTAAAATAAAGAAAAGGCTTAGAATACTGGATGACATTATAGCGCTTTCTACTCGACTACTTGTCAAATAAACAAATTCCTATGACTTGAAATATTGATTTAAGTTGATAACATTTTATATGATTGTAATCCGGAAATGCTAAATTCATAATTTTTCATTGTCATGTGACCTACCTGTTGTGTCGCTTCACTTCCATTTACAAATCCTCTCCTGTGGCCTCCAGCAGTATTAATCTGTCCATAAGATCAGAATCAGAATGAGCTTTATTGACATGTATGTTTACACGTACAAAGAATTTGTTTTTGTGACAGAAGATACTGCACTGCAACAGAATGACAGTGACAGAACAAAAACACAGATAATAAAAAGAAGAATTAAAAAGAATAAGTAAATAAGGAATAACAATATACAAATTGACAATTTTATGTACAGGTATTTAACAATGGACAGTTTTGTATGTACAGGTATATTATGTGCAATTGAAGTGTAGAAGATTTCCGTCACTCGCTTGAGGTATTCGGCCAATCACAATGCAATGTGGAAAATAATGTTTTTTTTTACCTTAAACCCCAAAAACACATTACATTACACCAAATACACAAAATAATGCAAAGTCATATGAACACTTTAAATTGCTCCATATGATATCAATGATTCAACCATAATTTTATGAAGCTACGAGACTACTTTTTGTGGGCAATAAATAAATAAAAGTAACAACATTATTCAATGATTTCTTCTCTCCCAGAACAGTCCTCCTCGATTGTTGTGTGGTGCTGCTGTGTCAGAACATGCCTTGTTTACAAGCAGAGGAAAGCAATGCACATGTGTCGATAATGGCAGTGGACTGTTCCGGGAGAGAATAAATCATTGAAATTAAGTCGTTATTTGCCCATAAAAAGCATTCTCATAGCTTCCTAAATTACGATTGAACCACCGATGTCACATGGACCATTTTAACAATGTCCTTCCTGCGTTTCTGTGCCTTGACCGTGGAAGGACCCTTCCTGTTTGTATAATCAATTATGGTCTGTTACTGCATCGATGCAGAATCTGCATTGCAATGCATCGATGCAACGATTAATTTCAACATTAATTTCGTATCCTGGCAATGCTTTTCATACTTTTCTGGACCTTGACAGTGCAATTTACTTGGCAGTCAATGGTACAGTCACAAGCCTCCCGGTTTTCATCCAAAATGTCTTAAATTATATGTTCCGAAGACGAACAAAGCTTGTACGGGTTTGGAACAAAATGGGGGTAAGTAATAAATTACAAAATTTTCATTTTGGGGTGGAGTTTCCCTTTAACTCTCCCCCTTCTAGTGGAATGACCTACACAACTCAATACGAGCAGTCCTTTGCCATCTAACCGAGAATTTTCACAGCACTTACATATCATTGCTCTTTTGATGGTTTTAATTGCTTCTATTGTCCTCATTTGTAAATTGATTTGGATAAAAGTGTCTGCTAAATAAATATTAAGCCCTGGTGGATGGTCCACATGGACTTGTTCAGAGCGGTTCAGAGACAACAGTGCTAGTGATTTTTTTGAGCGTTTGAATATCAAAAATACCAGACCGCTGGGTGGCGCCGTAGATCTTAGTCAGGGTAGCGCCATATTTAAAAAGTGAGGGGTAGTGCTCAATGGGTTGTACTGTTGTTTAGCAAAATATTGTTTGCATTTTTTTCTTCAGCTAACGGAAATTGTTCTGAAGAAGAAACTATCAGTAATTGTCGAGTCATAGTCATTATGAAAATGACATGATCTTAGGATCTTTAAGTCTACCCTGCTGAAAAAAACTATAGAACCCTGCCTAAAACACAACAGAAAATGTGATGGATTTAATGGTTATAATGGCAATTGTATTGGTTTTAATGGAAACTATAATGATGTCTACTGGTATGTGATAGATTCTATTGCTGGTACATACTGATAAAAAAATGTATAGCCTGATTTGGTCCCTTTGGATAAAAGCGTCTGCTAAATGCATAAATGTAAATGTAATGAAAATGTAATATTGGTGGGGTTAAATCCTATTGGAAAAATGTCCAAAACACACCACAAAAAAATATTTTGTAATGGTTTTACTGGAAAAAGCTAATGGTTTATAATGGTATTTTAATTGAAATTCTGTGATGGTTTCTATTGGGCTTCTATAGTTTTTTCTAGCAGGGTATTCTTCACAGTCTGCTTTCGTATCCCTTACTAAGGTCTATTGGTCAATCAGAATCAAGTGTAATAATTAAAGCTATTTAATTCCCTTATCTGATGGTGACTGAATTTCAGTGTTATATATTTCATTTTCAGGAAATGACACAAGATGCATGTCTGACACTGACGACTTTGGGGGCTGCTCTGTCTACAATGAGACCGGCGTGTGCCAAGGCAAGCAAAAATGTGCATATTTACAAATGAATGTGTGTGTGTGTGTGCTTATGTGTATGTTTGTTTATTGCTGCAGATGGTGGGTCCACTGATGGTGGTGGCAAAGGTGAGGCATTTGATTCTCTCTGTATGAATCCTATTGTGCCTATACTTTTGTTTTTGATGTTGTTGAAAGAGATCTCTTGCGCATGAGGAACATCTTTCCGTGAAATTATATTTGATCAAAATAAATTAGCATAAGTACAAGTGATTAAGATTACAAATTAATAAATGTAAAATATGGCAAATTAAAAGAACAGTATAAAAACTAATGCAATATCCAGACTGAGAGAAATTCTGAGAGAAATTACTAAAAACTGAGTATAATAATCTTCAAGAGCAAAAGAGATGAAGGTCTTCAGAGCATACAATAAGAGAGAAGGCAAAGAAGCCAATATGGGGAGCAGTATATAGACTAGATTAAGCAGTATGGAATGTTTATGTCTGATCGAAAAAATGTTACATGAAATTTTCCATTATGTCATTACGTGTTGTCAAATATTTCCCTATATTTAGCTCAGGACTAGGTCATGTTGACATTGAGGTAGAAGTAAGATAAAAAATGGGCAGTTGAGCAATCTTCTTGCAAATACCAGCTCTTGGAAAATAACTTCTAGTATCATGGAAATAGAAAACACATTTATCCTTGCATATAAAATATTTTTGCAGAGAATAAGTTTCCAATATCCTGTCCAACATTACTTAAGCATGACAAAATGTAGGCTACCTTTTATCTGTCAATTAAATGAAATATATTACATCAATGGAATATGTGTACAACTGTAATTATGAAAATAAATGTATAATACTTGAGTATATGAGTATACATAATACAGAAATATGAATATAGTGTAACAAACCATAAAAGGATAAGTCGTAATGAATATAATGTATGAATGATTATGAAAAATAAGGAAACATAACCATATTGTAAATTCTGTTACACCGGTTGTAGTTTACTGAATTCTCAGTTTCATTATAGATACAACCCCGGGCTCTGATTTCTCTCAAGCATCATTTGACCTGTCCAGCTTCATTGGAGGAATCATCTTAGTGCTGGTGTTGCAGGCTGGGGCTTTTTTTGCCATGCGGTTCCTCAAAACGAAAGACAGCTCTTATGAAACGATGTGAGTAATAGTCATTTATTAATTGAATGTGAGCTTTTTCTTGATGAATTTGTCCTTAAATATTTAATGCAGTATGTGAGAACAACAAGGGCATGTACTGGCAGAGGGATTCATCCTGTATGTGTCGATCATTAACTGTGTAACTGTTTTGCCACCTTCTCTTACAGTGACCAACCTCAGTGAAAAAATGAAAATTATGAAACAAAGAAAAGAAAAGCAGATGCTGAAAGGAATGGATGTTGCATTGGGGAGAATCATGATACTGTTTTCTTTTTGCTTGTCCTAAAGCAGTTAATTGCTTTGGTTAAATCACCATTTCTTGAATGACAAAACTATTTTTGTGTGTATAGAAGAGAGAAATATGAACAGAGAATGATATAAGCATGTGGTATGATAAATATAATAGGGAATTATTCACATTTGAGCGTGGGCATGTGATTATCTCTTGTGGTGTGAGTTTATATCTGTTTAAGGTGATTTAAATCTCTGGTTTGGCTCTGTTTCTGTTTGTTACTTTGATTTAAAACTATTTTTTTTTTTTTTTAATAATTGCATGCCCTTTTATCTTCTTTTTATTAAATGCTATATTTTGCAGGTAGTTACCTGGACTCATGTAGCATTGAAATTGAATGAAAAATAAAGCAATAAAGTAATTCGACTCTGAATGTTATACAGTGTTAGCCCTGTAGGTGTCAGAAGAACGAAATCTTTAATAACCTAAACCTCACTGGGCCTGGAGGATGCATCAACCACTTACAAGAATCAACATATTTTGTGCTTTTGACAGTATGTTAAACGGTCCTTCATTTATTTTCTCTTTAATCAACTTTCAGCAAAATTTTCATCAGCCTATAACTCAATTATACAACCAACCTTTTTTCCTGTAATTCAAAATTGTTACTGTATAATAGTGTTATCTTGGTGAATTTTCACGTGGTGCAGCTGACAGTTTTTACCATCAATTTAATAAGACATTTTTTACAGTGCACATGATTTTGAATTTGAATTTCAAATTCACATGCCTCTGTATTCCTCACATTGGGCTCCTTCTCCCATTCTCTTGTGTTGATTCATAGACACAAATTCCACACACTCACATTCAGAAAGAACACATGAAGAGTTCAGATGCAAAAGCCACTAAGTGCTATCTGAAATATTCTTCCAAAATTAGCTTTTTCTCAGGTATTTATGTTCAGTTATTTCATGAACAGAACCTATTAATTGCCATTGAAGTTAAATAACTGAACCCACACATGAGAGCCTGAGAAAAATGCTCATTTTGGAAGAAAATTGAATATGGCGCTTAGAGGTTTTTGCATCTGAACTCTTCACATACTCTCACATTCACTCTACATTCTGTGAGGGTGGTATCCCTGCATTCATTCGGGCTGTAGGACTGTCAAATGACTGTTTTATATAAAACAGTAAATTTCTTGTCTATCACCACCCTTTACTGAAACCACCAACAGAAATCATCACATTTAGAATAACAAAATATGTAAGAAAGAAGACTGCTAGAATGTGACGCTATTGCATTACAGTAAATAGCTTTTAAATGTTAATATGGAATCAAAACTAATTTGCACATATATTGTAATTGAAACAGTTTAATAACATTAATGAGTGGTTCTACTTGGAAATAGATTCATGAAATTATGCACAGGTAATTTCCACTCAGCTTGTATGGGCAATGTTATCTGAGGGATAAAGAAAGAGAGAGATAGAGAAACAGCTTTAGGTACAAGAAGACAGAAAGACCTATGTCTGGCCTGTGGCTTTTAACCCAGTTCAGGAAGGCAAAACTCAGATAGAAAGGACAAGGAGGATCCAAAAGTAGGAATTTAACTGTCTTTGTTCATTTTCAAACTTACAATTTGCATTACCACACAGCTTATCTTTCACTTTTCTCATATCTTTCAGATGTTTGTTGTTTTTGCTCACTCTGTGAGGGGGTGGGGTGTGAGAACTTTTGTTTATCTAGACGAGAGACGAGAGCATAAGAGGGAAGCAGACATCTGCTCTGTACTGATAAGCCAAAACACATTCTCTCTGACTACTGTCCTTAGCAATTCTGCAACACCAAAAGGTACTCTTTGAATCAAATTAAAGTCCAACAAGGATTAAAAATAAACAACATTAAGCTCTATTAAGAATAAAGAAAAAAAAATTATCAGATTATGATAAATATTATCATACATTATATTTTATCATACATTATATTAACATTATATTTACATTATGGCACTGATGCAGTGCAAACCAAGCAGACAATCCAGACAGTCACAACAACAACAAAAATTCAAGTACAGTTGAATTACAGTTCAAGTATCTGATAATGATGATAATATAGAACCCAAGAAATAAATCAAATAAGCATAAACCTTGTAATAGCAGAATAAAAACGCAATGAAAACATAAATCAAATATGACCAAGAATGTAAGTATAGATAACCAAGGCACTCTGAAGGAGAAATATATCTGCAGAATGCAAAAAGTCTTCTAAAATGCATTAAGAAAACCAAACATTTCATAGGCTGTGCTACGTGACAGGAAGGACCAAGAAATTTCCCATTGAACTAACTTCTCTTACAATGTTTCAAAGTTGAAACATTCTTGCAGGTCCTTGTGATAATATTTTTCATCAGCCAAACTGATTACAGTACGCGATTGTAGTTTTAACACTATTTAAGATATGGGCATGTAATGAAATGTTGCCACCGAAAACTGAGCATCAACTTCCTCTCAATGTTTTTACCTTGCTAGGTCATAAAACATACCTGTGTGTATGTGTATGTAGCCGTACCCTGTATGTTCAATTAAACCGTTACGTTAAGTAAGGACATGTTCAAGTAAACATGGATAAACATTCTAAAAAAACTACACACACATATATGTATGAATATATAAATGTACTGTGTGTATGTATATTTGTATACAGGTACATTTAAAAAAAAATTGAATATCATGAAAAGGTCAATATTTTTTGTCACTCATTTCAGAAAGTGAAACCCATATATTAAATAGACCCATTACACACAGAGTGAAATATTTCAAACCTTTATTTCTTGAAATTTTGATGATTATGGCACAGATAATGAAAACCCAAAATTCAGTTTTTCAGAAAATTAGAATATTACATAAGATCAATAATTTTTTTTAATTTTAAACAGAAATGTCAGGCTTCTGAAAATTATGTTCATTTCTATGCACTCAATACTTGGTTGAGCCTCCTTTTGCATGAATTACCGCATCAATGCGGCATGGCATGGAGGCAATCAGCCTGTGGCACTGGCACTGCTGACTTTATGTGTGAGGGTTCAAAAGCATTCCCCAAAGGGAGGCTTTGGCCAGACCCCCATTCAACACTCAGATAAAACATGGCAGCAATAAATGCACTTAAGACACACACACACACACACACACATCTAGGAAATTCTTGTATACTTAAGCCAAGAAGAGGTAATGACAGCAGCAGTAATTCTTTTCTTTAATCTCTTTAGGCCGAGAAGGTCACGTTGGCCTTCAGAGAGAGACAACACAATAGTGTTGGATAGTTTATCACATCCTCGGCCTTGAAGGGGAAGATGATCACACAGCAAAAAACATTAAATATGCAAAACGTACTTATTAATTTGAAATGTAAAGACAACGTATAAGATTAAAAAAACGAGAAATAGTGATACCTTAAATAAGTTAATACAAACACACACAAAGTGGTTTTATAAGGGTTTTTTCCCCCAAGAAAATTCGTTTTTTATTTGTTTAATACTCTCCTATTTTTAGCTTTTGGAAGTTCAAACGTTCAGTTTCCTCATTCATAGTTTCATTTCAGGAAACTAGATTTACGAACATTTGAGTTTATGAATATTCACAAAGCTTTGCTGACGTATTAATTAATATGCATGACGCTACACACCTCCAAACCACGCAGCAACAGTTTAACGTTACACCTCACTAAAGAATAAAGTACAGGTAGGCAAGCAAATGATCACTTTAACCTATGAAAAAACACTTATTAACTATTTTTATCTGATAAGTTCAGAGTTTTTGTCGGACGTAATAGACAAGCTAATCGCACGTGCTTAGATGGGAGCGGGCACTCTTTAGAAATCACAACTAAACGGTAACGTTATCACTTTATAAATACTCGATGTCTTTTTTTCTCGTAACGATGAAATGTCGCCGGTTTCGTATCATGTTGGGGTTATTGCCATTTTCTCTCTGTTAGTCAACTAAAACTTGAATACTATGAGTAAGAACAGAAAACGATGGGTTGCAATTATTTTCTGACGGTTGCACTCACTAGACTTGCGAAATTTGTAAGTAAACATATCCTACCTTACGTTCGCAATGGAAAACTAGTTAGTGCCTACTTCATACTGTGTACTAAACCGTCCACATAGTAAAACGGTACACATTATCGAAGATTTCCTTCAGACATTGCCAGACGATCTCATCGATGAGAGAAAATTGGCATATTCCACTCAGTATTCGTAACGTTACACTGCAGATATCGTAAGTGTAGGATGTTAGCATGCTATTCTGAATGTACCAGTGGATAGCTTGGAAGTTTAGCCTATCTATAACGTTACACTGTTTTAGTTTTTCTTTCTCCCTCTAGTTGATTCTGGGCAATTTGAGTTTGTTGTCTTCTCAGCAGCCCAATTATGTTTGCTACCAGCAGCCCAGGTTTGTTCTGACACATTTTCTAGTAACGTTACACTCCTGTAATTATATTTTACCATAGTTGTCCTCTTTGTGAAAAGTGTACTGAATTGCTTTCCAGGGTGCCACAGTCACCTGTACAATTCCATATGTTCATATCTCCACAATCAGAACAGAGCACAGCCCATCATTGGTAAGAGAGGGTAAAGTATCTATAATGTTTAAGTTCCTGAATTTATAGAAATATCTAAAAAATCTCTATTTTGTGTGTGAACCTGTTTAAATGTTTCAGGTCTGAACTCGGTCACGGAGGTGTTGGCATACAATCAGCCTGCATTGTACTTTTGTGATGTCTGTGTTTTGAGAATAACCAAGGCTGATATCAGGAACCACATCATGGGCAGCATTCACAGATACAATTATATTGTAAGTTATTGGTTTTGAGATTATTTTATTTTATTTTTTTCAACATGACATGACAGATTGTTGTGTTTTCTTCTCTATTTTATGTAAGGGAATATGAAAATATACACGATTTACTCTTACATTAAGTGATTTTATTACATATTTATTTATGCACGCTTACAGTTATGCTTTATTGAGTTTTAATTTTCTAATGTGCATATTTTTGTTAAGATTTAATGCATTAATTTACTCTTTATTGAAGGATGTAGAAACTCTTTAATATATACACATTTATGTTCTGCTTGCATTGACCCTTCCATGGTACACGTGAAAGCTGTAATACCTTTACGCAAATCTAATATTTGCATTTAAGTTTTTCATAGTTGTGGTTAGAACATCTAGATACTCCATCATTGATCAATGCAAAACTGCATGCTTCTCTTCTTCTGTTGATGTGATTAAATGCACATTTTATCAACTACTTTTACTGTCTTCTGATTCTACTGGCAGCAGTTTTGCTATGTAATTATTTTTTGGAACTTTCCATAACAGAAATCTCATCATGCACATGGGTGGACATCTGATACAGACCTGACACTCTTGGCTCGCCTTCTAATGGATATCGCAAAAAAAGTTGAAAAAAAGGAGGGAACGGGTGATATACAGGTAAAAAAGTATAATTTTATATATATATATATATATATATATATATATATATATATATTTCTCCTCACTAACCTTTACATTTCTCCGAGAAGGTTCTGAGTGTGGATGAAGTCATCTACAAGGAGATGACATCATTGCCTGTCCCTGATGGTCTGTCTTTTATGTCTTATCTTATTGCTCCACCTCTCCTTCACTCAACACTTGTTAAAAATAGCTGCAATTAATGAAAACTTAAGTTCCCTTTGGAGTATATGTATATTTTCCATGCAAAGCTCTTTAAGTAAAGAGCAATCGCCTCAGAAATACAGGTACATCTAAACAAAAATTTAGAATATGGTGAAAAAGTTAAACACATTCTCTCTCAGAAGCATCTTACCTGGGCTAAGGAGAAAAAGAACTGGACTGTTGCTCAGTGGTCCAAAGCAGGGCTGCACGATATTTTGCATGCGATAGTCAATTCGCGCTCAGAATCCCAGATGAATCGCATTCAATAGTGAACGTAAGATTGTGTAGCTTGTCAGAAATCTACGGCTCTGTATTAAATGCCGCTCCATTTGAAAACAGCTGATGAAGATTTACAGCTAATCACAGAACCGGCTTTCCTGACGAGATGCGCATGACTATCGCATGCGATATATCGTGCATCCCTAATCCAAAATCCTCTTTTCAGATGAAAGTACATTTTGTATTTCATTTGGAAATCAAGGTCCCAGAGTCTGGAGGAAGAGTGGAGAGGCACATAATCCATGCTGCTTGAAGTCCAGTGTGAAGTTTCCACAGTCTGTGATGATTTGGGCTGCCATGTCATCTGCTGGTGTTGATCCACTGAGTCAACGCAGCCATCTACCAGGACATTTTAGTGCACTTCATGCGTCCTTCTGCTGACAAGCTTTATGGAGATGCTGATTTCATTTTCCAGCAGGACTTGGCACCTGCCCACACTGCCAAAGGTACCAAAAGCTGGTTCAGTGACCATAGTGTTACTGTGCTTGATTGACCAGCAAACTCACCTGACCTGAACCAAGAGGAAGATGAGAGACACCAGACCCATGCAGATGACCTGAAGGCCGCTATCAAAGCAACCTGGGCTTCCATTACACCTGAGCAGGGCCACAGGCTGATTGACTCCATGCCACGCCGCATTGATGCAGTAATTTAAGCAAAAAGAGGCCCAACCAAGTATTGAGTACATAGAAATGAACATAATTTTCAAAAGCCTGACATTTCTGTATATTTTTTTAATGGATCTTACGTAATATTCTAATTGTCTGAGACACTTTTGGGTTTTTGGGTTTTCATTATTTGTAAGCCATAATCATCAAAATTTCAAGATATAATAATTAATTATATATAATTAATGTGTAATTAATTCTATATAATATATAGGTTTCACTTTCTGAAATGAGTGATAAAAAATATTGACCTTTTTCATGATATGCAATTTTTTTTAGATGTACCTGTATTTAGCTGTGATTAAAATACTAATTACAAATTAGTTCAGATTTGTTGTCGCTTTAAATAATTTGGTGCTAAATGTTAGAGTAAAGTAACAGTTTAAGGAAAGACAAATGTTCAGTGGCACTTAGTGGTGATTTTTTACTTGTGTAGCTTTATTAACCCTCATCACATCCTCTTTCCTCAATTGTCTTAGCTTTTGCTCTGATGAAGAAGATTAAGAATCAGCCAAACCCTAATGCACCTAATTTGCTTGTTCATAGCAGCCCGTCTGAAGGTATGGATACTGCAACATTTTTAATATGACTTAATCGGTTTCATTACCATACTTTAGTAATTAGATACTGATATATGTTTGGTGTATTTTAATGTATCTATGTTCTGTGAAAGGTAAAGAAACCAGTGCTCAAGGGCAGCAAAAGTCTGACAATATGAACAGGACTGCACAACTTCCAACTTTAGGATGTTTGGTCCCAACGCAGTGTGTATCTACGACACCCTCGAGGTCAAAGTGTTCAAGTATGATTAGACCCCAACAAGTCTCTACCAATCCAACACCAATTCCATCTCTCTATAGAACCGCAGGTCCTGTCAAACCATTATTCATATGCCAGGATGTATCTACACCTCAGAGTCTAGTGGATTCTCATGTTGCATCTAGAATGCCTTTTCTAGAAAGCCCTCCAGCTCCAGTCCTCAGCCAACACATAAATCAGCATCAACTAATTCCAGGCAGAAGCTTTCAAAGATATATAATGTCATCTGAAAACCAGTGTTTTACTGAAGCAAGGACCATCTCTGTTGTAAGACCACCAAGACAGTGTATCCCCATCAGAATTCTTTGTGAGAATGACATTATGCATGCTGGTGAAGATGATGGGAACAATTCTGTCCAGTCATTTGGAGTCGGCTATGAATCACATCCACTGCACCTGGCCCAAACCATTCCATATGAAATCCAGCTGCAAAAACCATCACATTCAATGAGCTACATGTTACCCGAGTCAACCCAGGATCTAACAAACAGGCATGGATTTTTCAGGAATGAAAGTTTACCTGGTAGTCCAGAGCCTGTCAGAGATGTGGAGATTGTTATCAAGCAGATCAGAACCCAAATGCTAGCAGAAGCACTGGAATCGGCTACAATGCATGATTTAAGTCTGTTCCATGATGAGTCTAATTTACAAGAATCAATCAACATCGGCTGGGAAGCACATGGTAGTGTACTTGTACATGTAGAATATTATTATTTTTGGTGTTTGTTTAATTCTCATTTATATTTACAGAGGAGCCTCAATCAGACCCCTTAACAGAAGAAAACACCTTTGTGTTCTCACAAATTCCAATTGCCCAGTCTCCTCTTACTCGGACTCAAAGTCCGTCTGATCAGTTTCAATCAATAGAAGATTTTCTCGAAAAATACAATGGTCGAAAGCCTCTTATCGGTGAGTGTATCTGCATACTATGTATTCTAGCAAAATAATCACATACAAAACATGATGCATTGATTTAAATTCACTGCACCAAACTGTGTGTGAGCATGTTTGTCACAGGTCTACAAGCTGTTATTAAGTGCCAGAGCGTGGATGGGAATCCACCTCCATGCTGTTACCTGTGTCAGCTGTGCTCTTTGAAGCTGAAGAAGAAAAAAATATTCAGCCATCTGACTGGCTGTGATCACCAGCGAAACTACTTAGTAAGTGTTTCTTTAGATTGCGAAACTTACTCTCTTGCCAGCAAACTGAATTAGTGAACTATCCTTATCTAAACATAACACAATTTGCACAAATACATTAGGGCTGTGCGATATGACGATATATATCGGATGGACGAAATAAAAATTATATCGTTTCATAATGTTCTATCGTTTATTTCATGCTGTCGCAAAATACATTGTTTACGGTAATACCTTTTCATAATTTGAGTGACTGTGATCTTCACACGCCACCACGGGGCATGAAGGCGAGACATAAGCAGGTGGAGAACGACCATCCAGGACAAAACGAGGAGCTCGTTCCTAAACGAGGGACTACATCTCTAGCATGGTCACGCGTTTTTAAGCACTGCAGTTTTAAAACATCCGATTTTAAGCTGTTGAAACACAAACAATGGAGCTATATTCGTGCACCGTTTCTGTGTGAGAGAGCGCGCATTTTCTTAGTTTTTTTTTATTGCCGACTTTAAACGATTACATAAACACAGAATCCCCGTCTTTGCAAGTATCCTCATAAACACAGAGATTTAGGTCTTAAGAGAGAGTAAACGGCAGAAAGAGAAAACACATATGTAACTTATGCTGGGTAGGTACACACCACAAGATTATCGGGCTGATTTGGGTCCGATTTCTCCCCTTCCGACAATCCTAGATAATGCCCCGATTATCTTGGTGGATCTAAAGATTATTTTATCAGATTTTCCTGTGGTATGAGGTGTGTTAAGATTGACTGAATCAGCTCGGAAGAATGTCGGAGGTGCCCAATCGCGAATCATAAATCTTCAACATGTTGAATATTTACGATCAGAAATCCTTCTGTGTTTGGGAGGAACACCGAGGACAAATCTGCGTTTGATCTGCAGATTATCACGTGAAACGAAACAATATCCAATCAGAAAGCGAGCTGACAGAAGACGGAAGCATAACAAATGCAGTCATGGCGCAGCACAAAAGGATTTGGACACTATCATCACGGGAGAGATTTAAAAAAAATTATCTTCTCAAGTTTAATTTATTGTAATTTATATATATATTTCCCCTGGCTTAATGTTTTATTTTTGGGTTATTTTTTCAAGATCTTTGTATATTGTTTATATCAAAGCTATATCTAGTTTTGTTGTTATAATCTGTTTTGAGCTGTAACTGTTTATTTTTTGTTTGTTCAATAATAATAAAAAGACACTATCATTGCAATTTCTTCCTGCCATTACCAAAGACTGGGATTTTGCCATTACTTTAAAGCCTTAAAACTATTCTTTGAATAATTTGTAATTATTTATACTTGTTTAAGGAAATGTTAAATATTTTTTTTTTTTTTTTTTTTTACTTTATTGTTTTTTGTATATTATTGTTTTTTATGTAATTTATGTTATTGCCCTTGCATGTTCTTTGTTGTAAAATTGCAATTAAAAAAATAGTTTATTCTCAAGTCTAGGGAGATTCTGCAAGATTTCCCGTGTTCACAGATTTTGAAAATTCCCGTGTTCACTCCGGATTTTTTTGTCCTCGTGTTTGTTGTCTCACATTTTGAAGATCTTCTAAGATTTTAAAAATCTTTTAGTGTGTACCCAGCATTAGCTATCTTGGATCCGGACTTCGGTCTTAAAGCTGTCCAGTATTCGTTCTGTCTGCCGTTCATGTTAATCATAGCACACTGCTAGAAAATCTCTCACTGCTCGACTAAATCACTTTTGTTACTTTAATAAGAAGAAATAAAAAATAATAATAATAATGATATATTTATGTATATAATCTATACATAATACACGTTTTAAGTATATCTATCATGGATAGATAGATATAGTTAACACAGTGAAGTCTAATTCATTTACTCAATGTATGTAGCGTTTCTTATTTATTGTATTTTTTTGTCCTATTGATTGCAATTAGTTTCTTATCCTTATTTCATCACTGACTGTTTATTTATCTTCAATGAGGTTGAGTTTTTTCTCTCTCTCTTTTTAGGCTTGTATTAGTTTGATATTGACATTGGTGACGTTGGTTTAGGATTATGAAAATTCTTAATATCAAAGATTTTAATATCATAAAAACCTTTTTAAAAGAAAAAAAATCACTATCGTGATATATATATTGTTATTGTAGTATAAAATTTGTCATATCGTTATATAAGATTTTGGTCATATCGCCCACCCCTAAAATACACTATACAAAAATGATATTGCTAATTTATCCATCTTGTTGCTTCTGTGAATGTCTTCGTGTTGGCAGAAAGCTCTCCATCCACAGCTCTTGCCTAAAAAGCGTAAACACTGCAACACAAATTACATGCTTGAGGATATTGCTATCCAGCTGGAGAAAGAGGATGGGAGAGGACATATAAAGGCACTACCTACTTTCATCTTATTTTCATAGTCTCATGGGAATTAGATGTGATTGTGCAGAGCTGTATGTTAACTTTATGTTGTTCTAAAGGTGATGAGGCTGTCTGCATGTCTCATAAGTGAGGTACTAGAAAAGGATTATCATTGGTGTAAGTACAGCAGATGAAAGCACAATACATAATTGTTATACTTCATCGGTGAGGGCCAAACCCATCTGGCTATATTATTTCTTATATGCATAATTTCTTTATGAAAAAGGCATGAAGGTGTTGAACTGTGGAGCTGATGTGGGGTGGAGGTCCGGTATGTTGTCTTTCAAGGAAGGAACTAACAACACCACAGGTGAGTGTGTGGGTAGGCCTACATACAGTTGAAGTCAAAAGTTTACATGCACCTTGCAGAATCTGCAAAATGTTGATTTTATTTTTTTTACCAAGTAAGAGGGATCATACAAAATGCATGCTATTGTTTATTTAGTACTGACCTGAATAAGATATTTCACACAAAAGATGTTTACATGTAGTCCACAAGAGAAAAGAATAGATTTTATCAGTATGTGTGTTCCCTGGGAATTGAATTGATAAAATAATGTATAGCCTGAATGCACTGTAAGTCGCTTTGATAAATGTAATAGTTGAATTTATACAAATGACCCCGTTCAAAAGTTTACATACACTTAATTCTTAATACTGTGTTGTTACCTGACTGATTCACAGCTGTGTTTTTTTGTTTAGTGATAGTTGTTGTCCTGAACATTTAAACTTCCTGCTGTTCTTCGGAAAAATCCTATATATCTATATATAGGAATATTCTAAAGTATATTCTATATATATATATACACTATATATTGCCAAAAGTATTGGGTCACCCCCTTCTAATGAAAGGTTTGACTACTTTAGTAATTTCCATGAGTAAAAATCTTAATGTTTAAGAATATGATATTCTAGGGAATTGTGTGATTTCTAATTTTATAGCAACAGTTTGGACAGAACCCTTTTCTATTCTAACATGACGGTGTCTCTGTGTGTAAGGAAAGGATCAAAGAGAAATGATGATTCAGTCAGTGTGGAAGAACTTGACTGGTCTGCAGAAAGCCAGCTGAACACCTCTGGTGTGACTTTAAATGCAGACCTTGAGCCAAAAATGAATCACCAAACACCAATGACTTGTACATTCATTATATGGACAAAAGTACTGGTATACCCCCTTCTTTAGAAGAGAAAAAGGCACTTCCAAACTGGCAACAAAGATTTAAACATAATTAATGTACTTAAATTGTATTTCCACCTCTGTTGCAACAGTTTTGAAGTGTATGACATGACTGTATCCATATGTACCCACATTGGTGTTTGGTGATGAGTTTTTGGCTCAAGGGTTGCATTTAAAGTCACACCAGAGGATGTTACAGGCAGACATTGATAGATTTTCTTTTGTTTCTCAAGGTTCCAGACAGACTCTTAAACGTCCAGCAGAGTCTATGCTGTCCCCTTCGGATGCACAGGCTTTTATAGCTCTTGCTGGAGCTCCAACCCATCAGATGTCCAAAAAAATTAAGAAGGGTCATCCTAAGAAAGTAGTATGTACAAACAATGTTAAGGAGCCTGTGTTTAAGGTAAGCCTGTCACTGCAGGAGGGACCTGTTATCATTGAGAGAGCATCTCTTAGAGAGACAGTGGCGCCTGAGATTGAAGACCAAAGCCCTGCAACCATATGCACAGACAATGATGCACAGCCTTTAGCAACTAACACACAGTCTGAAGTTCAAATGTGCTTTCACAGCTGCATGTATGAGGAACAGTTCACGAATCCTGCTCATTATGCATACTCAGGGCAGTTTCACCAGTCTCAAGTTATTCAATATCTTGAGCCTTCTCTCAGACCTAGGGACTGTGGTCCAGCGGATGAGGTGGTCACTGTCACGTATGCAGATTGGCCGCTGCAGGACTGGTCCTACAATAACATGCAATGAGTTTGTAATGAGGCAAAACTGGGATTGAATTGATTATTCTGAGTGTGCAAGTTAGATGCAGTACTGATGAGAATGAGTCTTAAAGCATTAACAAAAAATAATACCTTTTTTGAGAAATGCTGAGAAATGATTTGGCAACAGACTTCCTTCCAAAATGTTTTCTTTTTCTTTTTTCAGTATTACAATATTTTTCAGGTTTTTTTTAAACCGCCATGTCTCTGAAGCTGGTAAGAGATGGGTCTGAACCATTACTGAACTATTAAATAATTTGTATTTAGTAAGCTCAAAAAACTTAAAAGGGCTTCTACATAATATATAGATATAGTTTGTTCTTATCTGTAGTAATGCAGAATAATACACTGAATTTGTCTAAACCTATGCTTTCATTTTTTTTCTGTTCAGAATTAATCGGATTTTTGGATTTTATCAGTATTATTAATTTAACTTCCATCAAAACGGCTCTCGCTCTCTATCTCTCTCTCGCTCTCTATCTCTCTCGCTCTCTATCTCTCTCTCGCTCTCTATCTCTCTCTCGCTATCTATCTCTTTCACCCTCTCTCTCTCTCTCTCTCTCTCTCTAACTTTGAATTAGTATTGAACAACAGATTTATTTTTTTCTGGCATACTGTCCTGGTATACTGGCGTACTGTCCAGCTGAAGTCAGCAAGAAATACAAACACGTGCATATTACTGACTTCACAAGAAGGATCCCTCTCAGATTTAAATACACATCATAAGATAAATGGATACACTCAGGTTTAATACACATTCATAAGATAAATGGTTGTTGTTTAAGTTATACATGTGAAATGTATGTGACTTTGGTTCAAATGTGTGTTTAGAATCCAAAAAGAATGTATATCTAGTTTGTCTAGTATATCTAGTATATCAAACGTTTTTTTTTTTATATTCTTGCAAATGTGATCAAGATGTAGTAATTCAATTAGGGAGACATTCAACAGTATTGACGGTTCAGCCCTGTTTAATCCAACAATGCCTTTGTCCTTACCAAGCAACACAAATTACCTTTTATATTGTTTTGATTATTTTGTTTCTTTCGCTTCATAATGTAGAGTTAGTATTGTTAGACCAAGAGTAATTATTTTTAGAATCAGCCAGTAACATTTTGACATTTCTTAATTTTTGTCATGGCTGTAAGAATTGAATATAAATCTCACACGTACTTATATAAAAAAACATTTGTATTGTATCTGATTGTTTTAACAGTAAATTCATATTTCTTCAATAAAATTATTTTCATAAACCTATAATCTGAATTGTGTGATAATGTACTAGAAATGTTGCATCCTACATGTGTATTTGCTATACACTAGAAAGGCTGCAGTGGTGAGTAGTCTAACTTGTTTAGATTTTTGCAAAATAGGTATTAGAAGAATTAAAGAAAAGCACCAAATATATTTATTCATAATTCCGCTGTTATTTTTTGACAGTACCGTGTTAAACCAGGTGATGACGCCAAATGACCAGTTTACAACCAAACGGATGTTAAGTGAAGTGGAGAATGTGACTAGTGGAGAGAATTCTGTAATTGCTGCTAAATCAATATATATATTTTTAATATGAATCAAAACTTAATTTATTGCATAATAATCTGTATTAAAAAGGCATTTTAAATCAAACGGGTTTATTACGACAACGTGAGTATGTTTAAAATATAGATGCGCGTGAACAGCAGTTAAACCGACTTTTTTTTCCCAGTCTAACTGACCTCAGCAGTTGCTTGCTAACAGACCTCTAAAGAACCGCGTACAAACGAACACATTCCCCTCAGTATATTTACTCTAAAAAACGTACCTCACAAATTTAGATATATTTACTATTTATCAACTACCGTCGTAATGAGTTTGACACCTGGTGGGTTGTTGTTTTGTTTGTTTTTGTGTAAGTTAGAGGTGTTTGCTAGTCAGTTAACGTTAAGCAGGTTGAGTTTGATTTTCGAGTAACTTTACTGCATCTTGCTAAAAATTGTTTTGCACAGAGTCATCGTTCAACATCGAAGATATTATAAAGACTCCAGAAAGCCCAGGTATGAGATGACTCATTAACGAGTCGACATATTCATAATTTTACATTAACGTTACATCTGATTTTAAATAATAACGTTACGTAAAATTGAAAATAATCCTACTAAACAAACGAGTTTGTTACTTCTCACATTTTGCCCATTACATGGTGAGGGCCTAACCCATAAACCAGATCTCTTTTCTCTGTCCACTCAATGGGATTTAATGCCTTTGTATTTCTTACAAAACATTTGGTCTTTTTATAGGCAGGCGGGCAGAACCGAAACCAGCGGAGCTGTTAATCAAACTCAGGAAGCTGCAACAAGGTCAATAAACCTAGAAGACTTGTCAGTCAGTCAGTCAGGGTGTAAATCAACAGATTTTATAAAGCAAAAATTAACACCCATATATTGATTTCAGCCAAAAAACACTTTGAAGATGAAGTGAAGGAAAATATGCTCTTCAGATGTGCTAGGAAGGAAGAGGAAGATGCATGTATGTAAATACTCATGTTATTCTCAAATGGTAAATTAGTAATTCACACGGTACAATTCATTTAAATGAGGGGAAAACAGTAAAGAACAGTGTCATATCTTGTTGCAGTAACTGCTGAAGCCCTACAGCTGGAGGGGACGCTGAATGAAAAGGAAGGTACTCTAGTCTAAAACCAAATAATGAGCCCATAAATTACATAAGCTTTGTTATCAGATATATTTAGTTATAACACAAATACTCTTGTCATAAAGAGTTAAACAGATCTCTGCAGCTTAAATGTGAGGACCTCCAGTTAGAGGCACAAAGGTAAGCATACATCTAAAATACTTATGGGTATTTAGAAACTTCAAATGGGAGCTGCTCCCGTGTGAATCACAACATGAGTCACCTAAACACTGAGCTTTGTCCTCAGGTCAATGAATCTTGTAAAGGGTGTGTACTCACTCAGTACCTTACACAAATCATATTAAAATAGGATGACATTGAGGGCTACAGTTTGTAATTTTGTATTTAATTATAGCACAGGAATGTTTGTGAGATGTACCAGAAGGCACCATTTCATTTGATTTATGATCTAACTTGTAACTCTGTAGGCAGCTTGAGCAGAACCATCAGAAAGAGGAAGTAGTAAAGCATTACTGTTTTCAGATCCAGGAGACCAAACTAAAGCACAGAAAGATTCGGTATGTCTTACTGTTTTTAACAACAAAGATAAATGTTTACATATCAGAAATACACATGAGATGCAGTGTCATTTCTTAAAATTCCACTGCATGTATTGCCAGAATGTCTATTGTAATGCCCACATTCAAACTGAAATGCCAAAAAAACACCACTAGTTCAGCAGCACAACCATTGCTGATGGTTTTATGAATAAATTATAAGAGCGTATTTTATTATTAAGAGAGACTGCTTTTGAAATTGTAACTTGTTTTAAATAATCTGATTTAATTTTAGGATGAAGTTTGAGAATCAGCTTCAGCAATTAATGGAGCAGCATAAAAACCTGTCCACCGTCTTTGTAAGTGGCCTATAAGAATGGATATTAAACTAAAAGCAACTGAGCTTTCTTTATTTGTAATTGTAAAATAGAAAGTGCTTTACTTATAGAACAATAGCATTTGATAATGGCTTTTGTTCTTTTTTTTCAGACTCCACAAAGACTTCCAGCAGAAATACAGTCTGCGGAGTACACCACTGAGCAGCTGTTGAAGGCTGGTACGTTTTATTATTCATTATTTTCCATTGCTTAGTTTTTATGGTCCTCTCCAGTACAACTAGTGTGTAGTTGCGTGCTTAGTGGGACATTTGATCTATTTTGGTTTCATTCAGACGTAGAATTCAAATTAGTCCAGTCATTTTTCCAAAATGACTCATTTGGCCAGTCAACAAGGCAGTCTCTGAATTCAGAATAGCATTATACTCTGCTGAATAAATTATGGCAGATATTTTTAAAAACCTCCTAAAGCTAGAGTACTTGCAATGATGGGATCGCAAAGGAATGTAACCTCATACCCAAGTGTCTGCGGACCTAGAACTGAACTCTTAACATTGAATTGACAACCTTAAACAAGAGACCAACATCATCGTTAGAGTAATCTGATTCTTTCCTATGTGTTTGTGTGTCCATCCCTACAGAACAACAGAAGCTGGAGCAGTTGACCAAGCTTCTAGACGGGTTGAGCCACACCCAGAATGCAGAGATGCACATGGACACTTGTGAAAAAGCACCATGAATACCTCAAACTGATTTTTCAAACTTAAGCTGAGTATCTAATACCTTCCAACAAATATGAATTTTACAAAGAAGCAGCTTATATTCTTTTCACTTCTGTTCCATTGTTCTAATTTAACGTGTTACCAACTGTATTGTCAACAAATGTTAGTGAACAAATACTGTTATAAACCAAAATCAAACCATTCTGTACCTAGAATATGAAAGTTTCTTAAACCATTTATTTAGAATTTAAAAGACACAATAAAAAGTTTGTAAACAAGTCTAAATTCCCCAGGATATGCGTTTATAAATAAAAATGTACTGATGACACTCGATCAAAAATCTATTCCATCATACTTCTAGATCAGATATTCCTCATTAGATCAGCTTCCAGTTTCCATACATCAGTCCTATGACACATCCAGAGAGCACTCTGGGAAATATTTGGTGTTCATTAATACAGTTCTATCTTAATTAAATTTTGCATTGACAAAATATAGGCTAAAGCCCAGTCCTGAGAATATCTTTATCAACCTAATATTTTACAGTTCCTCCTGACGACACAGTTCATGCAGGAATGTACAGGTATAGCATGTCTGAAACCATTGTACAGTAAGTTCTAATTGCCGGTGAAATACAATTAGTTCAACTTTACACCTCACATCACTTTCTCGGCTTTCAGTCGACTTTCTTCATAGCACACTATTGATAGAGGAAAGATTAATTAACAGGCCTCCTTTCATACTTTCCAGTCATCTCTTGACAGTTTCGGGTTCCACAGTTTCTCTGTTCTTTGCCTTCAAAAGTAGTGTTGTTTACCAACCATCTCTGTTTTTTTTTTATGCCTGTGATCCATTGGCAAAGTCTGCTCAGACACGTTAATTTCCTTTGGAAGTTGGAAATTGTGCATGCACACTTAATGTACATATACATCTTATAGAACTTATAAAGGTCCAGTAGAAAAAGAAAAAGCTGAGAAAAGCCTCTTGAAGTTCGATCAATCCTTTGGCCTGACTTGTTTCTAAGTTCTGTGGGGATGGTGTGTAATTACTGTTAAGAGGTATGCCCTGATGCCTTATAAGGGCAAACTGAATCTTCTGTGGGCTCAGATTGGCACTGAGTGAGGAATATTCCTCCTGCTGCTGCAAGAATCCTCATATTTGAGGTTGTGCTATTTTTGTGATCTGTTTATATGAGATCCATGGACCATGTTCCGTAGATTACTAGTCAATTAGCAGACACTTTTATCTGAAGCGACTTACTTGCTTATCTGTGTCTGTTCATAGGAATATTGGGGATGTTTGGTACTTTTTTAGAATGGTTTCAGGTTCTCTCTACAGTTCTCTGTGAGGAATATTGGCCCCTTCATCCATGTTTTATCCCAGGTTATTCCCCATCTGTTGAAGCAGAGTGACATATGTGAGTGAAACATCCTACTTATCTTTCATCCATCAGTCCACAAATAGTACAGGAGATTCTGTGATTAGTCTGTTTCATTTATTTATATCATAATTAAAACAAAAAGATTGGAGGCTGCAAACAAACTCAAATTTAAATGTCATGGCATATAACAACACTGAATTTTTGCTGAAATGTACTGTTGAAAAAAAAGTAGATTCTTAAATTCAAGGCATCACACAAACGAATGTAAAGTCCAATAATAAATAAACATGTAAAAGGAAAAATATAATCTGTCAATAAGTATTCCTAGAAATGAAATGCTACTTTAAAGGTGCAGTAGGAGATCTTGTAAAATGCTAACTTTAGCCTGATAGCACTGAAAGCGAACGTCCCACCCTCCATAAGCCACGGCCCCTGAATGCATATAAGCTCATAGACCAGAATGCCAACATTACTACAATAGCCTACATCAGCGGTTCCCAATTCCAGTCCTTGTGCCCCATGCTCAGCACATTTTACAAGGACAGGAATTGGGAACTGCGCTGGGCTACATCATTCACCGGTGAGAGAGCTTTATAGTAAAGTTAGTAAAGTATTACAATACCAGGAAGGAAGATCGGGTTATTGGTGTTTGTCTTCCATTCTCGCTCTGTCTGCACAGTGTGCGTGAATGCGCTGATGACGTATTGTGTCTGCGTGAACAGGGTGCGCAGAGGTATGTATATGTTGACAGGCTGGTAGCAAAGCCAATTAAAACGCGTTAGGCCTATGTAATTATTGCGGGGCAAATTAATTGTGATTTAATCAAAAAAGTAACTTCTTAATAATAATAGGTCTAATAAAAATAAGAATGTAACAGGCCTACAGTAATTGGAAATGACAAATACTCTTAATATGGCCAATAATTGATGTTTTTGATTATCTCTAGCTATCGCTGATAAAAGATTATCATCTTTCAACGAGGGTAGGTTATTATATTTCAGGAGAACATTATATTTCACACACTTTAAGCTCTTTTATTTTCCAAACGTAATAGGAATAGTCCAACGAATCGTTCGCTTTGTAATGCGTACCGAACCAAAAGTCTCGTACCGATCGGTTCAATACAAATACGCATATCGTTACGCCCCTAATAAATACATTTAGACCACTTAACCTAATGATTTCTATCGGAATTTGAAGAGACTTTCAAACGGCATAAAAAAAAAAAAATCTGAAGACAATCACCTATTGCACATTTCAGTGCTGTGCTCAGAAATTATATACTTCATATATAAGATATAAACAGGAATAAAATATACATTCACTACAAATATTTTACAAGGATCTCATGTGATTGATCTAATCAGACTTTGCTCTGCCTTCTCTACATTTCCCTGGTCCCAGCAATACTCTTCTCGGTTCCGATAAAATACCTCGAAACGACTGTAGACTTTCTTTTCTTTGCGCATGCTCTCTATTCTCTTTAGCAGATTGTCCCTCTCCTGTGGGTTGCCTGGAGTTCGGCTGAACCGGTTCCGGTTTTGAAATGATGAATTGGAAACCTCTTCTTCCTTGCCCCCCTCGACTTTCCCAGACACTTCAGTCTGCTGTCTATTTTTCTGGCTATTTGCAGATATTTGCTCTAGGATCACCTTGGTATCATCCCTGAGATTGCTGCTAAATATCACATTTGAGGCAGAGGACTGATACCGTGATGGAGTTGGTTTAACATTGGGTTTGTTGTTCTCTACTATGGTTGAAGATGGTATGGATTCAGATGGTTCCTCTTTGTCTGAGGGCTCCTCTTGCATTTCAGGTACTGTTTTCATTGACTTGTCCTCTTGAGAGATGGAAACTCCTGAGTGCTTCTTTTCTCCCTTTGGCCCAAGGAAACCCTTTAATCTCTGTGTTTGTTTCTTGAGGAAATCAATGGCCTTTGTATCTTTGCCATCGGAGTTCCCAAGGTTTAGGGGGCTCAGGCTTTCTTTAGACTCTACATGGGTGATGCCCGATGAGCTGAGGCTGCGAGACTTCTTAAGCTCACTCTTTTCAGCATCTGTTGCATCCGTAAGAATCTCCTCACCGCATGAGATACGACGATGAGAAGATTGAGAGGCTTTGAATGGTTTTAAGAACTTGGGTGATGGGAAAGGCCGAAGTGTCTTTGTTGGTTCCTTCGCTGGCTCTTTCTTTGCTACATCAGCTGTGCTCTCCGTCAGAGTTTTGCTGTTCGTGAGAGGCCTGTCCACACAGACTTCAGATGGTTTTGTTGCAATTACCAAGCGCTGTAGTACAGGATCTGTTAGCGTAATCGTTGACTCTTGTGTCTTTACAGAGGACTCCACTGAAGTAACAAGCACATTTGGAACTGTGTTCGCTGTATCAGTGAGATCTGGCTTTTTCGTGGCTGTTTCTTGAATTTGAGTGCCCAAATCTAACTCTAATTTTGAGCTCTTTCTCTTTTCTTCCAAATCTTTGAAGAACTGAAGTCTGCTTGCTGGATCATTCATGTTTAGGGAAGAAGTTGTTTGCTGAGATCTCGAAGGCTCTGTTGGCTGTGTAACTTTATTGTCCTCAGGTTCAGGGTTGTCAGGTTTCTCCTTTTCTTTGATAGGCTCCTCTTTGGCATCTGTAATCGTAGTCAGATCTCCTGTTGATGAATTAACCTCTTTTTCTTCTGCTTTTTTATGCTTACTCCAGTCAAACGGCTCTCTTGACAGTGACCTCCTCTTCTCCAGAATCTCTGCCACAATAGATGAGTATCGAACAGGCTCACTCTCATCTTTCTCCTCTTGTAACTCCCCACCAGATTTAGCTTGCAAGGAGTTGCTGTGTTGCTCCAACTTTGAGGAGCTGAAGATTAAAGAAGACCTTAGTCTTGAGCTCCTTTGCAGCATTGGGTTAATTCGAGATCGGAAAGACTCATGCTTGGTAATGCTGATTTCTCTTGGTTCCCTCGGTTCTGGTTCATTTTCATTGTCTGTTGAAGATGCTAGTGATGAAGCTGAAATGGCTGGCTTTAATGTGTCAGTACTTGTGGGACCCAGTTCAGAGCTAATGTCTTTCACTTGATTCCTATCTTGTATTATGAGTTTACCATAGCGTGGCCGCAAATCAAGGTCTGGCTTAGTTGGGATGTTTGGACGCTCTCTTAAATGTAGGCCTGGTCCCTCTGAGCCATAAAGTCTGCTGTCAGGATGTTGATGTGGCTCATCAAAGGCATCTGGACCCATTGGCTGATGCAGGCCCTCCTCTCCTGCATCTTCATAAGTGCTGAGATAAGAGTTGATTCTCCAGCTCCGCAATCCCTGATTTACACTGGGGTCCTGGGACTGCTGTACCTGCTCTCCAGTGGAGAACAACTGCTTGTGGTCAGGAGGGTGTGGCTGAGTTGGCGAACTCTGACAGGCATATGCGTGGCCCACAGCAGGCCTCTTGTGGGTTTGTGGACCATAGTGTCCCCTTCCTGAGTTGTAATGTTTTTCTGAATCACTTCTGACGTCGTCAGTGGACAAAACATTCAGATTTCCAGGTGCTTCAAGTTCAGGAGGATAAGCAGAATCAGAGTGTTGATCTGTCTGGTACATGCCATAGTTAAGGTGACCATAGTGCCCTCGCTCAGAATCCGGTCCCATGCCCTCGCTATGATAGTAATGTTGTTCTCGCTGGTAATGCGATTCCATCTCCTCCAAGTTGTTCATTACACGCTGTTTCATATACTGCCGAGAGGAGGCGTAGGTCTCGCGGGTGCCCTCAGCATAGCTATGCCTCTTAAAGGCATTAATTTCCAGATGCCTGGAGGCTAACATTGAGCGTCCTGGATCCAAGAATGACTGTTGCATCCTGGACTGCTGTGTTGCATATTTTGTGACCTGCATAGGACCTGCACCTGGTTCAAGTGTATGGCGAAACGGGTCCTCCCTTCGAAAAGGTAGTATGGATTCAAGACGATCCCCAAATGGGTAACCAGTAAGTTCAGGCTGACGAAGATATCCTCTGGGATTCCTTAGTGACGGAGTCCTTTTTAAGCCAAACTGATTGCCAAGGTAACTACTTGTATTGTCTTGTGGCATGGGTACAAGTGCATTTTCAACAACAAGAGGCTGAGACTGAGCAAACAAGATACGAAACTCCTCATCAAATGTGGCAACTAGTTCTCCATGGAACAAATGGGCAATGCAGCGGTGGATCTTCTCAAAAGACCACATAAAGCTGTAGAAAGACAAAAAAAAATGTTCAGGTGTCATCTGTGTCACATACAACTGGGAATGCATTTGAGTTGTATTCTTATCTGCAACAGAGCTCACCTATAGTTTCCACTGATCACTGCTCTGCAGTCTGTCAGAAGAAAACGGTCCATCACTTGACCTTTAAATGATTTTCCTGTGCGGCAAAAATAGGTAATGCCTGCCACTGTCCGTACCCGCATCATCTGTAAACAGTGAAGTCACCATTAAGCCTGCATTTTCTTAAACTAACTTGGGCAAGTTGAGGTAAATAGAACTTACATGGATCATATCCAGATTAACTTTACAGCTTGCCACCATGTTAACAAAATGATAGGCATTTTGTTCATCCAGCAGAATGTAGACAGGCACATGACGTGCTGCAGCGTCCAAAAGATCAGAGAATATATCAACATCTGTGAAAATATCCATCACCACTGCAATTACCTGTGAGAAAGAGGAAATAAACATGAAATTATGGCACACAAATTGCTGATAATTTGTTTATTTTGTATTGGACTTTGTACTATCACAATCAGTATTGATGTACAGTACCCTCACTCACGCTTTCATTTATTGAAGCCATTGCATAAATACCCTATTTGTTTATTCCATGAGCAATAACGGGGGTCACTGACATAAAATGAGTAGAATTTGGCTGGTCATATCTTAATTTCATGTAGATGTACATCGTTAAACATATCTAAAATAAGATGTTAATGTAAAATATTTTTACTGATGAAAATTATTACTGACTGGATTCTTGATTAGAACCAAATGTAAACAAATTTACAAATTTGAAAGCACTTGTACCTGATGAGCATTTTTGATGAGTCGCCGGGCCTGCTCCTTAATGCTGAGCCCCTCAGGGTCAGCAGGGTTTACCAACATTGTGACCTCTGTGGGCTCCACAAAATTATGTTGCTGCAGAGGCCAGCCAAGTTCTAGTCCTGGTGCATCCAAGTCAGAGTGCATTGGCCAGTAGGTATCAGAGGACCCATCCTGATCTATTTCTCGATATGGCAGTTCTGGTACATTTCCAGCACTCTGTGGTGAATGCAAATTGCTTTTAATATGCTCAATCTCTGACCTTGATAAAAAGTCAACTACATTAGCACTTTGTAAAAAGTTGTAATAGCCCTCAACATCCTCCTCCACCAGGGCATCAATAGCCATGCGATACTCTTCTCGGTAATGCGGACACAAGTAATTGGGATCCAGGGGGTTGTCGCCCAAGGATGAACTTTGTGAGCGACGGGTCATGATGGAGCAGGAAAAACAACCTGAAAAATAAAATATTTCAATAAGCATATGAAATAATCTAAACGGCATATGCAAACTAAAATGTAGGGTCATATTATATTTTAAGGTCCGATTCTCAATAATAATAACTTAACAATGAAATATTAACTATCACTTTTGCCCCAATAAACTACAAATTTTCTGCTTATTGATAGTAAGGTAGTTGTTACATTTTGGTGTTGGGTAGGATTAGTGATGTAGAATATTGTCATGCAAAATATGTGCTTTATAAATACTAATAAACAGTCAATATGTTAATAATAGCCATGCTAATAATTCACTAAATAGTTAAGTGAGAACTGGTCTCTACTAAAGTGTTTCCAAATAGTTTTTTACCAATAATAATTATTTCAGAAAGTGTTTAAATTTTACCACAGGCATATTTGTTGTAAGCTATTTTTTATGTAAGAACAAAAACAACAACAACAAAGCCTTTAAATACCAGGATACGATAAAAAAACACTGTCTTTTGGACTATTTTTTTTTTTTTATCATTTACCATACAAAAGATCCAGGAAGCACAAATTCTGCATGCCAAGCCAGTGTTTTAAATTTGCATATTACATGTTGCATAACACAAATGTTAAATCACCAGTCAGTCAACACGTGTATTATGAAATATTATTATGATGACCCCCCCAAAAAATACTACTGCATAGAAATGCAGTACTGTAAAAATACCGGTATCTATTATATTTCAAACTGTACGATATCATAATTTTGCTCAATTCGGTATTTTATACGCTGCTGTTCCGAAGTGCATCTGTAGGTGGCAGTGCTACCCAAATTGCTGTGAAACCGGTAAACCTAACAACAGAACTACGTGATGGATCAAAACAAATGAATCTATCAACGCACCCGAAATGTAATAAATAAATAGAACAGTTGAAGTGAAATATGTCGTTACTTTTCATACAAAACAGATAATAAAAGGTGAACGAACTGACCATAGGAGGCAAGACATTAAATCTAGCTAAATATTTGTCGCTAGCTCATTCTGATATTTTCCGAAAATGTAAAGATCGACAGGTTAGTGAATGCATCATTCATAAATTCAGACTTAATTTGAACTTTTATTCACAACTGATCAACGCACATACATAAGATGTGACGCAGTAAACACGAAAGCTCAAACATGTGATGCTAGAACCAGTGATGTTTTGGTCACATAATATTTGCACTTGCATTTCAAACAATCAAATATTAATTTAAATTGAATGAAACAACAGTTTTGCTATATTAATTTTACTATCAATAATATGAAGGGAAAGTTTCTGCCACATTGCCGATCGCTAAAATGAAGCAGCCGAGAGAGAGATTTATATTTAATGCTTTTTCTCTGCCTATCCGAGTCTGAAATCTGAAAACAATCAGAGGGAGAGAGAAATAATAACTTGATTTCGAATATTAATTTGACTGTTAGAATAACACTTTAAATAAACATTTGTTATAATTCATTAATAGTATCACAGGACTTATTAAATTAATGTAGGTCAATAATTATGTATAAATGATAAATTTAGGCTACTAATACATGTTTAGTATGTTAACATTTATGCATTAAACATACCTAATATTAATCAAGATTAATAAATACTGTGTATATGATGATCATTCACTTTGTTTACTTTTTATTTCAGTTCACTTATTTTTTTAGGCTGGTTATTTGTCACCTATGGTATCGATTTAGTATCGATTCGATACCAAGGTATTACATTCTGGTATCGTACAAAAGCCAAAATTATGGTATCAAGCCATCCCTACTACTGCATGCTAGTATAGATCGACCTGCTGAAAAACTAGCTGCTTGACTCATTGTGTACATATTAAATTCCTAGCTATTCTGTGATCTTTCAGACAATGACCCCTAAGCAAGGTTAGGCACCAGTATGAAGGTTTTTGTAGGTTGTAGGCTCTTGTGTACAATTGTTTTTATTTGAGACATCACCATGGAAACAGTCAGCCTGTTGGCGAATGACTCATTGTGGGCAAGAGGGGAAGCGAAAACTCAAACATGTGACTGAAAGAAGGGTATGTTTTGCTAATAAGCTTTTGAAAGAGACTCACTGAGATAACTATACACGTTATAATCAGACTTTGAGCAGGTCTTAAATTAACTAAGACATGTTGTGGCTGATTCATAACACGTCCATTACATAATATAAACTCCTAAATGCCCAAGTGATTCATATATACACATTTGCGTCAGCTCATGAATAGTCTCGATTATTATCAGTTTTCTAATTTAATCTGAAACCTGCGCTGTCAGCATGTTTCTTTATGAGACTTGACACCCAGACCAGTAAATCATGTTGGAGTGGATTCAACCAAGATTACTAGAGAATGTACTGCTTTCACTGTTAATGTCTCCGTTTATTAAGACTGAATTTGATTTAAGCCTTTAATCTTTATTACAATCTATTACTACAATAATTGACCGATAATTTTAATTCAAGCTTATTTGTATTGATTTCGCAAATGGATGGCAAAATGTGAAGAGACATGTTATGAAATTACAGTAAGCCAGGGCAGAGAAACTTTATATCTGCGGGTCTACTCTGCAAGTGCCAATAGTCATATAAATACATTTTATTTTTCTATATGTCTGCATAGACATCATTCATGTACATACCATTCTTTTACCTTTTACATACCTAATATTTTTGTGTTAATTGAAGAACAAGAACATGACGAGAAAGTACCTAGGCAGAAAGTGCTTTACATTCCTAAGATAACCATAACAATAGACAGTGAGACTGACATATAACTGGTAGTCAATGTTTCGGTAGCTTAATTTTTGCAATAGTCTTAATCATTTTCAGCAAACAAGAAGAGATTTTTGCACGACTAAATATTTTTTTAAATGAACCCCTGACTCTTTGTCTCATTGTGAATTTCTATTACATTTACAGCAGCGACAATTTTTATGTGATATTCACAGGCAGAATAAAGGATAATTCAGAAATACTGAATTTATATGAAGGTCTATATTTGGACACTGACTTAATGTTTTATGTCATGTTGGTTATTTGCTGATATTTGCTGAGTGTTTTTATTTATTATTATCGGCCAATGTTGTAGGCCTATATATTTAACTGTGCAGACTAATTTCCTCCATTTTTACCTTAAGATTAACTTTGCCATCACCTAATCCTCACTTATATTAATATTTTGGAAATACTAAAAATGTATTAACGCTGTTAAATATAATCTTTGCAAATCTCAACATATCCATTTTTCATATGAAATATAATAATGTTGAATTCAATTTGAATTCTTCTGTCTACTCCCGTCCCCGTTTTTTCAGTTATTGGCCATAATATGGAAATAATTATAGGTTTATTGGTATCAGCCATAATATTGGTGCTGCATTAATCCTGACATGCTGTACATAATAACTCTGCAACATCAAATCTTTATCAATTCGTATCCAACACTATTGGGACACTGAATCTAACGTTTATCAATCTAAAGACCACCAACAGGTTTTAAATATTTTTATCTCAGGCCTACATGGAAATCATGCTAGATTTACCCAAATTCCCATTTCTGCCACTGATCAATTACTAACAACACCCTCTTAATAATTTCCCTAAAAAAGAGCTCCGTGTTTCAACAAGTGCAAAATTAAACTGTCTTATCATAACTCAAGTTCAACCATATGTAGGAAATGATGAATTATGACAGAACGCACATGTCTGTTCATGGTGTGGTTCACCTGGGCCTCACCCACAAAAATTATCTGTTCAAGTACTTGGATTTACATGTATAGATAATTTAATATTTAGAGCTGTGCAATGTTCAAAGACCATGATGGCACTGTGAGGAGAGGACATCCTGAACCAATCCCTAACCAAAGTCCTACTTGATAACAAAGGAACAATTCTGTGCACCCAATACACTGAACCATCACATTTCAAAGATCAATAGTAGACTTAAACTATAATAAAATACGTATAATTCATAGATTTAAGAACGTTTATTTAAAAAAAACTGCCAGAATTTTCACACAGCTGTCAAAGTTTCACTCCACCATCTTCGAAACGATTTTTCAAACAAGTTAAGTAATTCTCAGATGTTTTAATGTTTACTTCAAACGTCTCTCAACTGGGCTGCTATAGTATGTTGAGTGTACACCGTTCCGTGCAAACAACGTTTGAGATTAAAAATAGTTTACAGCTCAAACTCGAAAGTTTCTACCTAAGTTTCTGCACTGTCAGCGTTCATCTGCTCGTTCACACTATGCAACTAGTCTTTTTTAAAAGTTGAGACTAATGGGTTATTCTTACCTTTACGTTTGGAGTTACTTGCAGTCGCCGGTAAAGAAACTTTTTCCGTTCCGATAAAGTCTGCTGTTTTCTCCCCCTGTTCAGCGAACGCATCCGCGGTAACGTTACATTCCTGATGTCGGTGAAACCCCACCCAAAGCTATTCAGCTTGAAGGCGAAAATTAGCCCTGGCGAAACTTGTTCGCGTTCGGCCGAGTCCTGCCCGCCGCGCCGAACGTCTCAGCCTCGTTAAGATAACACAGCAGTCGGTTCGCAATGAACAACTCAACCCTTTGAATTTCTGTTGTGAAACTCCTCCCAACCATCGCCGGCGTCACCGCTCACTTACAGTTACAACAAAACCGACAACTATAAAGCCGAATACAATACTAATAAAGCCGAATTGGGCTTTTACAGCAGGCTTTGTTACAGTTGATATATTTGCATAACCGGCAAAACACGAACAAATGTTCTGTTTGGAGTTCTGCGTGCGCGCACTCCATATCCCAGCTCACCCTGCTCTTCCTCTTTCCCTAGCGAGCAGACAGACAGATGGGGATTGTTACTCATAGGACAAAGGCGCACCCAGGTCATCATCACACTGCTGAGTTTTTTGCATGTCTGGTGGTACAGATGGTATAGAAGATAAATTATTCATTATTTTTTCATGATTTAAAACTCTATTTCTGTAGTATAACGTGTCTCTAAAGATCGCATCAAGTTGTGCACGTGTAAAAAACGAGAGACGTCTTAAAATCATATTAAAAGTTAATGTGTTGTTTTTATCACAGGATTTTTCCTAATATCAAAAACACGGTAATTTCTCCTTCTTTTTCCATAAATAATATACTATATGAAATATTTTGTATTTACACTATATATATATATATATATATATATATATTATACTTTATTTTAAATATGTTTTCTAGGTTTTTTTCGTAGGTCATGTGAGAACCCTTGGATTTTTAGCTATTAAATTCAGGATGTGAACTTAGAGAAGTAATTAAGTATGTTCTTTTATTATTTTCACTTACATAATGTGACTTGCATATATTGTATGTCTTAAATAGTAAATATTTGTACAATGATTTTGTATAGTTAACAACAGATTACATTGATTTAAACTAACATGTACAAATATCTGCACGTATTATTTTTAACAAACAAATGATTTAATGTACACCTTCTGAATTTGAGCAGCAGTGGTTAAATTAACTGTAAAATGTCAACACTCTTACGGAGTACATTGTTACTGTTATTTATTTAAAATTTCAAATAAAAAATGCAGGATCCGCACTAAATGTTTTATTATACAAATAGCACAAATGGATCAAACATTTCGGCATTTGGCCCTTCCTCATTGAATTATTAAAAATAATATTAAACAAATATTAAAGTTATAAACATTAAAGGAATCACATTTTCAGACTAGGTTAATATATTTTAGTTACAAATTTATTTTTAAGTGAGACCAAATGACAATTTGGAATACACTACATATCTTTATGAGGCTATAACGATTATTGATTTCATTATTGCAATTTGTAAAAGTAAGAGCACAATACATATGCACGGTAGTGCCTGGTTAGGTGTGGAGTAAGTCACAGGATTTTGTCCCACCCTAGATAAGATAAGACTTAATGATATCCGCATTTTACCAGACTTTCACCTTTACTGCTGTGGGGAAGTTTTCTTTTAATTCTGTGAAGATTTTTTGCTGTTTATTTGTGTGAGGCCAGTTTCATGTCCCCCTCTTCAGGTTTATGATTGCGAGATATATTCTGAATGTTGTAAGTGTGTCTGTATCTGACTGAACTTAGTAACTCCGGTAACTCAGGTAAGGGAGGGTGTGAGAAAGGGTGCGGCTCCTGAAGAATGTGTCAGCGCAACTGAGAGACATTCACCACGCCCAGGACACGCTCATTCGTCAAACGCACATACACACCTCCAGCATACTTACTTTTTCTTCTGTCTACATAACCTTCGCCACATTCACTTGAGGTCACACAAATCACATTGCAAACATTACTCGTACCATAAATATGGCGTGTGCAAATATGTCCAAGCTATCCGTTGAATACTCTCACACTCGTTCACACTTAAAGTTCAACTGTCGAAACACTTTATTCACTTTCAGTATTCCAGTTTTACTGGACTGTGATAGGTGTGATATGTTTCCAGCTGTGCCATAAACAAATAGGGGGAAAATATTAATATATTTGTTTTTCTAAATGGTATTTATTTTATAATTTACTCATGTTATCTTCCAGTCATTTTGACCTGGAGACGATTACATTTTTCTTGAAAGTGCTAGTTAATGTTATCAAATTGGATAAAAACTTAGACTTTTTGTACACAAGGTATAACATGATCTTATCAAAATATAGATGATTTTTGTACTTTTAGGATCTTTTCCCCAACTTGTTACACTTGTGATCTTCCTGGTCAAAAATGACTGGTCTACAAAAAATTGCTTGTAAACCTCTCAATATGCTATTTTACCAAATATACACTGAACAAAATTATAAATGCAACGCATGTTTTGTGTGGCATATCAAGATGCTGATTAGACAGCATGATTATTGCACAGGTGTGTCTTAGGCTGGCCACAATAAAATTCACTCTAAAATGTGCAGTTTTATCACAGTACAATGTCACAGATGTCGCAAGACTTGAGGGAGCATGCAATTGGCATGCTGACTGCAGGAAGGTCCACCAGAGCTGTTGCTCATGAATTGAATGTTCATTTCTCTACCATAAGCCGTCTCCAAAGGAGTTTCAGAGAATTTTGCAGTACATTCAACCGGCCTCACAACCGCAGACCACGTGTAACCACACCAGCCCAGGACCTCCACATCCAACATCTTCACCTCCAAGATCGTCTGAGATCAGCCACACGGACAGCTGCTGCAACAATCGGTTTGCATAACCAAATAATTTCTGCAAACTGTCAGAAACCGTCTCAGGGAAGCTCATCTGCATGCTCGTCGTCCTCGTCGGGGTCTTGACCTGACTGCAGTTCATCGTCGTAACCGACTTGAGTGGGCAAATGCTCACATTCGATGGCGTCTGGCACTTTGGAGAGGTGTTCTCTTCACGGTTGAATCCCGGTTTTCACTGTACAGGGCAGATGGCAGACAGCGTGTATGGCGTCGTGTGGGTGAGCGGTTTGCTGATGTCAATGTCGTGGATCGAGTGGCCATGGTGGCAGCGGGGTTATGGTATGGGCAGGCATATGTTATGGACAACGAACACAGGTGTATTTTATTGATGGTATTTTGAATGCACAGAGATACCGTGATGAGATCCTGAGGCCCATTGTTGTACCATTCATCCACGACCATCACCTCATGTTGAAGCATGATAATGCACGGCCCCATGTTGCAAGGATCTGTACACAATTCGGTAAAGGAGAAGTGCTCACTAACACATATTTAGACAGATTTGTGAGCAATATTTGAGAGAAATAGGCCTTTTGTGTAGATAGAAAAAGTCTTAGATCCTTGAGTTCAGCTCATGAAAAATGGGGGCAAAAACAAAAGTTTTGCGTTTATAATTTTGTGCAGTCTATATACTACCAAATATTGGATTCAGTCTTTTTATCAGTCTGTCTTTTTTGTCAATTAGCATAGGTTTTGTATTCCGTTCTGATTGATTCCGGCCTGATCTGAGATTATTAATTTTTGTGTGAACATTGCCAAAATTATCCACAAATTAATATTTTCCAGGGAAGTCGTGGCCTAATGGTTAGAGAGTCAGACTCGTAATCGAAAGGTTGCTAGTTCGAGTCTCGGTCCGGCAGGAATTGTCGGTGGGGGGAGTAAATGTACAGCGCTCTCTCCACCTTCAATACCACGACGAGGTACCCTTGAGCAATGCACCGAACCCACAACTGCTCCCAGGGCGCCGCGGCTGCCCACTGCTCCAGGTGTGTGTTCACTGCTATTTGTGTGCACTTTGGATGGGATAATTGCAGAGCACAAATTCCGAGTATGGGTCAACATACTTGGTCGTATGTCACGTCACTTCGGTTCAAATATTGTTTTTTTTTCACTCAAAAACGGAGGTGCATAAGGTCAGATCAATGAGGCCTACGACTAATCAGTTCCAAAAAGAAACACAAACCCTGCGTTAATTGAAACAGTTGACAAAAAGATAAAATCCCAGATTTGGTTCATAATATAGCATATTATAATTTTTGTCATTTTTGACCAAAATTATGTAACGGCATGAGTTACAAAATCTAAAATAAGACATTCCGCATGATTGTGGCTTTAAAACCAAAGGGCTTTTTACTAATAGTACAAACAAAGGTCGAACTCCCAGATAAAGGATTTCTTTATGAGTAGCCAATGTTGAAAGACTGTTTAATCTATTTTTTTCTACGAACTGTCTTGTTTTATAACCTCAACAAGCCATAGCATGCCAGCATAATCTACACCCATCTATTTGCTGAAGAGTGATCTTTAAAACAGAGCTCTGTTTTTCGAAACAAGGTGTCCTTTTGCTGTCTGGCAGAGTCCCACCCACAATTCCCCTCTCCTGCTGTAATATCACACCTGTGTATCATGTGACACAAGGCAGCTCTCTGTTGCTCTTAAACACACACAGATGCGCATAAACAAACTTTCATTATTCATAGTTATGCATAATCTAAATCTCTATATTGTTTACCCACATGTGCATTTGTAATCACCACATTTCCTTTTTTGGTATACATAAATTGTCAATCGCATGTTTCGCATGCCATCCGGTTATAAAAGCAGTAAATTAAAATCAGTACATTAATACCATCCGGTTATAAAAGCAGTAAATCTATCTGAGTGACTTAAGAATGGAACTAATTCATGCCAGTAGACTGTAGTAGTTCATTGCCGTCAGGTTTTCAAGAGCAGCTGGTATCAGCACAAGATAAAGAGTTTGTGGGAAGACTCTTGAACAATTATGCCACATATAAAAGGAGGGATAATTTTTTGGCTATATTAGTCAAATTTGATTTGACTAATCAAAAAAATCAAAAAATCTAAATCTGATTTGATTTGGTTGATGTATCAGAATTTCAGAACCTTGCTTATTTTTGTTATTTTTCATATTAATCTTTTAAAGTAATTTGAGTTCATTTCATCTCGTAAATAAGTTTGTGACCATCAGCAAAAGCTCATCTGTATTTGTTTAAGTGCAGAAGTGATACTAGCTGGATTAATGCAGCTAACAAGGAATGTTCTGGCAAGGTTATGTCAAAGATATAAACATTATTCAGTTAATAGTCTTTAATAATGTTCTCAAAATGTTGACAAAATAGTATTTATTCATTAATCATGAACCTTTTATTCCAAATGTTTTCTAAACATTATACTACTTGCAACTTGTTTTAAAGCGTTCAAAGAACATTCAAAGTAATGTTCCCATAATGTTTAAATAATAAAATGAAACACTCTCTTAATGTTTACACTAACATTCTCATAAACAAGAAAAAAGGTTTCTGGGAACATTCAGAAAAATAATGTTTTTGATTAATTATCAAAACATTCTTAGAACATGTCTGGTTATTAAAGGGTTGTAAAACGCAAGCTAACAGACTGAAATCATTCAGTGACAGCCCTAGGCTCTGTAAACCAAAGGTGTATGATACCTTGAGAAAGCTATCCAATAGCATTCCCATTCATCTCAGTGGCAGCCACTCCACTGACCCAGGATGTCCTGTAAGTACTTGATTTGCAATTTCCCTCTTTTCTCATTGTCTCAGTTCCAGAAGCAGTTTTCTTAATACCAGGGTGAGTAAATGAATAAACATATTTTTCATTTTGGGTTGAACTATTGTTTAAAAATATCAGGAAAAACCTGCTTTCCCAAAGTCATTGTTACAGTAAGATTCACTGCTCAAATACAATACCCAGCCCTGCCACCGGATATGCTTTTAATCTCCTGCTCTGTTCCTTCCACAGTTGTATGTAAATATCCTGCTGCAACAGTTGACCACCGACATTTCACACATGAGCTGTATGGCCAAAGCAATGTATGCATAATAACATAGCTACAAGAACAAAGCCTATTTCCTTTAGCAAGCCGTTTTAACTTTTATTCCTTATCAGGTTATTAATTATTGATATCAACAATTCAATTTCACTAGTAAAAATGATAATTCTTGATATCAGAAATTACCCTTCCATTTGTTGATATCAGAAATGCATTTTCACATATCAGAAATTAACATTGTCACAAGTGACAATTAAATTGTTGATGTATACTAAAAAACAATTACAGATATCAACAATTTAATTTAATTTGTACTAGTGAAAATTGAATTGTTGATATCAAGAATATCCTGAGAATGAATAAAAGTCAAAACGGCTTGCCATAATTTCCTCCCTTGCTGATCCGAGGTCATCATGTCACAAGTGACAGAGGGGTATTTAGGCTTCAAGTGGTGAAACGGATCAATTGACTTGAGAATCTTGGACTGTTTAATACAGAGATAGATTAAGGGCTGTTTTGATGACTGCTATAGAGCCCTATTTTGACCTCTGATACTTTATCAGTTATTCAAAGCGTCCAGATACCAAAGGGCTGTAAATTCCTTGAAGCAAGCAAACAGTGACTGTCTTTTGGTCCTTACAGACAGATATGACATCACTGATAACCCCTTCCCCCCCTCAGCCCAACTCATTCATGTCTACTATTCCAGATGTTTCCTCAGGACATGCAGCATTCTGAAAGCTTCCTGTTTATACTTCCAGGATATGTCCATTTATCTATAGCTTGAAATAACTATATGCAAATACTCGATTTGGGCACATCTACTCCTTCTTTATTATTACTGTTTTAGAAAAACAGTAAAGTCCTTCAATCTATGAAATAACATGTGAAATATGTGAAATATGTGAATTATGCAATGTGCAAAATGTAAATGAATCAAAACCATCTACGGTTTTTCAAAAGCCACCCTTTGCCTTGATTACACATTCTTGGAATTATTTTTACATTCAGTTCATGAGAGCACTGTTTTTTCTTTGCTATCTGCTCCAGCTTATTCCTATACAATTATTTTCCTTTTTTTGTTTTGTAGTTTTTGTCATACATTGATACCATTTATATTTATCTACAAAGTTAATTTCACACAGTCCAAAATCCAAAATTTTGTGATCCTGGACCACAAAACCAGTCTTAAATAAACACAGATATGTTTGTAGCAATAGCCAACAATGTATGGGTAAAAAAAATTGAGATTTTTCTTTTATGCCAAAAATCATTAAGATATTGAGTAAAGATCATATTCCATGAAGTAATTTCATAAATGTCCTACCGTAAATATATAAAAACTCTAAGTCACGCTCAGATTCCAGATTTTCACATAGTTTTATATCAGCCAAATATTGTCCTATCCTAACAAACCATACATCAATGGAAAGCTTATGTTTAATTAGGCTTGCCAGAAAAAAAGCCTCTTCTATCTAGAAAATGCATGGCAGCTCAGTTTAGATTTGCAAAGTTGCATCTAAACAAACCAAAAGACATATCATTTGAACAGATGACACCAAGGTGGAGATGTTTGGCCATAATGCACAATGCCACCCGTTTGGTGAAAACCTAAAGAGCATATCAGCACAAACACCTCATCCCAAAAGATACACATGCTGATGGAAGGCTGAGGGATTTTAGGCTTGGTTTGACCTGGGCATTTCACAGTCACTGAGTCGACCATTAACTCCTCTGTATCCCAACGTATTCTATAGTCAAATGTGAGGACATCTGTTCAACAGCAAAAGCTTGGCTAAGATTGGGTCATGCAAAAGATGATCACAATGATCCCCCCAAAAAACCTGCAAATCTACAACAGAATGGCTGAAAATAAAAGAATCAAGGGGTTACAATAGACCAGTCAAAGTCCAGAGCGCATACAGACTGAAATGCTGTGATTAGACAAATGCCCTCACACCTCAATAAACTGGAGCAACGTTGTAAAGAAGAGTGGGACAAAATTCTTCCAGAATGATGTGAGAGACTGCTTAAGTCATGCAGAAAATTATTCATGTAAGTTATTACTGCTAAAAGTGGATCTACAGGCAAATGAATCATAGGGTGTCCTAACTTTCTCACGTTTTTTTTTTTATTTTGGCTTAACTTTGGTTAATTAAATAGTAACACAGTCACAGTGTTATATGTAATGTGATGTTTTATTTTCCTAATTTTAAGACCTGCCAAGGACAAGATAATTGTTTATTATGTCCTGATACAGAAAAACATGGAATTCAATAGGGTGTCCTAACTTTTTCACATGACTGTATGCAGATTAACTTGCATTTTTAACCTTTGGTATTTACATTAAACAGAGAAAGGTGGAGGAAAACAGGCCTCAGTCAGTGTGTCCGTGGTGTAGCTAGTGTTCCAAATGAGACAGTTAAGAGCTAGCAAGTAATCCAGCAAGTAAGAAAGACAGCGCTCTCTGGTGTGGTGAAATGACATCTGCAGTATGACGATTAAAAACTAACATTTTGCGTAAAATAAAAAAAAATAATCAGTGCTTTTTATTTATTATTTTATTTATTCATAATAATTAAGACACCATTACAGTTAGCCGCTATTAATTCTACTTGAAAACTTATACAAATAAAATTGTATTTTTCTAGGCATTACAGATTAATACATTTTATATATAATAACCTTACGTTTTTGTTATGTTTCATATTATGTTATCATAATATGTTTTTAGACATGATAAATTAAAGTCGGAAGTGACGTTTCGGAGAATGTTTGTCGGGCATGTTTGTGAGTGGCGTCATTATTGCTTTATAAAATAAATACAATTATTATAACCTTTTTATAACTGTAACTCTATTAATAACATAATAAAGTCTTGATTTAATTTAAAGTTTCACTTCTGTTTTGCGCTCGAACACTAAACTTTCAAAATGACAACTCGGAGTGCGGGGCGGAAATGCGCAGCTCCGCTGCTGGTCTGTTTCCGTGAGAAGGTGTGATTGCGAGAGATTAATGACCCAGATAGACATGAGAACAGGTCCTGCTGCTGGAAGGGTCTAATGTCATTTTGCGCTACAGAAATCTGACTGACATTGAGCAGGTGAGTGGCAGTATTTTACGCTGGTGGTCACTGAGCGCAATATATTGATAAATACAGAGTCGTGCGATGATGTTCGCTCGTTCCTGAGTTATTTCATATCCAGTGGTAACCAAGACTCAACAGCTGTTAGCAACCTCACTGAGTTCTCCAGTGGTAACGTTAATCACAAAAATCTGCAAACACGCGCGAGCTTCAACCAATCATGCATGAAAATCAACAAAATAAACAATGTCGTCGAGATGTCATTTTTGGGGGTTTATAAATGCAGTAACTTATGCAGCTGTGCGCAATGTGAGCGTTTCACACTTGCAGGTGAAATAGTATATTTAAAATCTAATTTAGATTTAGAACTGACACGCAAATTTGGGGTATAATTTAAACAGCGAAGGTGATTAATGGTGTCCTTTAAATAATTCATGATTTAATGATTTGTCGAAATCTTGAATTCTCGTTTGCTCAGTTAAATGACATTGCTAACTCGGCACGGAAAAATAAGCCCAGAAGGGTTTACCACTAATGAATCCGTTTATCCAGTGTGGTGTACTGTATTTGTGTTGGCGCAAAGTAGGCCTGTGATGACAGTTTGCCAGCCCGGATCTTTACACCTGCTCGCTCCCTTGTCTTGTTCATAAAGCCGTGTCTGTCTTAAACGAGACGCGTCATCTTGAACTGTCCTGTTCACATCACCGTCGCTGGCTGTCCATCATAACATCAACACTAGTGTGTCCTGCTGACTCTCTTGGTATTACTTTGAAATTAATAAACGACAGACATTCATGTAGAAAATGTCTGTGTTTAATAAATAGTTTTTATTTATTTATTCTATGAAAAACAAAAATGCAGCATGACAGCTTCAGTCACCTTTCGCTTTCATTCAATGTAAAATAATGCCGTGAAAATGAAATATGACCACAAGTGTCATTCTGTCAACAATCTCCTTTTGTGTTTTATTTGAGATTAAAAGTCATACAGGTTTGGAACAGTATGCCGGTGATTAAATGACAAAATCATATTTTTTTTGTCATAATCTCTTTATCTCATAATCTTTTCATTTCTTGGCATCCTGATAATAGCAGCCTTTGTTTGTTGGCATTTTGAGAAGTTCTTACCTGAATGTTGTACTCTAATGTAGTATGTCTTAAATAAAATCTTTTTGAGATTTGATGATATTTGGGAATGCAATTGCTCATTCATGTGACTTTTCTACCCAAACTTAGTCAAATGCAGTTTCACTTCTTCAAATATATAAGCTGACATTTTCATAGCCTGACTAAATAATTTTCTCTGTGTGTGTGTGTATATATATGTATGTATGTATGTATGTATATATATGTGTATGTATTTATATCAATATTAGAGCTGGGCAACGATTTGTGTGCATAATATTTGTGTGTTCTGTGTATATTTATTATGTACAGTGCCTTGTGAAAGTACTCATACCCCTTAATTATTTTCATATTTAGTTATGTTGCTGCTTTAAACTATTATTTCCCCCCCCCCCCCACATCAATCTACACTCCATACACCATACTGAAAATGAAAAACAGAATTTTATTCTGTTATTTACTTTGTAAATGTATTAAAAATAAAAAACTGAAATAATTACATTGCATAAGATGGGGGCAGACGCACATTTTCAGGTTTCTCCTAAAATATTTGATTGGGTTCAAGCTCAGGCTGTGGCTGAGCCACTCAAGGACATTCACAGAGTTGTCTATACGCCACTCTTGCTGTGTGTTTAGGTCCATTGTCCTGTTGGAAGGTAAACCTTCTGCACAGTCTGAGGTTCTGAATTCTCTGGACTGAGTTTTCATTAAGGCTCTCAATATTTTGGTGGATTGAGCTTTTCTTCTATTCTGACGAGTTCCTCAGTCCCTGCTGCTGAAAAACAGCCCCACAGCATGAGGCTGCTACCAGCACACTTTATTTTTGGGATGATACTCTGCAGGTGATGAGCAGAGCTGGTTTCCTTCATACAAGATACTTAGAATTGAGATTCGTCAGACCAGATGATCTCGTTTCACAGTCTGAGGGTCCTTTCTCCATCAGTTGTTCAGTTTGGCCAGGAGTCCAGCTCTAGGAGGAGTCCTGGTTGTTTCAAACTTCTTCCATTAAGGGTAACAGAGACTACATGCTTCTGTGAACCTTCAATGAAGCAGAATTTTTCTGAACACTTTCCTAGATGTGTGGCTTGATGAAATCCTGTCTCTGAACACTACAGGCAGTTTTTTCACCTCAGAGCTTGGTTTTTGCTCTGATATGCATTATCAGCTGTTAGACCTTTTATTAAGATTTGTGTGCCTTTCCAAATCATACCCATTCAATTGAATTTGCCACCGGTTAACTTCACTGGAAGTGTAGTAACATCTACAAGCAATATGCATGCTCTAAAGATACATTTCAATTGTCCCAGATAAGGGTATGAGTACTTATGCAATTACATTTATGTAAGTTTTTTTATTTTGTATAAATTTGCAAAGATGTTAAACCCTCTTTTTTTGTTTGCTGTGCCATTATGGTGTATAGAGTGTAGATTGATGTGGAAAAAAGTAATTTAAAGCAGTTTAACATAAGGCAGTATTTAAAACGTGATAAAAAAGTGGTATGAGTACTTTTACAAGGCACTCTGTATATATAAAGACACACATACACTATATATTTTGAAAATATTTAAATGTATATTTATATTCATATAATTTACATTATATAGAAATATATTTAATATAAAAACATATAATATTTTTCTTATATATAGACTTGTGTGTGTGTGTGTGTGTGTTTATATATACATAATAAATATACACAGTACACACATATATATATATATATATATATATATTATGTAAATAACTTTTATTTTGGATGCTATTAATTTTTGCCCAGCACTTTTATATATGTATATATGTGTGTGTGTGTGTGTGTGTATAACTAATATTATGTTTTATTATTTTTATTTAAATTGTTTTAATTTTATTTATTTTATTAATTAATGTTTTTATTTTTGTAAATGTTACATCACCAAATTGTTCTTTTATTTAATATTTCGGTATTGTGTATTGCTGGGTTGTCAGTAAATCAAAAATAATGATGCAAAAATTTGAAATAGATTAGGAGGAGACTTAAGTAGATAGTAGGCTGTTGATTTTGTAAACCTAACCGAGATGATATTTACAGACTTTAATTTGTTCAGTATGAATAGTTTGTTATAGAAATCCCTGTATTTACACAGTGCTGTGGTGCCATGCAGCTGTGGCTTCAGGAGGTGTTTGTGTGGACGACTTTTCATCTGTCCGCTCACATTTCACATCATTTACCTCCCTGTATCACAGGGCTTTCTGTAACATTTTTAGGGAAAGGTATGACAAACATTCAAAATAACTTTACAAGCAACTTTTAGTTTTTGTTTAACATAGGTGAGATAAATAGGCTGTATGACTTTGCTGTCTTTTTCTTTCCAAGGTCCTCTTGTTTAGTTGGAAGATGCCCAATGCAGAGCCAAGGGTGCACAGCTGGAAATGGCCCACCCAATTTATCTCACTGTGCCTGGGCTGTCTGTGTTTTCTCTGCTCAGTCTCTGGTAAGCAGGTCCTGTAGATCTTTTGCCTGAAGATCTGTGACCTCTGTATGAAATAACTCTCAATCAGTGGCAGAAGAATGGTGAGAAGACAAACGTGTGCAAACGGTTATAGAAAGACATTAAAACAACATAGCTAAAAATATTACAACTATAAAACACTAGTCCACAACATTAATCAACTAGTTGAATGTTGGACAAATAGTCAACTGTTGGGACCATTGTTAGCATATATGAGTATATAGGCTATTTGTGAGTTGTCGCGGTCATGAGTGATGGCACTGATTTGGAGGGAAGCATAATGGACACTCTGTGTTCCTTTTCAACAAAGAGGGAAATTGCACAACAGGCCCACAGTCCCCCACCCCAGACAAAAACTGCACAGTGGGGCTGTGTCTCTTACAGTTCAAGTTTCCCTTGCTAGCCCATAATAAGCAAACCTCTGTTGTCATGGTTACAGTCTTTATAGACGACAACAGTGCATAAATAAGCACTATTTTACAGAAAAAGTGTTTAAAGAGTAATGTTAAAGTGAACAAAATATTGGTAATTCTAACCTTATGCTCATAGTTTTTAATAGAATATATCACATCCGGTCGAGCGGTCGCATACGGTCTAGCCGCAGAATGTCAAATATTTTAACATATCTGCAGCTCAAATCGGATCCGATTTTTCTGCATACGCATATGATCAGAACTCCACTCAGCCTCTGCACTATTCTCCATTCTAAATGAATGACTTGTTTGTCGCTTGTCGTTCATCGGAGATAGTGGAAAGGCGGCTTAACTGGACTCTGACTTCCTGGAACTTGTCAGTGCGAACTGTATGATAAACAGCCTTGTCTTGTGGTGGCATGGGCAGGCATTATTTCTCATCGTATCAGGGCTAGATGCAAGTCTGCATGCAAGTATTGTCAATAGCCTATTGTTCTGAGCTCCAGAGTTGAGCTTATGTGGGAAATCTGCCCATTTAAAAGCCATTTATATACCATATGAATTGTATGTTATTTCCAATGTATTGGCCAATATTAGAGATTTCATTAATATGATAATTATCTGTCTATATTGAATATATATTTAGTTGTGTATTCTTAATTTGTTTTTACTTTTGTCGCAATCTAATGCTCATTTTTGCTCAAAATGCTCAATTTTAAAAACTAATTATTATTAAATATTTAATTTATTGTAATAGTTATTTTATAAAAAAAAATCAATTTAATATGTATAATGAATATGCATATTTTTTATTGTATATTATTATGGTATTGTCTCTAAATCAATTTAAACTAATTAGATAGAGATTGTATTAGTTTATTTATTATTTGGACAAAATAGAAAATAGTTTTAATATTAGACATTTATCAGTTAACAGACAATATTTTTTTTTCAAATTTTGCAATTCTTTGATATCTGTCAATTTAATATATTTAACATCCAATACAGGATATTTAATTATTCTTCATGCTCATTTGCCCTTTTTAAAAATTGATTATCTTTGCCATCATCTAATGCTCAGTTATATTTTTCTATAACAGAAATATATATATATACACTGAACAAAATTATAAACGCAACACTTTTGTTTTGCCGCCATTTTTCATGAGCTGAACTCAAAGATCGAAGACTTTTTCTACCTACACAAAAGGCCTATTTCTCTCAAATAGTGTCCACAAATCTGTCTAAATCTGTGTTAGTGAGCACTTCTCCTTTGCCGAGGCAATCCATCCACCTCACGTGTGTGGCATATCAAGATGCTGATTAGACAGCATGATTATTGCACAGGTGTGCTTTAGGCTGGCCACAATAAAAGGACACTCTAAAATGTGCAGTTTTACTGTATTGGTGCGGTCCATATTTGTAACCACCATTTGCTTCACGCAGTCCAACACATTTCGGCAAAAACAAAAGCTTTGTATTTATAATTTTGCTCAGTCTATGTGTGTGTGTGTGTATATATATATATATATATATATATATATATATATATATATATTATATCTGTATCTCAAAGAAGTGAATGCACCCCTCACATGTTTGTAAATATTTTATTATATATTTTCATGTGACAACACTGAAGAAATGACACTTTGCTACAATGTAAAGTAGTGAGTGTACAGCTTGTATAACAGTGTAAATTTGCTGTCCCCTGAAAATAACTCTTCACACACAGCCATTTATGTCTAAACCGCTAGCCACAAAAGTGACTACACCCCATGATGCCATGTATCTAAACAAGATGTCCAGTACCTCCATCAGAAATATAGGCCCACAACATCATAATGGGGTACAGATGGGGTACTTTTATCCCTGTGTTCACTAAACCCATCTCGAGTGTTTGCTGCTAAAAGGCAAATTGTTTTGTTTAATCTGACCATAGAAGCCAGTCCCATTTGTAGTTCCAGTCGTGTCTGATAACTGAATATGCTGGAGTTTGTTCTTGGATGAGCTAGGATAATTTTTCTTAACTCTCCCAAACAACATGTGGTGATGTAGGTGCTGTTTGACATTTCTTTTAAAAAGGTTTTCTGACCCCAAGACGCAACTATTTTCTGTCTGTGGTCTTTGGAGAGTCTTTAGCCACTCAAGCTCTCCTTCTTACCATGCTTTAGGATGATATAGAAACACGTCCTCTTCCAGGCAGTTTCTTAACATGTTGATTGGAAATTCTTAATTATTGCCCTGATGGTGGAAATTGGAATTTTCACTGCTCTAACTCTTTTCTTAAAGCCACTTAACTAATTTGTGGACATCAATTATATTTTGCTGCACAACAGAAATACATTCTTTGATTTTTCTCATTGTAATGGATGATTAAGGGAGTTTGGGCTTTGTTTTCCATCTTATTTATATTTCTGTGAAACAGGAAGCCGTGGCTGGATAATTTCATGTTCATAATCACTCTGGGGTGCTCAAAATTGTGAATATGAATGGGAATATACTTCTGAGATATTTAAATTATTTTAGTGAATTTCTTTTTAATAAAAGATCAAAAGGATTAACAATGCAGATTAATTTTCACAGCTTTCTTTGATAATATTTACAAAAGGTGCCAATAATTTTGACCGTGTGTGTATACATGTTTTTATATTACATAAGTATATTTCATAAGTGAAATAATTCTAAATATTTTTAAATAATTTAAAATGATTAAAAACAACTAAATGTAATAGCAAACCTCAAAATGAAAATGCTTTTTGTTTTATACTGTGCATTATAATGTTGAAGTAACTAAAATCACCTGTGCCATTTTTTTAAACACGTTTCTAGATTTAGAAATCTGTCAGATTTCTATTTATTTATTTAGACAAAATAGTGTATTAAATCAGTCATTAATCAATTATTGGTCATAAAATAAAAAATATTATTAGCATACAGTTCAAAACATTCATACTGTATTGCCATAGTTTAGCAATATTTAGGAATATTACAATTTTCTCAGGTCTATTTTGCCCATGTTAACCATTGTTTTTGCCATGTACTGCATGTCCCTCTCTCAGGGGGTTCGGGCAGCATGTGCACAGTAACGGGTGGTGTACTGGGTATCCATTGGAGCAGCGTCATTGGTCTGGGCTGGCGGCCACTGGCAGTGGATGGGGGAGGGCCTCGGTGCTGGGAATTCTGCTGTTTGAAGCCCTCCTGCGGTGCTGTGTGGAGTCTCGGTGGAAGATGTGTATTACTGGCCTGTGCTCGAATAGAGGGCTGCACCATTACATCACTTCCTCAGCCGGACAGAAAATCACTGGGGCTTCTGCAGCAGCTGAACAAGAGCATGCGCAGGAAACCTCGAAATGCTGAGGATATCAGAGTAATCAGGGAAACGGAGCATGTAAGCTTTATTATATGATCTCAAAGGACTTCAGCATTGGGTCTCATTCACTAATAAATGCATACAGCTGTTCTAATAAATATGTTAAAGTTTTTGCTTTATATGTATATTTGTTATGGCCCTTATTCTAATGTTGTTGAATCTGTATTATCTGAGTTAGTAAATGAGACCCACTATCCTAAAGCGTAAAACGTCCACTTTAACTGTTGATTTGCAGCATATGTATATAGTATGATATTGAATATTGAATTGTGAATGCTCATTTCCCATACTTTTACATTTGGACAGATTACCATGGACATCATGTAATGCTTGTTTAAAGTAATCTTTTTAAAAATGAAAATAATTATTCATTGATATTTATTTTTTGTTTAATTTAATAATTATACATATTTAATAAAAAACATGTATATGAATAACACTGTCAAATATAATGGCACATATATTAATTTATATCTATATGCATTAATGTACATTATAATGATGTGGTGACTTAAAATTAATTTATAATTAGAAATTTTCTCATATATTTAGGTAAAATAGTATAGAATTTTAATGTCACTGTCTTAAAGTTTTACAATTTTGCACAATAACTGTTGATTTGCAGGATATATATATTAGTACAATATTCGATATTTAATTTTGCATTATTTCCCATATTTAGATTACTCTTGCCGTTATATACTGCAAAAAAATTATAATTTCATATTTTACTGTTTAATAATTTTTATTTCATATTGATTAATATTAATCCTGCAATGTATTTTACATTTACATTTATGCATTTAGCAGACGCTTTTATCCAAAGCGACTTACAGTGCATTCAGGTTATACATTTTCATTAGTACATGTGTTCCCTGGGAATCGAACCCACAACCTTTTGCGCAACAGACGCAATGCTCTACCACTGAGCCACACAGGAACATTATTAACATTATTTACTTTCTAATGAAAGTAAATAATGTAATAACACTGTTAAATGTAATACATTATTAATATGGATTTTATGTTGTACATTATAATGTTGTGGTGATTTGTGAGAATAGAGAGTTTTAAAAAAGTATTTGAAAAACAAAAAAGTGAAAAAGTAAATTTTAGACCAAAGTAGTATAGGGTTTTAATATCGCTGCCTTAAAGCATTATTTTGCACTTTACCTTTTGATTTGCAGTATATCGCTGTGAACTAACTGATATTTTCACCCTCACAGGAAATAGATCAGGGCTTGTCTATGAAACCCACAGCACCACTCACCACATCCAATGGGGAAGATCCTCCACACACAGCCAGTGAGATCCAGTCCATCGGTGGCAGTGGAGAACAGGTAGCTCTCTCAGCATCTGAGCAGAATTCTACACTGGATGCAGACACTGTGGATCATCCAGCATTGAACAACAGTAATCAGTCACCGCAGTCCACACCTGACACCCGTTCAGTGACTCCACCAACTACACCAGCTGGTACAACATACTCCTCTCTATAATTGTGTTATTGTACTGCATGCATTTACAACCTGTCTTGTCAGTTTTACAAAGTAAATGAAAAAGAAACAAAATCAATGTATATTTTACGAAGTAGACTTATCTGTAATCCATTAAAACTAGTGCTGTCAAATAAGTAATTGCGCTTAATTGCAGTAAAAATAAAAGTTTTTGTTTACTTGTGTGTGTACAGTTTATATTTATGTATATACAAAGACACACATACAGCATATATTTTGAAAATATTTACATGTATATATTTATATTCATATATAAATATATTTGTTATATAAACATAAAATATTTTTCTTAAATATATACATGAATGTATGTGTATTTATATTTACATAATAAATATACACAGTACACACACATTATGTGTAAACATAAACTTTTATTTTGGATGATTAATCGCGATTAATCAATTGACAGCGCTAATTAAAACCTTGTGTAATATAATTTGTTTTAAATAACAGTACGAGAGCTGGTCGTGTCTGCTGGCAAAAATGTGGAGGTCACTTTACCGCGAAATGAGGTGGAGCTGAATGCTTTCGTGGTGCCAGCGCCCCCTTCAGGTACTGCTCTGCATAAGCCATTGTAGTTAGTTCCTCCTCCATCTTTGTATTCATTTCTCTGATAATTCCTTTAGGGACTAACTATGCATTTGATTGGCGTTTGAGGACGCATCCAAAAGACTACAGTGGAGAAATGGAGGGAAAACGCAGCAAAACGCTTAAGCTCAGTAAGGTACATAAAAAAATGGGCCTCTTATTCTTTTATTGTCTAAAAGGCTTGACTTTTAATATTCTTGACTTTCCTAATATTCTGAAAAATGTTTCCCTTAGCTGACAGTGGGCCTCTATGAGTTTGAAGTGGTAGTGGATGGTGACGGTGCTCACGGAGAGGGATACGTCAACGTTACGGTCAATGCGGGTAACTTAAATATTGATGTACCTGCTAATTGTACCGGATTCAGTTTTCAGAGTTGTGCTCTGTTTGGGCAGCCCATATAAATGTCACATAAAATATGTATAAGTCCTGTGTTTCTTGCTTTCTAAAGAGCCACGAGTTAATAAGCCACCTGTTGCAGTGGTTTCTCCAAAGTACCAGGAAATCTCCCTGCCTACAAGCTCCACTGTGATTGACGGTAGTCGTGCGTATCAGATTTTTATTAAATTAAACCTTTATTAATGTTGTATTATCCTTACAATAGCATTTTATACTCATTGTATTATTATTATTATTTTAAATGTACACTACCGTTCAAAGGTTTGTGGTTTGCACACAAAAAAAATATTATAAATACAAATAATGTATGTATATATATATATATATATATATATATATATATATGTGTGTGTGTATGTGTATATAAAAAACATTTAATAAGTATCTTATGCTTAACAAGCTTTCTTTTGTTTCTTAAAACCAGACTAATGCTGTGAAATATTATTACAATAAATTGTTTTCTTTAAAAAAATATTTTTAAATGTAATTAATTCCTTCGATGGTAAAGCTGCATTTTTAGCAGCCATTACTCCAGTCTTCAGGGTGACATGATACATTTTTCAGGATTTTTTGATAAATAGAAGGTTCAAAAGAACAGCATTTATTTTACTGATTCTCATACTTTTACTGATATTTTAAAATTCTCTGTGATGGCAAATATATCTAATTAAATATCTTTGGTCATACATTTCTTGTTTCTCAGAGAGTACTGATGATGATAAAGTGGTGTCGTGGCATTGGGAAGAGGTGAAGGGGCCGCTCAGAGAGGAAAAAGCCTCGGGTGATACTGCTATTCTCACTCTCATCAACCTGGTTCCTGGTAACTACACCTTCAGGTATGTTTTATCCATTCATTCACATTATGGCCTGTTCATAATCTTTTATTTGGGCCTCCCTGGAACCATTTTGCTGAAGTCTTCAGACCTCAGCAAGTAATCTGAGAGCTACTGTAAAACCTGGCAAACCAGTCTGTATTTGGGCAAACTATTTAAAAAATGCTCAAATATAAATAACACTTGACCCACAAGTGTGTTATGCTCTATTTTTCCTCCAACAGTCTTACGGTGACCGACTCGGATGGAGCTCAGAATTCAACACAAGCCAAGTTGTTAGTCAACAAGGCCACAGACTACAGGCCTACAGCTAATGCTGGACCCAACCAAGTGATCACCCTGCCACGCAACTATATCACACTGTATGGCAATCAAAGCTCTGATGACCATGATAATCTGTCCTATGAATGGTCACTCAGCTCTGAAAGCAAGGGCAAGGTGGTGGAGATGCAGGTGCTTGAGAAACACAATGCTATTTTGAATGCCATTTATGTTTATTATGTTTGCCAACCAATGGATTAGTGAACACACCTTTGTTTTGTTCTCCATAGGGTGTGAGGACGCCCATTCTGCAGCTGTCTGCCATGCAGGAGGGTGACTACACCTTTCAGCTAACTGTCACTGACTCGTCTGGCCAGCAAGACACGGCCCAGGTCACTGTCATTGTCCAGCCAGGTATCTTTTTAATACAGAACATTCTGATTTACATCTATTTTTGAAGCTGCTATTTGTGCTTGAGCACTCTGTATGTGAAATCCCGCCAGAAAACAACAAGCCACCTGTAGCGGATTCTGGTCCAGACAAGGAGCTGACGCTGCCTGTCGATCGTACCACGCTGGACGGCAGCAAGAGCAGCGATGACCAAAAAATTGCCACGTACCACTGGACAAAGACCAAGTCAGTTACACATGTACACTCTCCCTGCATGTAATTTTCTTGTGTATATTTAAGAGCGATGGCACCTATTGTATCCGTTAGCATTCTTATTATTGTTTTTTCCTTCCACACTTGAGTCTATGGCAGCCTATGCTGGCAAAAATTGGTCAAAAGAACTGCATAAACAAATTCAATAAAAAGCTTGCCAAATTAGATTTGAGGCTATATCTCTCCTACACTTTGTCGTATTTACACCAAATTTGGTGTGTATTATAAAACCCATGACCGGAGTCTACTTAGACATTTTCTGTGCAGTGCCACCTAGTGGTCGGGAGATATGAAAAATGGTTATATTTGCTTATAACTTCTGAATGGTTTGGTAAAAAATAGCAAAACTGGTCTGTTTAGATTTGGTGCAGCATGCAGAATCGAACCATACCTAATTTTCCCATGTCAGACATTTTTGTCGTAAAATGCTATATTTTAAGAACTCATTGGTACATCTTTACAAAACTCAGTATGTGTCTTTGGCACCATGGTACTCAAAAAGGTTCGGGGCAAAAGTTAAAATGACATTTCCAAAAATCCTAATAACTCTTGAGTTTATTAGCCTATTGTAATGAAACTGGTCTCCAATATATTCGTTGGCTTATGCCGAAAACACAGGTGCCATTTTTGCCATATTCAGCCAAACTTTCTGTCCACCATTTTGATCTATGTTGAAAACCTACTTTTTCGAACTCCTCTTAAACCGTTGGACCGATTTTCACCAAATCTGACTCAGATCATCCTCAGACCATCCCGACAAAAACACCATCCCAAAAGCTTTTTGATCGACCAAACCATATTCGAAAAATGGATCAAAAAATTGTTGGCATGATGCCAAACTGCATCTGAGGCTGTATCTCTGCAAAGCTTTGACATATTGACAGCAAACTTTGTATATGACATTGTCACCTCATTCTGACCATACCACATAGATTTGGTAACAGAGCCACCTATTAGTCAAAAGTGATAAACCATTCATATAAAGCTAATACAATTTCCAAAAATGCTAATAAACTTTGATTAAATTAGCTTATTATAATGAAACTGGTCTAACAATATTCCTTGGGTCATACTGAGAAAAGGGATATCGGTATTGCCGTATTTATGATTTTTCAGATATTTGGACCAAACTTATCCTAAAATGGCTTCAGTTACTCATTGTTGCAGTTGGTCTGTTGCTCCATGCCATGCTTTGCTCCTCATTTTGCCTCTGTTGTGCTTGGTCCCTTAATTGCTGCTTGCAGTTATATTTATATATAACATGGCATAAAAATGGCACGTCATGCTGAAAAGGTTGCCGACCCCTGTTCTATAGTAACGTGCTTCGTAGCATACAAGTCTATGGGTGTCATCATCATACAGTCTACATGGCATGCATGTCGTACCCAAGTTTATTAGATCCATGTCTCATAGTGTGACCTGCAATGATCTTATAAGATTGTTAAAATCATGCAGTGTGTAGAAGGTGTAATTTAATTACTTTAACTGTAGACTCATGGTTTTATTTTTTGATGGTGTTACAGTGGCCCAGAAGGGGTGAAAATTGATAATGCAGACACTGCAGTTGCTGTGGTGACCGGTCTGCAGGAGGGCGAGTACATTTTCACATTGACAGTGACCGATGAAAGGATGCTGGAGAATTCTGACACGGTCTCTGTCATTGTCAGAGAAGGTGTGTGTCCTTAATTAAATCCAGGAAGGTTTTATGTGGGTCTTAGTAGGGTTGCAAAGGGGTGGAACATTTCCAGAAAGTTTCCTAAATTTACTGGAAATGTTCCAACTTTTTGCAACCCTAGGTGTTAGTAGGCTTTGTTAGAAGACTTTTTCCATGCAATTTATGTGGGCAAGTACACCATGTACCTGTTCTGTGGTTGTCTGTCTGTAATAATATGAATAATTTTCCTTTCTTGAATCAGAGGATGATCAGCCACCAGTTGCCAAAGTGCTGTCCAGTCCTCCGATCACTCTTCCCATCCGTACAGCATTTCTGGACGGTTCTCGATCATCAGATGATAAGGGCAGCATCAGCTACCTCTGGACCCGTGAGGACAGCAGCCCGGCTGCAGGGGTCAGTACTGTCCAGAAGACTGGAATACATACTAGCTGTGCTCCATACAGTGGGTACGGAAAGTATTCAGACCCCCTTAAATTTTTCACTCTTTGTTATATTGCAGCCATTTGCTAAAATCATTTAAGTTCATTTTTTCCCTCATTAATGTACACACAGCACCCCATATTGACAGAAAAACACAGAATTGTTGACATTTTTGCAGATTTATTAAAAAAGAAAAACTGAAATATCACATGGTCCTAAGTTTTCAGACCCTTTGCTCAGTATTTAGTAGAAGCACCCTTTTGATTTAATACAGCCATGAGTCTTTTTGGGAAAGATGCAACAAGTTTTTCACACCTGGATTTGGGGATCCTCTGCCATTCCTCCTTGCTGATCCTCTCCAGTTCTGTCAGGTTGGATGGTAAACGTTGGTGGACAGGCATTTTTAGGTCTCTCCAGAGATGCTCAATTGGGTTTAAGTTAGGGCTCTGGCTGGGCCATTCAAGAACAGTCACGGAGTTGTTGTGAAGCCACTCCTTCGTTATTTTAGCTGTGTGCTTAGGGTCATTGTCTTGTTGGAAGGTAAACCTTCGGCCCAGTCTGAGGTCCTGAGCACCCTGGAGAAGGTTTTCATCCAGGATATCCCTGTACTTGGCCGCATTCATCTTTCCCATCGATTGCAACCAGTCGTCCTGTCCCTGCAGCTGAAAAACACCCCCACAGCATGATGCTGCCACCACCATGCTTCACTGTTGGGACTGTATTGAACAGGTGATGAGCAGTGCCTGGTTTTCTCCACATATACCGCTTAGAATTAAGGCCAAAAAGTTATATCTTGGTCTCATCAGACCAGAGAATCTTATTTGTCACCATCTTGGAGTCCTTCAGGTGTTTTTTAGCAAACTCCATGCATGCTTTCATGTGTCTTGCACTGAGGAGAGGCCTCCGTCGGGCCACTCTGCCATAAAGCCCCGACTGGTGGAGGGCTGCAGTGATGGTTGACTTTCTACAACTTTCTCCCATCTCCCGAATGCATCTCTGGAGCTCAGCCACAGTGATCTTTGGGTTCTTCTTTACCTCTCTCACCAAGGCTCTTCTCCCCCGATAGCTCAGTTTGGCCGGACGGCCAGCTCTAGGAAGGGTTCTGGTCATCCAAAACGTCTTCCATTTAAGGATTATGGAGGCCACTGTGCTCTTAGGAACCTTAAGTGCAGCAGAATTTTTTTTGTAACCTTGGCCAGATCTGTGCCTTGCCACAATTCTGTCTCTGAGTTCTTCAGGCAGTTCCTTTGACCTCATGATTCTCATTTGCTCTGACATGCACTGTGAGCTGTAAGGTCTTATATAGACAGGTGTGTGGCTTTCCTAATCAAGTCCAATCAGTATAATCAAACACAGCTGGACTCAAATGAAGGTGTAGAACCATATCAAGGATGATCAGAAGAAATGGACAGCACCTGAGTTAAATATATGAGTGTCACAGCAAAGGGTCTGAATACTTAGGACCATGTGATATTTCAGTTTTTCTTTTTTAATAAATCTGCAAAAATGTCAACAATTCTGTGTTTTTCTGTCAATATAGGGTACTGTGTGTACATTAATGAGGAAAAAAAATGAACTTAAATGATTTTAGCAAATGGCTGCAATATAACAAAGAGTGAAAAATATAAGGGGGTCTGAATACTTTCCGTACCCACTGTACATTCACATGACTTTCATGGCTCTGTTGAATATTCAGACAGTCACACTGTTTGTTCACTCCTGCATGTAGTGAACAAACAAGTGATACCAGTTAATTTGGGGTAGTTTATTCGAGTTTGTTCCTTAAAGGTGTAGTAACTCCACCTGAATGTGGAGTCATATATCAGGTCCACAGTGATTGGGACGCTGTTGAAATGTGACCTCTGCTTGTTTCTGTTCCAGGATGTCCTGAATAACTCTGACCATCAGGCAGTGCTTTTTCTTGGTAATCTGGTGGAAGGGAAGTACTCTTTCACTCTGACTATAACTGACAGTAAAGGAAAGACCAGTACTGATCGAGGCACTGTAGAGGTTCGACCAGGTCAGTATGCTTATAAAAGATAATTACATAAAATTAATATTTTTAATAACATTGCATTAACATTTTTCAATATGCTGCTGAGCCTGTGATATGTAAACTACTAGCCCTTTATAGTGTTGCTTTAAAACCTCATCATAAATCTCTGTTTATTAATATATTGCTGTTTGTTTTATTTTGTATTATTATTTTAAAAGGTTTTATTCATAACAGTGTTGTAATTTCATGTAGTCAATTTCAGTCAAATAAATTACATACAAATTCAATCAGTCAGTAAGTTAATCCAAGAACTGGTCAGAATAATGATTCATTCAAAATAACTGATTCAAACAGTCAATTTGTTCAGGGGTCAGACAACTTTTAGAGGCCTAAAGAATATGAATGTTTACTTGAATGTTCATTTTGGAAAATAAATTCAGGCACAACTGTTTACTTTGTTGATTAATACTTGAAGGCTACGTGCCATTGTTTTAATGTATTAATTATCATTAAAATAAAAAAGTATGATCAATAGTGTTAAGTATGTTCAAATCTGTTCTGGCCACGGTATTGATTTGTGAAAGTGACATACAGCCAATTATGGTGACCCATACTTGGAATTCGTGCTCTACATTTAACCATCCAAGTGCACACACAGCAGTAAACACACACAGACTAGGAACACACACCCGGAGCAGTGGGCAGCCGTTTATGCTGCGGCCCCCGGGGAGCAGATGGGGATTCGGTGCCTTGCTCAAGAGCACCTCAGTCGTGGTATTGAAGGTGGAGAGAGCGCTGTACATTCACTCCCCCCACCGACAATTCCTGCCAGACCGAGACTCGAACTCGCAACCTTTCGATTATGAATTCTACTCTCTAACCATTAGGCCACAACTTCCCTAATTCCCTAGATTTGTGTAATTCACTGGCATCGCTATCAGCTACTGAAATATATGTACTGTGACTAGCTATTCCTAAGCTAAAGGAGGCAATAATAAATACATTTAATTGATATTACTCTCTCATTGTTCCTCAGATGTTTACGAGCGAGACTTGGTGGAGCTGATCGTGGAAGTTGCTGTGGCTCAGGTGTCCCGCAGACAGAAGGATATGCTCATTAGACAGGTTGGCGTCCTGCTCGGTGTCCTGGACAGTGACATCAATGTGCGAGAGATTAGCGCCTTCAATGAGCATAGGTCAGTCAGGCTTCATAGACAGTGCTAAACTTAATGCCCACCTCCACAGATCGGAGTAAATTGCGTCACGGCACTAAAAAGAAAATACAGAAAAATTTCTTATTTTACAATACTCATGCATAGATTCATATAAATAAATGGAACATTAGTTTTGAAATAAAAACAGTTTTAAAAAAACATATTTTACACATATGGGATGATATTACTTGCTTTACAGCACCCGCCTGGTATTTCTGGTATCTGGAGGTCCTGGACAACCTCCATTGGCCGGCCATAGTGTTGCTATGGAACTACGCAACAAATTTCGCAAGCAAAAAAATGAATTCCTTATCTTTAGGGCCCAGCGAATGGACACAGTTAGTGAGTATTCATGAAAAGCTTCGTTAACTCATGTTTGTATCGTAACAGTGCCCAGCGCTGGTTTATTGACACTGATCTTTCCCCAGTCTGCCAGCTGAACTGCTCCAGTCACGGGCAATGCGATTCCTTCACCAGACGTTGTGTGTGCCACCCGTTCTGGATGGAGAATTTATTCAATACTTATTTTTGGGATGCTGAGAGCAATTGTGGTAAGGATACACTAAGCAAAACATTGTGGAGGGAAGCTGTTTTCCGTTGGTTCACATGAGGTTTGATGGTCTGTTTATGTTGTTGGGTGTTTCTTTCAGAATGGAGTGTGTTATATGTGACGATAGCATCGTTCATGATCGTGGTTGCTATCGCGACTGTAATATGGGGTATCGTGTGCTGCTGTCGAAGGTAAGGGTTATACGGATGATAATATAATGTTTATATATCAGGTTTTTTTGTTTAATTCAAGGTTTATTGTTTGTTTAAATTGTGCATGATGTCTTGAGCAGACGGAAAAGCAAAGTAAGACGAAAGAGCCGCTATAAAATGCTGGAGGGGGATGATCAAGAGTCTCTGGAGTTACAGATACCAAGACCTGGTAAAACAAATTCTCCATTTGAAGATAATTATGTTATCATTGTAGGGATGTCAGTTGCTGAACAATATTTTATTTCATTACAAAAAAATTAATTCATTGAAATTAATACTTTTATTCAGCAAGGATGCCTTAAATTAGTAAAAAGTGATGGTAAAGACGTTTAGATTGTTACAAAATATTTTCATTTAAAATAAATGCAGAAAAAAATATATTTATCAAAAAACCCTGACAAAACAATATGTGTTACAGTTTCTACATAAATTGATCATATCTCACTGAAGACTGCTGAAAATTCAGCTTGCCATCACAGGAATAAATTACATTTGAACATATATTAAAATATAAAAGTTATTTTAAATTGTATTACTGTTTCACAGTATTACTGTTTACTGCATTGTTGATCAAATAAATGCAGACTTGATGAGAAACTTCTTACTGGCTCCAAACCTTTGAACAGTTGTGTAAAAAAAAAAGTCATTTTTAAATCAATTTTGTTTTAGTTCATTTTTATTGTATCATTATTTTACTACTGTATATTATACATTCTCCATCCCAAAGATACTTCCTCCTATCCCGGTCTTTTTCCTCCAGGTCGCTTGAAGCCAGCTCCTGCTCCCACATCTTCTGCACTCATGCACTCTGATTCGGATCTGGAAAGTGATGATGGTCAGGCAGGAATCCCCTGGTCTGATCGTGAGCGTGGAAAACTCCTGCCACCCCAAAACGGATCTCTGCGTAACGGCCAAGGTCCTCATAAATCAAAAAAACAAAGAGAGGAGCTGCTTTAGCATACAAACTAAACCTCTCATATCGCACCGTTCACCCCTCATCCACGACACGCGTCTTGACTTTAATTCTGGAGGGACTTGCAGGACGTCAGGAATGACCTCTCCACCGGCATCCCTGGTCTGAATCACAGCCCAGTCTGAGCCAAAATGAAAATGCATGTAAACCTGGATGGTGGAAAAAGCTGTAGAGCCATGCTACTCAAAAAGACAGTGGGAATGTACCTGCTTTACTGCAGAGAAAGACAAGCGATATATGTGCCAGCAGAACCTGGAAAAGGTTGGGCATTTCAAAGTAGCTCTCTGAGAAACCTTTCCCCACCAGAATGTCACATCTCACTGCGGATACCTGACCCTGCCTCACTGTCCCCTTTCTACGAAGCTTCCTGATATGACAGGCAGCCTGTCACATCCAAACACTGCCTGGCATGTCTATTAATTTGAATATTTTTTTTCTTGTGGTAATAATGCAGAGAGTGAGTCCTAAGCAGTGTGAGTCCAATAATGCCATGTTGTATGACTGCATCAGAAGGCAAGATTTTGCTTCCCTCGTTCATTTTTATGGTTTGCATGTTTTAAATTGAGATGTGCGTCTACTACTCTGCGGTCTTGCGTGGCTGAATGTCAAAGGTGCGTTTTTGCCCCTTTGCAACTTTAAACACCAGCAAAAGTGACGTGTGCAGCATTAATAGCCATGTTTGTCAGTAGATTAAAGAGGGGTATCGTACACTGGAAAATTCATTGGATGTTGCACTGGCGCGTACCCCCTCTGTTTTTGAATGAATATGGCAGGATGGGGTCTGGCTGGCTTACTCAAACTGGAATTGGCCACTAGTCAAGAAGTCATGCTTTTGTTACACTTGGTTTGGTTTGTATTAATACTGCAATTTTTTTTTTTTTTTATTGTTTATCCATCAGAATTCATCACTCTGTTCTTTTTTTTTTGTTTATCCATCAGAATTCATCACTCTGTTTTAAAATAATTTCAGCTCAGCCATTTGAGACGTGACTCTTCAGTTACAGTGCTCCCTGATGGTTTGTTGTGAAAGAGCCAAATATCATCTAGACTTTGTGTGCAAATTTTGTTTTTTTCGTTTTTTTTTCTCCCCCACATGTCTGAGTTTTGCACATTTTGAATGCATGGGGGAAAATGTAGAGATTTTTTAAAACCATGCTTCCTTGTTGTTTTTTTTTTTAGTAAATAATTCCCTGTTTCATGTGATTTGTTCTAATAACTGGAGTAAATAAAACTAAAATATATTTACATCTGTCTTTTTGTTGTACATGATTTCTGTTCTGAATTTTAGGACTTTCACCAAAGCCTCTTGTGATTGTACACAATTTTTGTAAACCTTACCTTAAAGGGCAGGGTTTAGGAAAGCAAGAACCAAATCAATGTTTACTGCTTTAAATGGAGCTTAAACTCATCTGAGATCAAATATGATTCCATCTGCCTGTTTTTATTTTTAATAACAGTGATCTAAGTGGATGAGCACACCATTTGTCATATGCAAAAAAAAAAGGAAACTAAGTGCAGTTATTTACTGACAGTATTTTCATTTTGATTTAACCTGTTTCTTTCATTGTTCATAGTGTAACATGAGGAAAATATGTTACACTTTGTATTAGGCTGTCCTTTTTACAGTGTAATATACAATGTTTGTAATTTTGTGTTATGTTTGTAATGCATAACAAGAGCACCATAAAATAAAGTTACTAAAAATGCGTTAACACTTGGAAAATTAGAGTTGGAACACTTGGAAAATTAGTCTGTATTGCCCTGTCTTAAAATGAACTGTACATTTATTACTAGCCAGTGAAAGCAGGCACTTATGATTCCATTCACTGTTTGGACAGATCCAAATTCTGGCATTCACACTTTCTGTTTGGCCAACAAGCATCTGTACTGAATCCCAGCTTTCTCTTCCCCTCCGGCTATAAAAATATTGTTGGCCACGATTTCAAAAGTGAACACGAAATTAAACCCAAAAGATTAAGCACTTTCACTATTATTACATAATTATGTCACATTTATTAAATGGTAGATTGGGGGAAATATGCTTTATGAATATTACATCTAATCACATAGACTGACTCAACTCATAATAATAATAAACAAACACATATTCGTACTCAGTCTCAGGGCTTCCTGTTCCTGCTTCTCTCTTTTTCATCATCGCTCTGTCTCCTTTGTCCTTATAAGGAAGTGGAGCAGTTGGTGGAGATTGGGCGGAAACGGCGCGCGGTGACAGCTGGGTACTTCAACACGCTCATACAGGAAGACAACGCAGACGGGGAGCCCGTAATACACCCATTCAACATCAACGACTAAAGCCAGGACCACTGTAAAATTCCTCAAACGGTGACGGTAAGGAGAAAAGGCCGAATGCATTGTTAGATATCAGTGACTTGCCGGCGAAATCTTTTCTAGACAGCGTACTGAAACCGACATCGCTCGCGCAAAATATTGCCAAAAGCTGTGAGTCCTCACAGTGGCATTAGGCCTTATGAATAAACTGTGTTTTATCATACAACTGCATGCATGCAGAATTCATAAAAGCAGTGTAATGCGTCGATTGGAAAAGTTCCTGATCTTGCAGAGCTCAGAGCCCAGTGATGGAAAGTCTGATTCGATTCGGAGAATCGGTTCTTTTGAGCAGTTAGTTTCAAGGAACCGATTCAAAAATTATGTGATTCGGCTCGTGTTTTGATCAAATGTTTCGCATGCGTGTTTCTAAGAATCTCGTGCAATCACGTCGTAGACATATTCCCAGTACGTTTATTTGTAGAATTTCTGGTGTTTAGCTGCACCTATTTAAAATCGTGTGACTCGGTTCATGTGATTCACTGAAAAGATCCGACTCAAAAGAAGTGGGGCGAGCGTTAAGTGCAGGAAATCTGAACGATTGCTACATTGTTTCCGTCTTATTATTTTCTATAAACAGTCGCTCTGTATTGTCTGACTGAACGCGCGACAGTGTAGTCCCAGCTGGCCTGATTATTCAGTCAAATCACATCAAATCTCTTGGCTTGCTTCTTGCCTCGTATAATATTGCAATCCTATTAATGGTTTGATTGCACGGCTAGAAAGCCAGTGGACTATTGGTAGTGTATGTATGTTTAATGAATTTGGCACATCTCACCCTGCACTATGCCGAGAATGGATGTGATATGACCTAGTTTTACCAGTCCTGAAGCATAAATGACCTGTTTTTATGTCCAGAAGCACAGCTTGCACCCTTATATGCTTGACATTTCAGTGTTACGTCTGAAGTACTGTAGTTTTCTTATCTTTTTTTTGTATGCTTATCTTTAGGGTGTTACCTGCATAATTTAGAGCAGGTGTAAGCACAGAAGCTTAATCTGGGTTTGAAATGAACACCCATTAACACTAAATGTGGATGAAATACAGCGCATCAACTCACTAGACTAGACATTAGAAAAGTGCAAAGAGGGTCGCACACAGTACAAGAAGGGCCACGTCTTTAAAACTTAAAAATTTAAAATTGCAATGAGAATTGTTTATTTCTATTTTAGTTTATCCTTAGGGAATTCACAAAGACTTGACTCATAAAACTGAAAGCTTTCAATTCACAGATTCAGAATCAGCGTTAATAAAGAATTTGCTTAAATCGTAGTGATTTTGATAATCTGGCTTCTTTAGTAGTTCTGACTAGAAACATAAACATATATAGTAGCTGAATTAGCTGATGAGAGAAAAGGTTTGTTTTAAACCCAACAGAGAAGTAGTTTAGATCATCTCATTTATTTTCCTACATCTGTAGGTGGCTGTTTCTCCAATAGTTGTTGCCTCCCTGAAATAGTTTACCGAGGCAAGGCAATTTGACTCTAATTTGAATGAGAATATTTTCTTATGTGAAAAATGGGGAGAAGAGAAATTTGAGTCTAGTTTGACTCCAGTCTCCTCTTTCTTATATTTGGCAAAAAACTAGTTTCATTTGCTCACATGTTTTTGTTTCCTCAAAGGTAAATGTGCTTCTGTGATTTTATTCCTGTGTGATCAAATGTTTTGTTCATTACGGTTGCCTGAATATTTGAAATCAACAGCCACAGCTGCTTGTGGTCACAGAGGAATCTGTTATTTTTATATATTAAAAAGTATTGTTAACTAGCTTGCTCAATCTTTCACATTTTCTCAATACTAGTGCAATTTATTGTACCCAACATCAACTTCACTGTTAATGGTTTTCTACTATTGTTAGAATGCAGTCTTGGGAGATTTTCGATTCCTGAAGGAGTCACAAATAAGTGGGATTTTTCCCTCAGGATTTGGTGCAAGCTCTCATTAGCTCATCATGATTACATGCTCATATGGATACCTGTGCACTTCCCAGAAGAGCCATTCAGGTGAAAGGAGGAGTGAGTCAGTGAGCCAGATTCTTGTATCAGGTTTCTGTTACGTAATGCTACCTGTTTAGTGTGTGTGCATGTGAAGGGGCTGTAAAGACGGCCTTGCAATTTTGAAAGTTGCTCAGAGAAAGCCAACAAGATCTACTTCCTCCTTTTTGTGTATTTAGAGGTTTGGCACATTTTTTCCCCCTCAATTGCAGATTTTTTTTCTTCCTGTAGCATTTTTGTGGGAAAATGTTTTGGCATGTCCTGCATTCTCTTCAGGCTCTGCACACGGCACATGCATGTTTTGCATCTGTTTACTTTTTTAATGCACACCTCTGCTGTTTCTCTTGTTGTTAATAATACCATGAATGAGTTGTAGAATAAGTCAGAATAAAATAATACCCTTTAAAGTTGGCATAAAATTCACCCTTTCCATTTCTCTCTGATGACATGCTCTAAACTTGCCCAATCATTTAGTTCATTTAAAAACCCCTTTACTAACAACCGACCACAAGCTCACAATCACATCTGATTACAGTGGTTTCTGTACAACCTTGTTTTTGTTATCACTGAGTTGTCCCACTCTCTCTCTTTCTCACCAATCAGGCATGGCAGAGCTGGTGGGTCTAGTGCAGCGTCTGGAGGTGGCTGTGGGCCGTCTGGAGTCAATGTCCAGTTCTGGAGGTGGAGGCGGCCCTGCTGCTGCATCTGGAGGTATTAAGAAAAATGCAAACTAGATGTATCTGAAAATAATTAGCAGTGCTTGCTTAGTGCAAAAGGGAGTTAGGAATTTGAAGAATTAAGCTTTGTTGTAAATTATCTCCCCTCAAATCATTCAGTTTGTTGAAGATGCATGTACTATTACTTTAATAATATTACTATACTTTTACATTTGAACATTGACATGCAAGACACGAATTAGGGCTGGGCGGTATATCGAGTTTGTATGATATATCAATATTTTCTTTATAGGCGATACGATATGAGGCAATACCGTTTATATCGACATACTGTAGTTTGATACTAGTGCATCTGACAAATATAGCGGAGGACACACTCAGCCGCTGCGGAAAAAGTGCATAATCAAATTTGTTCTAAACATGTGACAAGCTTTATATGAATTTAAATTAAAATTTAATCTGGATTAGACATAGTATAGTTTAAATGGCTCAGCTCATCAGATGCTCTGACAGAAAGGCTGCGTTTGCCTCTGACAGAGACGCTTGGCTAATCACGCGGTTTAATGTGTTTGAGATGTACTGTTTTCCTTAATGCACAACTTATACTGAACAAAATTATAAACGCAACATTTGTTTTTGCCCCCATTTTTCATGAGCTGAACTCCAAGATCTAAGACTTTTTCTATGTTCACAGAAGGCCTATTTCTCTCAAATATTGTTCACAAATCTATCTAAATATGTGTTAGTGAGCCCTTCTCCTTTGCCGAGATAATCCATCCACCTCACAGGTGTGGCATATCAAGATGCTGATTAGACAGCATGATTATTGCACAGGTGTGCCGTAGGCTGGCCACAATAAAAGGCCACTCTAAAATGTGCAGTTTTACTGTATTGGGGGGGTCCGGGGGGGGGGTCTGAAAACCAGTAGTTATCTGGTGTGACCACCATTTGCCTCACACAGTGCAACACATCTCCTTCACATAGAGTTGATCAGGTTGTTGATTGTGGCCTGTGCAATGTTGGTCCACTTCTCTTCAATGGCTGTGCGAAGTTGCTGGATATTGGCAGGAACTGGAACACGTTGTAGTATACGCCGATCCAGAGCATCCCAAACAAGCTCAATGGGTGACATGTCCGGTGAGTATGCTGGCCATGCAAGAACTGGGATGTTTTCAGCTTCCAGGAACTGTGTACAGATCTTTGCAACATGGGGCCGTTCATTATCATGCTGCAGCATGAGGTGATTATCGTGGATGAATGGCACAACAATGGGACTCAGGATCTCGTCACGGTATCACTGTGCATTCAAAATACCATCAATAAAATGCACCTGTGTTCGTTGTCCATAACATACGCCTGCCCATACCATAACCCCACCACCACCATGGGCCACTCGATCCACAACGTTGACGTCAGCAAACCGATCACCTACACGATGCCATACACGCTGTCTGCCATTTGCCCTGTACAGTGAAAACCGGGATTCATCTGTGAAAAGAACATGTCTCCAAAGTGCCAGACGGAGTCGAAGGTCTTTGAGTTCAGCTCATGAAAAATGGGGGCAAAAGCGTTGCGTTTATTTTGTTCAGTGTACATTTCACAGGTTTATTTTCCATCTGTAAATGTTAGAAAGCCATGGAAATATTTATATTTTGCCGTCAGAAGTGCATGAGCCTTTTGCGTTGCGATTCTCTGCTATAGCTACTTCACAGACTTCAGTGGACGAGTGCCGTCTCGTGCATGCGCGCCAAACAAATTGAGCGGAATTAAATGGGAGCACAATAATTCTGACTAAATTATTAATTTTGCTGACATATTTGTAGTTGGACAATAAATGTGATATTTTAGAATTTTAATCCTACAAGTAAGTGTAGGATTAAAATTCTAAAATATGGGGTATTTGACTACCCCATTACAGTCACTTTTACAGTTAGTGCCATTTATAAAAGCCTAACAACTCTTGTGCTTTTGTTATTATTTATTTTCATTTTTACTTTAGTGAATTTAACTTCTGCTTTAAAAGTCTTATTTATGTTTTTTAGATTGTAATGTTAGAATAAAATGTGCTTTTAACCCTGTTTTGCACACAATATAAAGGCTTGCAAGGTTACATTCACTGTATTTGTTTTCATAGCCTTTAATATGTATTGTTTTGTTGGACAACATTGGGCAATAAGTGAAATATATATTAAATAACTTTTAAATACAAAATTGAAAATACAGAGATATATACACCTTATATCGCAAATCGGCAATATGTATATCGCAATATGAATTTTTGCCCATATCGCCCAGCCCTAACATGAATATCATAATTATGAGTAGGATTTCTCTTGGCTTAGTCCTGTAAATGACTATCTTCTTTGAATTTTTAAATAAGTGCATGGTGAAACTGCCATTGAGCCATATTTGCGGACGATTGCTGCAAAGGTTGTATTGTCTGTTTAGGACATGGTGTAATTCTGCTCTTGTTTCTCTTCTCTTCAGCGGTTTCGGTGTATGTTGAAGCCTATGACAACTGGCTTGCTGGCCCTGTGGCTCAGTACACTGCCCTCTGTCAGAAGATAGGGGGTGACGTCCAGAAGCATGTGCGTAATGCAGCGCTGTCATTATAGTTCCTGAACACTGGCACACATTGATAAAGACTCCACTCGATGTGTCTTATCCTTGTTTTGTGTCATAGGCTGAGTTGATGAAGCAGGCCTTTTCCAGTCAAAGACAGGTTCTGGTCACTGCCTCCAACTCTCAGAAACCTTCTGATGTAAGTGTCCCTGCACCATATGTTGAATGTTAGAATAAGTCGCTACTGCAGTACCATTTCAAAATGAAAGTTTTTCAAAGTCTCTAAAGCTCAACAAGGCTGCATTTTGTGTAACAAAAATGTCATGGCGAAACTGAGTCTTCAGCAGTCATTACTCCAATCTTCAGTGTCACATGACCCTTGTGAAATCATTCTAATTTGCTACTCCAAAAACATTTCTTATCAATGTTGAAAACCGTTGTGCTGCTTAGTATTTTATTGGAGACAGTGATACTTTTTTCCAGATTTTAATAGAAAGTTCAGTTAATTGAAGTCTTTATAATAAAGTAAATAAATAAAAGTATTATAAAGTAAATGTCTTTACTGTCACTTTTGATCAAATTAATGTATCCTTGCATAATAAGTATTAATATATTAAAAAAAAAAAAAGGTCATGTATCTTTAACTCCAATGTCATCCATTATTTTTGTTACATTTTTCAATTTCTCTTGTTCTCTGTTATATAGTCTGTCCTGACCTCTCTGCTGGCCCCCATGTCTAAAGTGATCCAGGAGGTGCAGGCGTTCCGTGAGAAGAACCGCTCCTCGCCTCTCTTCAACCACCTCTCTGCTGTCAGCGAGAGCGTTCCTGCCCTCGGCTGGGTTGCCATAGTAAGGCGGCGGGTGCAGACTGGGACTGTCAGCACTGAGTGTTGCAGTTTTTGTAGTTGTGTGTTGTTTCTGTCTGAGATTAAATCAATTATGGGACTTTATGTTTGGGAAGTGTACTCTAACCAATCAGTTTCCTCATTCTCAAGTGTGAGAGTTCCTTCCATTTTAAAATATCTGGGTTAAACCGACATACTTTGCATGTGTTTTTTTTAGGGATGCATACGTAGGACTTGAAGTCTCAGACCACATTGCAAAGATGTAAAATAAGAAATATTTATGATTATGCTTATTTCTAGGTCACCGATTGAATACAAACTAATTTGCGTTACTGAATTTCAAATTAATTCATAAATATATAGCTTACTAATTGTTTACTACAAATTTATCAAATTAGTAATGGAATTTTTTTAATATAATTAACCATTATTAATACAATTGAAAATAGAAGCACAAGTAATCTCAAGCTGATTGGATGTATGCTGATTTTAAAGCACCAGTCCTTATGATAATCAAAGCAACATTTTAACACATTCATTTTCATTTAGCCTAAGTGCGTAAGTGTTCCTAAAACCTTCTCATCAGACATTTGAAGAAATAAAAGTCATAATCAGCGTTCAGTGCGTATTTGGAATTTTTATTAATTTATTTCAGTAAACATAATCTTTTTCTTTCTAAATGTGTTAGGCACCAAAGCCAGGCCCCTATGTGAAGGAGATGCAGGACGCTGCCATGTTTTACACAAACCGTGTGCTCAAGGATTACAAGGAGAAGTATGTATCTGTCTGCGACGTAAACAGCTTGTCTATACGCCAGCAAAATGGCATATCGGTGGTTTTCTCATCTGCCTTATTGTCTTATTTTTAGAGATAAGATGCATGTGGAATGGGTCAATGCCTATGTGTCCATTTGGACCGAGCTGCAGGCCTACATCAAGCAGCACCACACGACTGGACTGAGCTGGAGCAAGACTGTGAGTCACGCTCTTGTGTGCCCACTTGATCTATAAATGAATTTCCCAAATATTTAAGCATTTTGGTTTTACAGGGTCCGGTTGCTTCAGCCTCTGGAGGAGCCCCGAGTGGAGGAGCGCCAGCCCCACCTCCCCCAGGTCCTCCTCCACCCCCGATGGACTTGGGCAAATCATCAGGTGGAGACTCTGGACCAACCAATCGCAATGCTCTCTTTGCCTCGCTCAACAAGGGAGCTGATATTACTAGAGGTATGAAATGGATCCTTAATTTGGAGTACTACAAACGGGCGTGATGTTGTTTGGGAAAATAGGTTTAAAATGTGTCCAGTAGAGCTTACAGTGCAGAAAACATTTAGTGACACTTTTATTGCTTGTCAAATGATGGAAGGTTTATTACTAAAACATTAAACAGTCATTTTGACTAATTAGAAATGATGCAGATTATTCCACTGATGCAATGTAATGGAAGCATCGGTGTGTGTGTGTATAGATTTATAAAGGTCAGTGCAGCCTTTATGATTAAAAAAGGGCACAGTTGGTCCCTAAATTATCTTGTGGCTTTCACTTGTGCACCTCCACGAGACTGTGTCCCATTTGTCATTTTATTAATTTAGCATTATTGTTGTTGTTATTAATTAATACATTAAAATAATATTAAATAAGTGACGTGACAAACAACCAAGTATGGTGACCCATACTCGAAATTTGTGCTCTGCATTGAACCCATCCAAAGTGCGCACACACAGCAGTGAACACACACACTGTGAACACACCCAGCAGTGGGCAGCCATTTATGCTTCGGCGCCCGGGGATCAGTTGTGGGTTCGGTGCCTTGCTCAAGGGCACCTCGCCGTGGTATTGAGGGTGGAGAGAGCGCTGGACATTCACTCCCCCCACCGACAATCCCTGCCGGCCCGGGACTCGATCTCGTAACCTTTGGACTATGAGTCTGACTCTCTAACCATTAGGCCACGACTTCCCCTTGAAATAACCATTATAACGGATATTTTAGCATCATTGTGATATTATTAATTGATTTTAATATATTGAACCAGGATTTATTTTAGTTATAGTAATTTGTGTTTTTGTCATTTTAGTAGTTTAGTTTTGTATGTCTATAGTTTTTATTAATTTGACAGTTAAATTAATTGAAATTATTTAATTGAAATTTCAGTTTTTATTTGTGCATTTTGCAAACACATTTTATCCAAAGTAACTCTTAGTTTATTCATGCTGTATTTGTTTTAATACTTTATTTGAATTTTTGTAATTAGTCATTCTCACAATGAAGTAACTAACAAATACCCAATACACTTTTCAAATGTTCACCCATACAAAGACCGCAATAAAAGGAAGTCAACACACACAATCTAGAAGTGATCTATAGAAACAGTCAAATGTCCCTTCTTTACCCAAATTATCAGTTGTTTTTCACACATTTTAGAACAATAATAATACAAAACAATAGTATTATTAATAGTAATAGGCTAATAATAATAATACAGAATATTTTTTTTGAAATCAGGGTATACATTTAATTAGTATTTGTGTTCCCTGGCACAGGAATTTATTGAAGACTTGCCTTTAATATCCCTGTCTTTTATTTCTCTTTAAGGACTGAAGCATGTGTCTGATGACCAGAAGACTCACAAGAATCCTGGGCTCAAAGCTCAAGGAGGTCCTTTGCCTCCCGGGCCCAAACCCTTCGCTGCTCGGCCCACAGCAGCAGCCAGCCCAGCCCGCACCCTGCCCCCAGTGCTGGAGCTGGACGGCAAGAAATGGAAAGTGGTGAGTGAGTTATAGTCTGTGTCTGCAGCTGAAATTATGTTTGTACGTACCATTCTGAAAGGTATTTTCCATCTCAATCTTAGATATGTTTACTTTATACATGCCAGTAGAAAAGATACTAAGCAAAGATTTGCTGTTTTAGTATTGAACTAGACATAGACGGGGGAATTTTGAGAATTTCTGTGAAGACATGACACTGTTTGGTCAGTTCTTATGCTGTTTCTCTTGGGCTTTTTTCCTGTACAGGAAAATCATGAAGGCACCCATGACCTTGTGATCAGTGACACAGAACTGAAGCAGGTGGTTTATGCCTTCAAGTGCAACAACAGCACTTTACGGGTCAAGGGGAAGATCAACTCCATTATTTTAGGTATGTATGCACTTCCAATTAGTTCCTCCAGTCTTCAATTGTTTTTCTATTGGTAGAAAGTTTAGACATTAAGTTTGTATTGTTGTCTTTTCAGATAACTGTAAGAAATTGGGTCTGGTCTTTGATGATGTTGTGGGTATTGTTGAGGTGATCAACTGCAAAGATGTTAAGGTCCAGGTGTGTATGCTTGTGCTTTGTGCTCTTCTCATTATACATAAAGTTGAGTATCGTTTAAGCATTAAACATTTCTTGGATTTCTTTTTTAATCTTAATTTGATCCTGAATGGAAGCTTGTTTCCATCACAATAAAATGTAATAAACTTATTCAGACTTTTTTTCTTAATTATTTCCCTCACAATTGTGAGACGTAAACTCTGAATGCTTAGAAAAATAGTATATAGTAATAGTTTACATCTCACAAGTTTGCATTTCAACTTTTACTTAATTTTAGTCTTTTTTCCCCAACCCACCAGAGAATAAAAAAAGAAATCGTGACTTCCCAAATACAAACTCAGAATTGCAAGAAATAATTCAAATAAATGATCCTGTGGCAAAAACAAGCTTCCATAGAAATGGTCGTAAAAAGTATTCAAAATGTAAATACATTTCAAATACCTATGTAAATACACGTACAACATGTTTTACATTTATTTACAGTATGTATTAACATACTGATACATATGCATAAATGTTATTCTCTTCTGAACTAATTTGATACTTATGAATGTTTTAAGTTATTAATGTCAGTCATGGGTGGTCCGGTCACATTTGATCAGGCAGAACTGATTGTGACTGCATTTGTTCGTTTAAAAAACTCATCACAAATGCGTTTAAAATGAAGTCTCTGTAAAACAGTGGAACTAAACATACAGTTTTCTTGAAAATATGAATTTTAATTAAAGGTCTTATATTTAATCCTCTTAAACTCCCACACATTGCCTCTTTTTCTTTCTTATCACTCAGTGCATCTGTATCTTCTGTTGATTTCCAGGTTATGGGTAAGGTGCCAACCATCTCCATTAACAAGACCGATGGCTGCCATGTGTACCTGAGCAAGGACTCTCTGTCATGTGAAATCGTCAGCGCTAAGAGCTCCGAGATGAACGTGCTGGTGCCCAACAAGGATGGAGAATATGTAAGTAATGGAGTGAATCATTTATTATTATAAAGATTATAAGAAAAGGAATGATTGCTTTTCTATTTCTGTTTTATTCCAGACTGAGATCCCAGTCCCTGAACAATTCAAAACCGTATGGGACGGTAGCAAGCTGGTCACCACAGCAACCGAAATTGCGGGATAAAGGAGCAGCCTGTGTGAGACCACCCCCATTACAGTGTCCTACCTGACTGACCAACGAGCTTAAACTACAAAGTAGAAGGGAACGCCAACCTGGTCCACTCTCCTATCAGCCAATCGCAGCGGCAATCATCTCTTCCTTCAGCTAATGACATGACTGCTTGCTTTCCACAAGCACTTGCTCAGTCAGCGGCAGGGCTCCATTCTCTATTCCATTGATTTAATACATTAGCACTTGAAAATGATTGCCAACAGTTGAGGTGTTTTCATGTTTTGTTGTTCTCTTGCAGCCATACCAATCAAAATAACACGTGAATGGCCAACATGAGGAAGCAAGTCATTTTAATCAGATTTTGTATTTTTGATGTAATTTAGATTCTTTATTATTTTGCATTTTCTGGTTAGGGGGGCAGGTGTTGGGGGGGGGAACATTCCGTTTTCTGTTTGACATATGCAATTCAGATCTAAAGCACATGAATGTCTCTCTACATACCACCAATGCAGACATTTATTGTAACTTTATTTAAAAAAATTCTAGAGATAATTAGAATGAAGATTTCTCAAATCTTAGAGGACCAATTGGCTGGCACCTTGCAAGATTCACAGTTATTTCTAATTGTGACACTGAAATAATTGCTTTAGTTATTCTGATTTCCCTCTTTATTTCATGTTGTATTCCAGAGCATATGCACGTTCCCTGTAATACAAATAAATGAACATTCCATGGTTCATGAGGAGGCAAAGAAGGACACACAGCGTTATGTTGTGATGCTCGTGGTACTGTCCATGTCTGATATCTGATGACTATCTGCTGTACAGATACTGGATTTACTTGACCCGTGTCCACCTCTTGCTCTCATCACATGTTTTAACTAGTTTAGGCTTTAACTCCAACCTCTTAATCTTTACTTTCTGTAATGTTGAGGCCATGTGTATGGAATTTCTTTTGTATTGAATCTTTTGTCTTTATTTGGTCGAGAATTAGTACTGGAGAACAAACATCATTAAAACTGTTTCAATAAATAACATCACTTTTAGTTCTGTCTTTGATGTGATTTATTGCATATAATTGGCAGATACATTTTGTTGCAAGAGTCCAGCATCTTGCGTTTTTAAGATTTCCAGAAAGGTGATTTGGAGCAAAACAAACAACAGAGCCTAGAATGAGCATTTGTAAGACATACACAGCTGTTCAATAGTTTGTGTTTTTCTTTAAGAATTTCATTATTCAAAATTGATGGTAAAGAAAAATAGTAAAGCATGTTTGGATCAAATAAATTTAGAAAAAAAATTAAGACCCCAAATTTTTTTTTACAAGAAATGAATGAAAAATACTAACAAATGCTTGTCTACACATATGACAAAATATATCAGAAACTTCGCTCTCTCTGGCTTAAGCTAGAGCACCAGTTTACACATTTTTGGTCCGGTTTCACAATCGGGGTTTAGCTTAAGCTAGGACTAGGGCTTAGTTAAATTAAGACATGTAAGCAACTTTTACAAAAATGCCTTAGAAGAAAAAGGTGTGCATCTTGACAATGACACGGACATATTTTAAGATATGTCAGAGCAAGATATTTGCAGTTGAGACAGCTCAAACATGCATTTTAGTCTGGGACTAGCTTAAGCCTTGTCTGTGAAACCAGGGGTATCTTTTGCAAAGTATGTTTAAGTTTGATACTCTTTAATATTAATCTCTAAATAATTACTGTAACAGTACACTCGTTATTTGATTCATAAATACCACACAGGGTTTGTAAGATTCAAAGTTGTATTCTCTCAACATAAATGACCTTAAAAATTGTACACAATTAGAACAAATACAAATCTGGAGTGTAACAATAAGGATTTTGTATTATTATTAAATCAATCAAATAAAAATCAGATCAGTGCAATAAAACAAGCAAGACTGGCTTCATTTCTGTATGTAAGACATTGTATAAGATACAAAGGCAGCGGTTAGGAGCATGCTAAAGTCAGCAGACACTGGACTGTGTGTGTACGCCCTCATTAGGAATACGTCTGTTACTGTATTTAGCGTAGGTAAGGAAGTAAATTGTCATTAAACCACTCTCGGGTGAACTGCAGGTGATCTCCAGCAGTGGCAAGGAACACAAGCTTCCCTGAAGAATTCATCTCTGCCAAACCCAGGCGATCCTGCCCAAACAAAATAAAGGTGTATATATATATATATATATATATAATAGGGCAAGGTTCAATTGAAAAGAAAATATGGCAACAGTATAACTAATATAATAAATCAACAGCAAAATGATGCAGGATACAAAGTATTTAAAAAGAAAATAGCAGTCTTTCTGTAGGTTGGTGGGTTAAATGTGGATAATAAAGAAGAGGAAAAAGTTTACCTGTGTATAAATAGCACTTTCCTGCAGAGTTTCCAGCTCTTTAGCTTGACCAGGTTTATAGAAGCCAAACCACTGACAAAGACAATTCAATTAGTAATAATTCAGTCCTCTCGTAATTCAATAAATGAGAGATCGATGTACCTCAGAATCCACAGGATCTACCATAGTGTCCTGCAGGAACTTAACCATGACAAACTTATTCAGAGACATGAGATTTTTCTTGTAGGTCTCATTCACCACCTGACAGAAATTACATTCATTTACAGCACATGCACAAATATATCTATTTGTAATCATATCTCCCTTATCCCGTGACTTACCCGCTCCTGGTTGATGTCAGCAAGAAAGAGGCTGTGCTTTTTATACAAGTCATCATTGAGGGGATCGTGCCAGTATTGTGCCTGCACCAAGCTAAAATCAAATGACAATCAATTTGCTTGACTAGTGAATGTTCAGATGTGTTTCTGAAATCATAAAATGATCTGTTGAGAAGCCAAACGTAGTCATGCACGCACTGTTTTTGAACTAAATCAGTGTAGGCTCCTGAGTTTAACATCTTGCGAATCCAGTCACAGATATGAGAGCTTTCACCAGGGCACCGTGGAAGACCAAACACTCCTGTGATTTCCAAAGAAAGAGGAAGAGAGAATCACAAAAAAAGCATATTAAAAAGAGATGTTTGAATTGTGTGGTTTTAGTCACTGAAGATTTAGTTAAATAAAGCATAACAACTATTATTTTATTCATTGATAAAAAAATGTATAAGATTTATTAATTATTATTTTCACTTATGTTAAAAATCTTACCAAATGGTAGTTTATATATAATTGTACATGCTGTAATATGACTGCAAATGTTATAACCTATTTCCAAGTAATTGTATTTTTACTCAATTCTAAATGGTTGCATTTCCTGAAGCAACATAACTTGTGAAACCAAAACAGGGTTGTTGTGCCATGGTGCTAACCACTTTTAGGAACAAACGTACTGCTATTTTCAGCAAGTAAATCAACATCGGTCATATTACCTTGATGCTGCCCACCAACTGAGATGAGGTTCTTCATTGAGGGATCTGGACAGCGCTGTGCAACAGCCCGCCTTACAAAACATTATACAAGATAGAAAGGTAAAACAACATGGATAAGACTTCTGAGAATCCCTTTCACGGACGGGTTTGAATAAATAACCACTTACAGAAACTGTGACCCCTGGGAGAAGCCCATTGCATTGTAGCCTCCCTTGAGTTTAGGGTCCTGAGACAGCTGATCACATGCAAAAGACACCTGCTCATTAACATCCATGAAGAAGCCATTTTCAGTGTCCTGTGAAAATTAAAATAAATATTTTTATTTGAAACAACAACAGGAATGAGAAGAAAGGAGGATGTGGACCTGCTTTACCTGTACGACAGTCTTGCCGATCATCAGGGAAAGCACATATATTCCCGGGACTTCCTCTTCCACCATCTTCTTTATTGCACCCATGCTCAGTGGATTGCAGCAACTGTCTCCTGCAAAAAGATGAACAAATAACAGTGATAATTAGCAATTATCTAATTATCTTTATGGTAAACATTATAAATGTTTTTACAACCAATTTTGATTAAATGCATCTTTACTAAATAAAAGCATTAATTTACTGAAAAAAAATAACTTACCCAAAAATGTGATGGTTAGTGTATATGTGTTTGCAATATAAAAAAATATAAAAATGATATGCAAAACCTTAATGTCAGTGTTTGTTGCTAAAGCCACCGAATACACAAAAGCCTTTTTGTGACGTGACCAATTTATATTACTCTAATGATTGACATTATTTAATGACTCAGGCCTATTATTTATTTGATGAAGTGCGGATGTGTCTCACCCATGCCGTGCCATATCACCAGAGGGACTGTGGCATTATTTCCCCACGACGAGCCACACAGCAACAACAGACACCCAGACACAGCGATGAGGCGAAGAGCCACGGATAAACCCATACTTGAATCCGAGCCTGAAGACGTGAACACATTTATATCCCTGTTAACAGAAAACACTTACAGGGAGGGAAAGCACTGAAACAAGGAAGTGAATAAGTGAAGTTGTCACCCACAATTAACTGAGTGGGCTTACTGCGAGACACTTTTAAAACAGCAAAAGCATTTTCTCGTGGTACACAAACAGATCTAAAATAAAGATAGTTTCATAGCAACTTAACGAATAATGGCCTTCAAAATCGTTTCACTTCATAATATTTGCTATTATGCAACCGGGAGCCTTGATATTGCTAAGCTAAGAAAAGCTATAAACATGTTAATAAATGTTTAAACATACAAATATGTACAGTTAACGTTACAGTGATAACATTCTGTTCATTCAATCAATCACATGACAGAAGAAAACACCGCTCTCGTCAATCTGCAAATATTAGACTTATGTCATAACATTACACCTGACACATACAGTCAGTCGTTCCAGAGTGTTTAGATTGTGAAGCTTGTTTCCAAAGCAAGAACTCTCAACACGTCATGTGATCAACAGGAACTGTGTTTTTCTGAACGGAAACATTCTTGTGAAGCCGGGTCAGCATTGTTGTTCCCGGTGTATTAAACATTTAGCACTTATAGAAGTAATTAAAACGATTTGTATGGTTATGGAGGGGTCGAAAACGGGTAATCTTTTTTTCTAAAGCATCCGGTGACTGAATCTTACATCTGTTTAGGAAGCATACGTTAATGGTAAGAATAAATAAAAATCGCACCATAAGTCAAGTTTTGTATTTGTATAAATAACATTATCTGTGTATATAACGTGACATATAAATTAAAATACAAACCTTTGTATCGTGTTTTTACATTGAACTGATGTTTTTCGTCACTTTTTTACATTTCATTTCATATGCTGAGTCTAGTAAAGACAATAGAGGGACCCAAAAGTAGCTCTTGAAGGGTAAAAGAACTGAATTGCATCTTTATTTTCTCCAGGATTCAGGTGAGACAAATTTGCCATTGTTTCACTGATTCTCCTGACATAAAGATGTTGAATGTTGTGGCGGATGTCAGCTGATCTGTTCTGATGTAACCTTTGTGCTGGTCAATGATCGTGTTATGTTCAGTTATGTCATGTACTACACTAGACAGGGGTGCAAACTTGTCACCTTTCGGCGAAATTCACAGTTTTCTGCTTGAAATAAGTCAATCGCGTGAATTGTGCAGATCCAAGTATTCCAGAGAGCAAACCCCAAATTCCATTTGATTTATAACACGGCATATCTTATTGGTGTAGACCTGCATGCGCATTCTTTGTGTCCAATTTTGTATTTGATTTGGTTGCGGTTCCTCATCGGTGCACATTCCAAGCCTGAAAGGAGGAAGCTGCCATTTTTCAGCGATCTGCATCGAGAGATCTCCAGTTCCTGGAAGCAGCCATTTTCCTCCCGCCTTACTAACGCGGCGGCCACTGACTTCACCAACCTTGTGGGTTCTGTGGAGCAGGGTTACACCGCCATGCCGGTGATTGAGGATACTTTAGCCTCACATCTTTCACCCTCTTTGGCTCCTTCTTGGAAGTCCCGCCCCCTCCTTCCTTCCAAGCCGTGTAGGACCACTTCCGCCCTTATCGGAAAGTCCTACATCGCGGCCGGTCAGGCAGGCATGGCCCTTCACACAATGGCCATCCTTCAGGCCTACCAGGCGGACGTCCTGAAGGAGATGGACGAAGGGACCGGCTTGACTCCTGAAGCCGTGAAGGAGCTACGAAGAGCCACTGACTTGGCTCTGAGAGCCACCAAGCACACCGCGACGTGCCGTGGGCGCTCTATGGCGGCTTCGGTGGCCGCAGAACGCCATCTGTGGCTCAATCTGACTGAGATTCGTGAGAAGGAAAAGGTGTTTTTGATGGACGCACCCATCTCACAATCTGGGTTATTCGGGGAGGCGGTTAGCGCTGTAGTGGATAAATTCCACTCAGCCAAAACGCAGTCGGCTGCTCTCAAGCAATTCATGCCGAGGAGAGCAAGGGACTATTCAACTCCCTCCTCCTCTGTGTCTAGGGAGCAGTCGCTCCCCAGAAAGGAGCCCCCCAGCGGCGGAGCCCAGGCCACGCGCCCTTCCCCCACTACGGTTTGGGAAGCCCGTGGCCGGTCTTCTTCCCGCCAACAACCACGCAAGCGGGTTAACCTGAAGCGGCCCAACAAGCCTACCGCTTCGGCTAATCCGGGTCGTTCCTGACCTCCGGGTCGGAATGAGGAGAGACGTTTCACCGTTACGGGGCGAGGCCAGACCGCGAAAGCGTTTCTGCCCGCCCCGAACGTGCTCTTCTCACTTAAATCTGTCACAGCCACCCTTCGAGGCTTGGTGTGCAGATCTAGTTCACCCTCATTTTTACTCGGGCTGGCAGTTGGGGGACGCGTTCGTCTTTCCCCCTTTGCAGCTCGTCCATTCGCTGCCGGCGAGCCGCATGTTAGGAGACACAGCTGTTTCTCCCCTGCAGTGTACGGAACCCGTGCCGGCCACCCGTCAGCCCAGCACTTCTCTCTCCATCATCCCGAGCAAGGACGCTGAGGGCTCTCCTTCACGGTGGAGGGTGCCGCTGCTTCCAGGCCTTCTCGACACCCCATCTCAGGTATGTCTTCCCTTACACGACACTCTGATTCCTCTGTCGCACTTCCTTCACGAATGGGAGCGTCTACCGGGGTATCGCTGTGGGTTCTCCGCACAATTCGAACCGGTTACACTCTTCAGTTTGGAAAAAATCCCCCCCGCTTCGACGGGGTTCACCTGACAGTAGTAAACAGCGCCTCCAAGGCCTCTGTTCTACAACAGGAACTTTCCTCCCTCCTACAGAAAGGAGCAATAGAGGAAGTACCGCAGTCGGAAGTCGAATGAGGGTTCTTCAGCCGCTACTTCCTCGTTCCAAAGAGGGACGGCGGCTTGAGGCCTATTCTGGATCTACGGCGTTTGAATTTTTCCCTCTACAAAGGGAAGTTAAAGATGCTGACGATGAGAACCATCATGTCTCAGGTCCAGGAGGGAGACTGGTTTGTCACCATCGACCTGAAGAATGCGTATTTTCACATCCAGGTCGTTCAAAAAAAACAGGAGATTCCTTCGGTTTGCCTTTGGAGGGAAGGCTTACCAATACAAGGTCCTGCCCTTCGGCCTGGCTTTGGCGCCGAGGACGTTTACCAAATGCATGGATGCTGCACTGGCCCCTTTGAGGCTCCAGGGCATTCGTGTACTGAACTATCTGGACGACTGGCTCATTCTGGCTCACTCCAGGGAGCTAGTGAGTCGTCACAGGGATATCATTCTCGGCCACATCCATTCTCTTGGCCTCAGGATGAACGCCAAGAAGAGTGTGCTCCTCCCATCTCAGCGAACCGTGTTTCTAGGAGTTTGTTTGGATTCCGTTCAGATGCAGGCCCGTTTGGCTCCTGCCCGGATACCAGATCTTACAGCATGTCTGGCCCGCTTCAAGCTAGGCCATCATGTCTCTGTAGGTACCTGCCGCAGGCTGTTGGGCCTCATGGCAGCGGCCTTCCCTGTGTTGCCCCTAGGGTTGCTTCACATGAGGCCATTCCTTTGGTGGATGAATGAGCTGAGGTTACACCCCACTGTACCAGCTACTCGTCTTATCAGGGTGTCGCGCAGTTGCTGTCGACCCCTTTTAATGTGGCGAGACCCCGTCTTTCTCCGGAGCGGGGTGAGAATGGGTGCGATCCACCGTCGCCATATGATCACGACGGACGCATCAATGACAGGCTGGGGCGCGGTCTTCAAGGCAGACCGCGGCGAGTGGAAGGAAGAGTTCCTCTTTGGCATATAAACTGCCTGGAACTCAGGGCTGTCTTCCTGGCTTTGAAGTATTTTCTCCCGCTCGGGGTATCATATCATAGTCAGGACGGACAATATGGCGGTTGTGTCCCACATAAACCGCCAAGGAGGTTCAAGGTCGCGCACCCTGGACAGGCTTGCGCGCCATCTTCTCCTTTGGTCCCAAGACAAGTTCCTCTCTTTGAGGGCGGTTCACGTTTCGGGAGTACTGAACCTGGCGGCCGATTTTCTGTCGAGACAGAAGCTCAGGCCGGGGGAATGGATGTTGAACCGTCAGACGGTATCCCAGATCTGGGATCTGTTTGGCAAAGCGGAGGTGGACCTCTTTGCTTCTCAAGAGTCATCCCAGTGCCCGCTCTGGTTCTCCCTGAGTTTCCCGACGACTCTGGGCATAGATGCGTTCGCCCACCCATGGCCGAATGTCAGTCTGTACGCGTTTTCGCCAATAAAGCTGATTCCGGCAGTACTATGCAGAGTGAAGGTGAGCGGTGCCCGTCTCCTTCTCATAGCCCCATTCTGGCCCTCCCAGACCTGGTTCTCGGAGCTAACTCCCCTCTTGTATCGGCCTCCTTGGGAGATTCCGATCAGGCGTGACTTACTGTCCCAGCTTCAGGGCAAGATCTGGCATCCTCAACCGGAGCTCTGGAAGTTGTGGGTATGGCCCATACAGGGCCAAGGGCTGTGATTGATGGTTTGCCTGCCAAAGTTCTGGAAACCATAGCCAGTGCCAGAGCCCCCGCTACTAGGAAGCTGTACTCTTCCAAGTGGGGCGTTTTTCAGTCTTGGTGTTTGACTCGTGCAATTGACCCAGTTAACTGTCCTGTTGGTCCAGTGCTGGAGTTTTTGCAAGAAAGGCTGACAGCGGGGGCGGCTGCTACCACCCTTAGGGTTTATGTAGCGGCCATTGCGGCTCGAAGAGAGCTGGATGAGATCCCCTTTGGGAGACATCGGATGGTCTCCGCCTTTATGCGTGGGGTCAGACGCCTTAGGCCGGTTCGCCCCACGGCAGTTCCTTCTTGGGACTTGTCAGTCGTCCTCGAGCCCTTAGAGTCAGCTTCGGAGCGGATACTGACTCTTAAGGTTGTTCTTTTGCTGTCGCTTACATCACTGAAAAGAGTTGGAGACCTGCAGGCTTTCTCTGTTAGTGAGACGTGTATGGACTTTGCCCCGGGTCTAGTCAAAGTTACCCTGCGGCCTAGGCCGGGTTACATTCCCAAGGTCTTGTCCACATCATTTCGATCTCAGGTGGTCACGCTTCACTCTTTCCATCCCCCTCCCTTTGCTTCAAGTGAGGATGAGAGACTCCACTTGCTCTGCCCGGTCAGGGCATTGAAGCTGTATGTGGATCGCTCCAAGGTTTGGAGAAAATCCCCCCAGTTATTGATCTGTTTTGGTGCTGGTCGCCGCAGGCTTGCCACGTCAAAGCAGAGGATTTCTCACTGGGTGAGAGATGCCATTTCGCTGGCTTACGAGGCGGAACCTTCCTTCACCTCTTAGTCTTGGGCGCATTCTACTAGGGCGTAGCCTCCTCTCAGGCTCTTTTAGAGGGTACCCTGGAAGATATTTGTGTTGCGGCAGGATGGTCTTCTCCGCACACTTTTGTCAAGTTTTACAACCTTGACGTTGATACGGCTCCAGGTTCCCAGATTTTGTCTGTTTGAACTGACCGTATGTTGTTGGTTCATTATTGGGCCAGATAGGCAGCGTTTTTCAGCTTGGCGTGTTTGGTATATCGTTTCCGGTGCGTAAAGCTACGCAGCGTAGAGTTACCTATGAAAGAGAACGTCTCGGGTTACTCGCGTAACCCTTGTTCTCTGAATAGGGAACGAGACGCTGCGTTTGCTGCCAAGCTCCTCACGCTGCCGACAGGGTTCTTTTCGGCAGAGAAATCTGAGGAGTGGATGGCGCGTTCGCCAGTATGACCTGACGATGTCATTGCGTCAGAGATGGCGTCGCGCCATCAGCCAATGAATTGGCGTGATTCTATATGGGTTCAGACTCGGTCACGCAGTAGGCGTTCCCGATGCGTAAAGCTACGCAGCGTCTCGTTCCCTATTCAGAGAACAAGGGTTACGCGAGTAACCCGAGATGTTTTCATGGCAAGCTCAATGATTCCTTGTTTATATCTTAATAAAATATTTGAGCCTATATTGATTCTCTTACAGTTTTTAAGGCTTCTTTCTATCTTATAGTAAATAAGTGTCCGTGACATCAGATATTAAAAATACAATGATTTATGTATGTAACGTTACCCTTATTGTGTGCGCGCGTTATAATCTGTGTACGGGATAAATTTAGATTCCGTTATTAACACTCGATCATTGTAGCTATATAGACCTGCATAACTATCGAATATTAAGTCACTTAGAGCTGTAAATCTGTGCAGTAGGTACGTGAGCACTTTCAATGAGTAAGAGACCTTCTCTGTGATTAATGTTTATTTATTTATATAATAACGGTATAAAATTGTAAAGTGCAATAATGTTTGATTTAATTTAACATGCAACCCACCTGTTGAGATTGAGGAGGACCTCTATTTACGTTCATCACACAGAAACATAATTCATATTTCTCATAGGTGAGGCTATTTGTAGCATAGGTAGGACTACATCGTAGCCACGAATTAAGTATTTGTTCCCCAGACTTAATTTGTGAGCCTCTCATAATACACAGCTCTGTTCTGCCAGAAGTAGGCCTACTCGGAGATGCCGCCACCAAGCGTTTGATAGGAACTTAATCTAACTAACTAATTCATTAAAAAACAAGTTAATAAGTAAAAAAAAACACATTTGCTAATTGATTCTAACTAAAATAGCTGTTGTTAGCACTTAATATTTCTGTAGTACTGCAAAACAGCTTATTCACAAAAACATATATAAAAAAATACTCATGCGCATAAACGTCAACACCAATAAGCTCTGCTATAAACCAATGAAATTGTGTTGTGCGGAGCGATGATGATACCATCATCCAGTGTGCAGTCTGGGGCTACTCTGCAGATCTATAAAAATAAATTGTGTGTGGGCGAGGGTGGGGTTATGTATGGGCCATCCTCGTCGTATCTGCGAGTCATCTGTGTCACGTCACCTGTAGTGTTTCTTCCCCTGTTGGTAAAGGAATTTATGTATCTGTATCTCTGCATCTGATTGGCTTACCGTAAATGTTCTTTCATCCAACCAATCTCACTCCTAAACAGTGTTGCCAATTTAGCTATTTTGTAGCTAGATTTAGCGACTTCCCCATCCCTTTTGAGATTTGTTTCAAAAGTTTAGGGGTAATGATAATAACATCTTGGACAAACCTTATCTACGTTCTCATCTTACCCACTGATCTCTATTTATCATTATATAAATCAGTGAATTTGGCGGTATGATGCCATCTAGTGACATTTAGCTACCAGTTTTAGCTACTTTCAACACTGCTCCTGAAGAACTTTGACGCCGCAGGCAACTGTCCATATTTCCAGTAGTGATGGGAAGTTCGGATCATTTTACCGACTCTGACCTTTGAGTCTCGTTCAGCAAAATGAACAAATCTTTTTTTAAGTAATTTCTTTTTTTTAGCAAAACATAATTAAAATGTTATGCGTTACTTCCCTAACACATACTACTTATGAAAACGTTAATAACACTACAAACAATAAAAAACTATAATGGTATAACAGAAAAAAATCATTAATTGTTTACCTCACTTCTTATCTGACATGTCTTCGGGTTTGAGTTGTTCGCTCATCACGTGACAGCCTAATAAGCTAAGCCAATGCAATCAGAGCCGGAAAAGATAATTGATTAGTTAATCTCTTGAGTCTTTCGAGTCGTTCGTTCTTTTGTCACATGACGTGACAGCATTGGATAGAGTTGTTAATTCACAACCTTCCTTACAAACGGCTGTATAGTTATTATTATTATTTACTCTTACAGTTATGTAATGCATTTCTGGTCTCAAATTGTAGCTTTTTATTTCTTACAGTTTATAAATGTGTGAATTTCTGTCATGGTGGTTCTTTTCCATAACACTCAATGTGGTAACAAAGGTGATAAACTAAAGGGTTGGTTGTTATTATTATTATTAAGTCTTTTTCTCTCAGACTGCATAGGTTAAGCTTATGGGGCTGTCACGTGATGAACGAACGACACGAACCTGAAGACTCAAGAGGTGAACTAATCAATTATCTTTCCGGCTCATACTGCATTAGTCACGTGATGAACGAACGACTCAGAAAACATCTCGGTTACGTATGTAACCACAGTTCCCTGAATGGACCCTTTTCACAAGACTGTGATGACGCATTTAACGGTCATCAGCAATCGTATATCCTCAAAAGTTTTTAATATTTGTATTTTTTTTAAATGTATGTATGTACATTTATAACACTATTCTTTGTATTATATTACCTTTGCATCAAATTACAAAAAAATAATTTACGCTAATGCGAGGATGTTTCTAATACAGCGTCTATGTGAGGGGCGGTAAATTTGACATCGTTTGCTCTTCTGACTGCCGTTATCAGTCTCTCTCAATTTTTTCCTTTTATTGAAAGTCATGAAAACACTATCGTAGTGTTTTTATTTTGGTATTTGAGCAAATGGGAATGCAAAAAATATATCTGTGGTACGCTCTCATTCACTGCTATTCAAGTTAATCAAGTTAACCAAACTATGATGACTTCCGATACTGAGAAACCCGGAAATGTGAAAAAGGTCCATAGGGAACGAGATGCTGTGGTGACGTCACCCTTTGGTGTGACGAATGTCGAGATGGGTCTGGCTGCAGACCGTGGGCGAGTGGAGCTCCACTCTCGAACAGGAAGTACGTCACCTCCACTCAGTGTTGCCAAGTCCTCGGTTTTCCCTCATAATTGGGCTACTTTAAAATCAGTTGCCGCCGGTTGTTTTTCATGTCCACGGGTTGAAGCGAACCCAATAACGTGATATTTAGCCCCTACAATGCAAATTTTACCAGGGGAACCTCAGTAAATAAATGTTCCATTTAATAAAGAGTTCTAATGAGACAAAAAATAAGGTACAGTAACAATTTCGCTTTGAAAAATATTCTGAATAGCTTTATTATTACTCTTGGGATTTCATGAAAAACACATTTAACCAATGTAAAAAAACATCAGTAACATCAAGAGATGCTGAATTGGGAGAGTGGTCTTTATCAATACCAAACATGTGAGTACCTGAAGAGATTGAACCAATAACAATTGAGAACTCTCTTTGAGGAATTGGTATTTTACAATAAGGAATTCATAAGAGTGTTCCTTCTTTGTTTTATAATTGACTAAACAATTTAATATGGTTTTCAAACCAGTTATTAAAAAAAGAGATTTGTGTTTGTATAGAATGCAGAGAAAAATGATGCTTAAATATGCTATTGTGATGTGACCTGTGGCAAGGACTCCTACAAGGATTGCAAACACCCTGCTACAAACACCTCTACCTCACTACCTGACGAGCTCAACACCTTCTACGCTCGTTTTGAAGTCAGCGGCTCCTCCCACGCTCGAGACTGCTGAGGCTCATCCACTCTCCGTGTCTGTAGCGGATGTCACCCGACCGCTCCGGCGTGTCAATATCCGCAAAGCCGCAGGTCCAGACGGCATTCCTGGCCGTGTCCTTAAAACATGCGCTCACCAACTAGCTGGAGTCTTCACGGACATTTTTAACCTCTCTCTTTCCCTGTCTGTTGTCTCCCAATGTTTCAAAACATCTATCATTGTGCCAATACAAAAGACACCCAAAGCTTGTGCCCTGTTGCTCTGACACCCATCATCAGTAAGTGCTTTGAGAAGCTTATCAGAGATCACATCTGCTCAGTTCGACTACCGCAATAACCGCTCCATGATGATACAATGATACAATTGCCTTCACCCTGCACACGGCTCTTTCCCATCTAGACAAGAGGAACACATATGTGAGAATGTTGTTTGTTGACCACAGTTCAGCATTTAATACCATATTGCCCTCTAAGCTTGCAGTGAAACTCCGGGCTCTAGGTCTGAACAATTCTCTGTACAGCTGGATCCTGGACTTCCTAACAGGTAGACGGCAGGTAGTCAGAGTAGGCAGCAACATCTCCTCCCCACTGACCCTCAACACCAGAGCCCCTCAGGGCTGTGTTCTCAGCCCTTTCCTGTACTCCCTGTACATGCACGACTGTGTAGCCACGCACAGATCTAACGTCATTATCAAATTTACGGATGACACAACGGTGGTAGGTCTGATCACCGACGACAATGAATCAGCTTACAAAGTAGAAGTGCACACCCTGACTAACTGGTGTCACAACAACAACCTCTCTCTGAACATCAGTAAGACCAAGGAGCTGGTGGTGGATTTCAGGAGGCGGACCAGTGAGCGCCCCCCATCATCATCGACTGGACTCCAGTGGAGCGGGTCAGCAGCATAAACATAAACAGCATAAACATCACTGAGGATCTCACCTGGACTATTCACACATGGTCAGTAGTGAGGAAGGCCCACCAGTGTCTCTTCTTCCTCAGGCGACTGAAGAAATTCGGTCTGAGCTCAAAAATCCTCAGACAGTTCTACAGTTGCACTGTGGAGAGCATCCTGACTGGCTGCATCACTGCCTGGTACGGGAACTGCACCGCTCTCAACCGGAAAGCCCTGCATAGAATAGTTCAGACGGCCCAGCACATTGTGGGAGGTGAGCTTCCCTCCCTCCAGGACATCTACACCCAGCGATGTATGAGGAAAGCACGGAAGATCATCAGAGACTCCTGCCACCTGATCCATGAACTCTTCTCGCTGCTTCAGGCAGACGGTACCGCAGCATCAGGACCAGAACCAGCAGAACGTGAGACAGCTTCTTCTCGCAGGCCATCAGACTGCTGAACTCCAGATAGCAAACTACACTCACCCACTCCTCACACTGGATTTCATCTACACACCAGCCACACTGACTCTGAAAGCACTGTAGCATGTCTTGCACTGCATAGCATAGAACATTCAGCTCCATCTTCTCTTCTGCACTAACAACACTGTAAAACACACAATATGCATCACTGTAAGTCATGTATAAAAGCTTTACATACATCCATAAGCCTTGAGAATACAGTTTACTATGTGTATATAATGGAAATGTGTGTATTGTATATTGTGTACAATTGTATATTGTGTAAATGTGTTTATTGTTATTTGTATATTGTACATTTTTCATACCTTGTTGCTTGTACTGTCATGGCACAGAGTCTTGTACCTAAGAATTTCACCATCAGGACACTTGTGTACATGATGTGTGAAAATAAAGAGATTTGATTTGATATTGATTTGATATTAATGACCAAGATAGGAGCATTTGTTTATTTTGGTTAACATTTGTGCATTTTCAGCATGGGTGTGTACGATTTGCATTGTAAAGTAAAAGTATTGTCAAGTTATGTTTATCACAGACCTTATTTTATCATTTTTTTGTAAAACCCATTATAATTTAATGTTTATATTTCATGTTTATTGTTGAACGCTTAACTATAAACATGATACACACAACACACTATCATATATTTATTTATTTAACATTAACACACATACTAAAATTTGCACCTAACACACCTGTACATACTAAATTGTCTATTTTGTATACAGTGTTTGTGCAATTTTTTACATTGTCTATTTTGTATATTATTATTTTATTATCTGTATCTTTTCCTGTCACTGTCATTCTGTTGCACTGTGGAGCTTCTGTCTCTAATAAATTCCTCTCATTTGTAAACGTACCTGCAATAAAGCTCATTCTGATTCTGAGTCAGAATTTATTAAAATTAATTATTTTCCAAGCCTAATTAAATAACTGGAGACAAACCACTGAAATCGGCTGATAAATGTAAACGTTATCGTGTTTTTATCCAGAAAAAACGCAGCAGTGGATTTACCTCCATTTGTTTTTAAGGCAGTCTTACCTGGACCAACATGGCGGACGCGTCGCTAGTGGGGTTGATGTATTGTCTTGCCCTGACCAACATGGCGGACGCGTCGCTAGTGGGGGTGACGTATTTCCGCTCTTGAGTGGCGCTCCACTCGCCCAGTATGTCTGCAGCCAGACCCGAATGTCTGAAGCCCTGTACCCAGACCATCCCGCCAATCCTTGGCACCGCCTTACACATGCGTAAGCATAGTATACCTTCGTGCCGCGCGCTATTTCACTCAGATTTGATTTCCTTCAGGAAAGCGAAAGCGAATTTTCTGTGCCTAAAGCCCGCGTTCCCAGCGATATTTTTTCTCGAGCAGTGTTTAACTCTTAGACTCGAAATAGGTGAACTAATTCAGTACAGAGCCTATAGGATGTTGCGCATGCGCGACTGAACGAATCACTCCCCGAGACGACTCGTTCTTCCCGAGTCACATTTAAAGATACGTTCAACGACCCATCCCTAATTTCCAGAGGCTACGTAAAACGTGAAGGAACAAGCGAACGGTAAGCAACTTATTTTTTGAAGTAATTGGGCTGTGTTGTTAGAGAAGTCTGTTTGTAGCTAGCTAAATTAAGTTCGCCGTAGAGCAGGACGGAGTGCCTTTGTATTTGCTGTAAATTACGGTGTTCCAGATTACATGGTGATTGCCACTAGGCTGCTCTTGCGATAGCTATGAAGATTGTAAATTACGTTATCGCTACATTAGTTAGCCACTTTTTGGAAAAATGCTCCTCGTAGCATTTGTCTCACAAGTCAGTAAGCTATTACTCTGACATGAAGTCGATTTGAGAACTGTTCGACCTATTTGTTGAATGAGCACTGTGCTACGTCCGAACTGACTGCATTATTTTATGTATAATCCTTTTCTATTTAACTGTTTTAAATTTCATTTTAAATCAATTTCTATATCATTTTAAATTTCCTTATTTTATTATTTTTAACTCCTTGTTTTTATTGCTGTGAATGATTATTTCACTTTCTTTTATGTAAAGCACTTTGAATTACCACTGTGTATGAAATGTGCTATATAAATAAACTTGCCTTGCCTACAAGTAATATTAGTATCACTCAACTCAAGTGGAGAGTAGCCGCAGAGTGCACCCTGGATGATGGGGCAGGGCGACACATTAAGGTGGGGCAACACTTGTCGCTCCGCCCACCCCTAATTTCATTGGTTTATATTACAATACAGCAGAGCTTATTGGTGTAGACGTTTGCGCACTAGTGATGGGAAGTCCGGTTATTTTCCGCGAACCGGTTCTTTCGGATAGTTAGTTTCAATGAATGAATGTAAACAGGCTCGTGTCAGTAAATTTCTCAGTGCAAAGAAAGAAAAGTAATTGGAACCTTGTGTTTCTTTTTTTTTTCATTTCTACTAGACACGAACAAGTTCTTTGACAAACATGATCTTTGAAACATGTCTAACGTTACTCTTCATGCTCTATGTTGACTGGTTTCACTAATAAAAAACATATATTTTGCATAAAGCATCCATATTTGTCCATGCCCATGTTGATATAGTATAAAAAACATAAAGTATTAATTTAAGGTACATTTCGAACAAATAAAAATGTGTGGTAAAAATGGTAAATGTGTGAAAAAAGTTGTGATAATTCACGAGTTAACTCATGACAATCATGCGATTTAATCACGATGAAATATTTGAATCGATTGACAGCCCTAAGTTAAAATGACTAGTAGAAAATTTAATGTAGGCTTACGCTGGTAACTCATCGGTGGACTTTCCTCGTCAATATAGGCTATATATCGGTGGATAAGCAAAAACTTAGGATATGATGATAATTCAATGTACTTCAGTAAGACATAGGACAAACCTGCAAATGGTTTTATTTTAAAGAACTGCAGTGAAAAATAACTTCTTTTTTGAACAATATTTGAGTGAAATAGGCCTTTTGTGTACATAGAAAAAGTCTAAGATCTTTTGAGTTCAGCTCATGAAAAATGGGGGCAAAAACAATGTTGCGTTTATAATTTTGTTCAGTGTATACAGGCTATATATATTTTTTTTGTGTGTGTGTGTAATAAAACCGTTATTAAATCTGACCTACAGTAAATATTATTATTAATGTGCTTTAGTGCGTATTTAAGCAATAAATGTTAATTTTCTCTGCAGCATTTTTATTTATACTTTTATATATAGTCTATATGCACAAATTAAATTACTGGTTTTGTGGCTCAATCCTTTAAAAAGAACCAGGAATCACTGTACTATATTAGGCCTACCGATTTTATATTTTTAGTTGTTATTATATAAATAAATAAACATTAATCACAGAGAAGGTCTCTTTTACTCATTGAAAGTGCTCACGTACCTACTGCACAGATTTACAGCTCTAAGTGACTCAATATTCGATAGTTATGCAGGTCTATATGGCTACAATGATCGAGTGTTAATAACGGAATCTAAATTTATCCCGTACACAGATTATAACGTGCGCACACAATAAGGGTAACGTTACATACATAAATCATTGTATTTTTAATATCTGATGTCACGGACACTTATTTACTATAAGATAGAAAGAAGCCTTAAAAACTGTAAGAGAATCAATATAGGCTCAAATATTTTATTAATATATAAACAAGGAAACATTGAGCTTGCCATGAAAACATTTATAAGCGTTTGTGACGCATTGAGCAACGTAGGCTATAACCCATCTCTTTAAACAACAACAAAAAAACGGTTGTGCTTTAACTTAAAATCAGCTGCTTGTGTTCGTCCATCTCTAAAATACAGTAAATGATCATAATTTGCGTATAAAATCCCAACTTAGTGCTGATCCGTGGCCTGCCGATCCTCAAAGAAATACGAATTAAGACTTATTCAGCCTGAAGAACCCGGAGGTGCCGTCATCAAGAGTTTATTTATAAACAATGACTTCATCTGACTAAAATTACCATGGTTACTAAACAGATAATAATTAAGATAGGCCTATGATTCTTGAGTTAGCACATAATAGTTCTGAAATATGGCCAAATCAATTACAAAAGAAATCCGCATTGCTCTGCTCTATACCAATAAGATTTGCCGTGTAATAAACCAATGGAATTGGCAGTGGGCGGAGCGACATGTGTTGTCCCGCCCCAATCGTCTAGATTGCACTCTGGAGTACTTGCAAGTGGAGGCAGCGCTTAGCCATAGCTAAGTTTCAGCCTGCTTTAACAGCCTGTTTCAAGATGGAGAAACACGTTACGTTTAGCCCGTCAGCTGCTGAAATAAAGATTTACAGTGGTTTATTTGCCCTGACTAAGTTCATGTAACATCTTTACAACATTTTTGTTGATTGTAGACCGTAGTTGTCACTCAAATGTCTTTTAATCATTGAATGGTGTTTATCCTTGAATGGTGCATTGCAAAAAATGCTTTCCTACTTAGTTTTTGTCTTGTTTCTAGTCCAAATATCTAAAAAGACAAGTAAAAATTGGTGTCTTGTTTTCAATTTTTTGAGTAAGCAAAATAATATAATTTCAAACCGAAAACATGATTATTTTTACTTATTTTATTCTGAAAACAATTATAATTAGATTTTTAAAATTATTAGATATTTGGAAAAGACAAAAGCATTTTTTTGCAGTGTGTAAAATGTTCTCCCTATAAAGCAGTTTGACTTGCCATCGTATGTGAAATGTGCTATGTGAATTAACTTGCTTTTACCTAGGTTGGCATTTAAGTAGCTCAGGTACCCAAACTTTACCACTCACCCACTTCAATTTTTTTTTCAGAGTGAGGGAATGAGAGAAGACTGCAGTAGAAGACCGGCAAGCCAAACTAAAGCACATGGCTCAAAAGAGGAAGAAGGCAATGGAGTTGTTGGTGCAGGCCAAGAATACCAAAAAGCAGATTTAATCATGCTTTTGTTGCTAAATGTAACCTTTTGCATTTCACACTTTCACTTATTAAATTGTTTGTAGTTCCGTTTACCAGATAAAAATATTGTGTGATGAAGGTTTATTTTGGTATTTTGTGTTTTTCTTGGGTGGGTGTCACAGGGCCAGAGAGGGAGTCCTGTGGTATGTATTGTGTGTTTTCTGGGGGGGGGGGGGGTTTAGTTTCGTTTTTAGTTTGTCACCTTTTTCACCCCTGACGAGTTTGCACACCTGACTAGAGATAATGGGAATTTAAAACCTACATGATACAGTGTTTTACATTGTCATGTGCTAGTGTAACGGATGTATGCCAGTAAGGGCTGTGTGTAAACCTCACTCTCCTGACCTCAAAATGAGTCGCTCTAGCGACTGACGCCGGAGGCTCTAGCCTTTAGCCTCCTTGGTAGAGCGCCCGCCTCCCGCGCCGGCATCCCGGGTTCGAGACCCGCTCGGTGTGATGGTGCGGACCCAGGGGGGTTACATTGGTGCCGTGACCCGCACGGGAGTGAGGTTTAGGGGGGTGACTGTAACGGATGTATGCCAGTAAGGGCTGTGTGTAAACCTCACTCTCCTGACCTCTAAATGAGGCGCTCTAGCGACTGACGCCAGAGGCTGTAGACTTTAGCCTCCTTGGTAGAGCGCCCGCCTCCCGCGCCGGCATCCCGGGTTCGAGACCCGCTCGGTGTGATGGTGCGGACCCGGGGGGGTTACACTTGGACATTTTCAGTAAGGTGCTACGAGAGATTTGGGCTTCCCAGTAGATGTAGTCGATCTCTGAGTGAGAATGAGTGTCATGTTTTTGTTTTAACCAAAAAACATTTAAACAGTAAATATTCAAAACGTATTACAGCTTTCAAATGAGGAGCTTTCTGATTTATGCCAACAAAGAAGGAGTAGTTGTAACTTTTGAATAGCAATAAATTATATTAAAGGCCATAGAAAAGATCTGGAAAAACAAATCTTAGCAGAACATTATTCAGTGAAAGCTGAAACAGACATTTGCATAGTGAACGATGACAGGAAAATTGGTATTTGGTATGATGGATGGTCTAAACAGAAGAGGAAGACTAAAGAAAATGGACTGCTGATATCAAGCACTGATAAGGAGAACTAAACAGCAATTTATTGAAAAATGAATAAATACAGCATCGATCCAACGAATGTGTTTTAGTTGTTGATGAAATGGCACCTCAGATTGATTCAAGCTCATGGATTCTGACAAAACACAAATGAGATGAATTGCATTTTCTGAAATGTCTGGTTTGTGTTTCAGGATTTGTGGATGTCATACTTAAACTAACTCAAGTACAGTCCAAAACTTACACCTTTGCAATCATGGCATTAGAAGACGGCTACTCCATTAACTCGACTGCGGATGACCAGGACAGCCAGGACAGCGACACTACACCACTTCTAGAGAAGGAAGTGGAAAAAATCACAGGTTGGTCTGCAAATTGATCCTCTTGCAGTCTGCATGAAATGTGGTGGTTTGTTTTGTGCCTGAAATAGGTCTTGCCACACATATGCTATAATGCTACTGTTTACATTTTGGGGTTGATAAGATTTTTTAGTTTGTTTTTGAAAGAAATCCCTTACCAAATCAACTCACCAATGCTGAATTTATTTGATCCAAATACAGCAAAATATTATTATTATTTAAAACAACTGTTTTATAGTTTAATATATTTTAAAGTGCTGCTTAATATTTTTGTGGAAATGTGATAAATTGTTTCAGGATTTAATGTCAACCAGTTTTTTTAATGCATGTAACTACTTAAGATTTCAGAATGTGTTTGTATGTGTCACAGTGCCTCCCAAATGCTGCTCTGTACGATGCAATCTGGCTGCTATGATGTTCTTTGGCTTTGCTGTGGTCTATGGTCTACGTGTAAATCTCAGTGTTGCCATGGTTGCTATGGTTAATGGAACCAATGACCAGTCGTCATCCGATAGGAATATATCAAACGAGTGTCCAGTACCCACCCATACACTTGACAACAACAGCCAAAGTTCAGAACAGCCAGATGGGGTAAGAATAAACAGCATTCTGAAACCTAGTGGATCTCCTCATATGTCATGCATTTTATATAACTTATAATACTTTCAAAAATATATATAATACTTCTTGGTTCTTGTTGTATCTCTCCATTTCATTTTCTTTTACTAGATTCCAATATACCCATGGGATCCCGAGACGCAGGGAATGCTGCTCAGTGCTTTCTTTTTTGGATACCTGTTTACTCAGATCCCGGGAGGCTACCTATCAGGTCGCTTTGGAGGAAGCCTGTTCCTTGGTGGTGGTGTGCTTGGAACAGCCGTCCTCACTCTCCTCACTCCACTGTCAGCTCAACTCGGAGCCAAGTGGCTGTTTGCCTTGCGTGCACTGGAGGGATTTGGGGAGGTTAGGGGGCGTTTGTAATAGCCAAAATACTCCACAATGATTCTCAAATAGATCAAATAAATTCATATTTTTTTTGTTTGTTTGTCTAGGGTGTGACTTTTCCTGCCATGATGGCGATGTGGGCCCGCTGGGCTCCTCCACTGGAAAGGGCTCGTCTGATGACGTTCTCAGGTGCAGGCTCTAACTTTGGTGCCTTTGTGGCTCTTCCTCTCACTGGCCTCATCTGCCATAGTCTGGGGTGGCCAGCAGTCTTCTACTCCTGTGGTGAGGGAAAATTACATTTAACTTATGGATGCATTTATATACATAATAGTTTGGGGTCAGTATGATTTTTGTTTGTTTGTTTTGAAATAAATGAATAGTTTAATTCTGCAAGTATTCAGAAGTTGATTAAAAGTGCCAGTAAATACATTTATAATACATAAATGCTGTTCTTTTGAACTTTCTATTCATCAAAGAATCCTAAAAAAAATTTACTATTTCCCCAAAATTAAACAAGACAACTGTTTTCAACATTAATAATAAGAAGAAATGTTTCTTGTGAATATTGTAATGATTTCTGATGGATTATATGACACTGGAGTGTCTTGCTGAAATAAGACTGGAGTAATTGCCTCTGAAAATATTATATTATATTTTAAAATATATTAAAATAACAAAGTTATTTTATTTATATTTTTACATATTATACAATTGAATTAATAAATTGTAAAAATATTTCATAATATTACTGTTTTACTGTATTTTTTATTAAATAGATGCAACCTTGGTTAGCATAAAGGACTTTCAAAAACAACAACAAAATCTTACTGACCCCAACATTTTGAAAATGATATTAACTAAATGTATTGGTGTAGCATCTAGTCCAAGCAAAATGCTTGAAAGTATTTGTTTTATATATGTGACCCTGGACCACAAAACCAGTCATAAGTGTTTTCATCTGAAAGCTGAAGAAAAGTTTTCTATTGATGTATGATTTCTTATGATAAGACAATATTTGGCCGGGATGTAACTATTTGAACATCTGGAATCTGAAGGTGCAAAAAGAAAAATCTGAATATTGAGAAAATCATTTTTAAAGTTGTCCAAATGAAGTTCTTAGCCATGCATTTATTAATCAAAAATTACGTTTTGGTATTTATGGAAGGAAATTTACAAAATATCTTCATGGAACATGATCTTTATTTAATATCCTAATAATTTTGGGATAAAAGACAAATGTCTAATTTTGACCCATATGTATTTTTGGCTATTGCTACAAACATACCCCAGCGACTTAAGACTAGTTTTGTGGTCCAGGGTCACAAATGATATATGAGAATACTCAACAGTTCTTACTCTTGTCTTCATATTTAATGTAATATAATAGCATCGTATTTTATACATTAAAGTGTTTTTACCACCAGGTGGTGTCGGGTGCCTCTGGGCAGTGTTTTGGTTTATCTTGGTGTCAGATGAACCCCAAACTCACCCAAGAATTAGTGACAGAGAGAAATATTACATCATTAACTCAATAGGCTCACAGGTATGAACATTTTATATTTTAATTTTTGCTTATGTATACAGTTTCATTCTTTATTCATCATGTAAGCCATTCATGCTAAAAATAAATATCTATTGGTAAATAGTAGTAATAATAGTATGTTTGTAGGATGCCTAGTAAAAGCTTGATTAGCTGCTTCAGGTGTGTTTAATTAGGGTTGGAGCTGAACTCTTCAGGACAACGGCCCTCCAGGACCGAGTTTGGACAGCCGTGTATTACAATATGTTATTGAATTTAAAAGGAATCCTCAAATAACATGAATTTCCAGCATGCCATCCTCTCCATAATTAATCTGATGTTTAGATGTGCAGGCATTTATATTGATTTGATATTTTCTCTGTTTTTAGGGGACGCCACATGGTTGGTCCGTGCCTGTATTATCTATGCTGTTATCTGTGCCTCTTTGGGCCATAATCATCCCACAGATGTGCTCTAACTGGTCTTATTACACTCTCCTCACCTCACTTCCTACCTATATGGACACTGTGCTCCACTTTGATTTGCGACAGGTTAGGCAATTTGGATATTTGGATTAAATCAGCCTGGTTTAAATCCTGTGTCTCAGTCTATTTTGTTTTGTTTTGTTTTGTCGATCAGAATTCGTTCCTCTCCGCTCTGCCATATCTGGCTGGCTGGCTGTGCTCAGTGGGCTCAGGTGTGCTGGCTGACAACCTCCTGGAGAGGGAGCTCCTGAGTGTCACCGCTGTCCGAAAAATCTTCACTTTTATTGGTATGAATAAGAAATATCTTATAAATAACATATTTATGATGACGGAGCGCATGTATAAAGTGTGGAAATAGAATAGTAACGCTCAAATAGACTTGAAATGTTAGTTAGTGAAATGATAGGGTATCACAGTTTTAATAAAAATATTAAGAAGCAAAAATTGTCTTCAAGATTGACAATAAGAAGAAATTCTTTTTTGAGCAACAAATCAGCATATTAGAATGATTTCTGAAGGACAGCGTGACACTAAAGTGTTTTTATTAATATTTTGATGTTTTGTGTCCCATAGGTCTGTTTCTACCTGCTTTTTTCCTGCTTGCTGTAGGCTTCACGGGTTGTAGCGGTGTGCTGGCTGTGACATTTCTCACTTTGTCCAGTGCATTTGGGGGTTTCAGTGCTGCTGGTGTCTACATTAACCAGATCGACATTGCTCCACGGTACAAAACCAAGACTGTATGACTGCTTATATGTCACAATTATTCGGTCTGCTCAAGTAGGCCCAATAGAACTGTTCATTACATCACTTTGTGAGCCAACTCGGATACTTCACTTTTGGTTCCCTTTAGGATATCTTATGGGTTTTTGAATTTTTGTTTAAAATGTTAATTTTCATCTGGGTTATAGGACTACAAAATGAACAGCTATGTGTTAAATCTCATGTCCATCAGTCTATCCATTAAGTTATCTCTACAAGCTTCCCGTTTATCGCAATAGTTATATATCTCCTTTTGTGTTCTTTTCTTCCAGGTACGCAGGTACACTTCTAGGAATCACAAACACTTTTGGGACCATCCCCGGTGTTCTTGCACCAATTGTAGTGGGTTACTTGACCAAAGATGTAAGCTGTGTTCTTTACTTTGTGTAGCACTGCAGTAGTTTAAAACAATTTCTAAGCAAAATCTGACATTATGTTTCCCCTTCCTTTGTTTTCTGAGCAGCACTCCGTTACAGGATGGAGACACGTATTCTGGTTGACTGCAGGGGTGAGCGCCTTTGGAGCCATCTTTTACGTGATCTTTGGCACTGGAAAGATCCAGAGCTGGGCAAGGACAGATGAGGAATCAGACACAGATACACACAATTAAACATTCCAGTTGACCAATTCAGAGGGATATGAGGACTACCTTTGAGTTTAATCCTATACTCAATACATGCTACCAGTCAGAAGTTTGGACAAACTTCATACTTTTCCAAAATAACAAGTGTTATTCTAAAGATGAACATAAAATATGCCTACTTTATAACTAAAGTATACATTTTTTATGGACCAGATACATAATTCCCATATGTGTTATTTTATACTATAGTTATACTAACTATATTTTATAGTTTTGATTACTATTATACAAAAAGGAGTAGCATGTCCAAACTTTTGACTCTGATAGTATTAATAATACTTCACTCAGGGTTTTAAAAGGGAAAATTTGTGCCTTACAATGTTTAGTGAATTAGTCTAGCAATATTTATTTATTGCTGAACATTTCAGAATGAATCATAATACAATGGAATGGTAAATTCAGAGTAATTCCATTTCTTAATCTCAAAAAATATATACTCTGGGCTTTATACTAACTTTCAATCAAGTGTAATTCTTATTACAGTGGTGAAACGGAACAGATGTGGGTGTTTTATCTAAATGTAATTATATTTGAAGATACATTTTAAAAAGCACTTTAATGCATTAATAATGAAAATACCTTACTTCTTAGTACCAGTGCTGTTCGGGTCATTTTAAATTTGTTAATGAAGTAACTGTACTCCATTGTGTCATTCAGTTCAGCACTCGGCCACTTAATGTTTTTATGAAAACCATGGTTTGTTACAGGTTTACTGATAGATACATTTTATTCATATGTTCTGGAATTTGCCAGACATGGTACATTATTGTTTTGAAACACTTAATGTTTAATTAAAACACTCAAATAGTCATACATTAAGTGAGTCACAATGACTAGCACTTTTTTAATTGCATGAATATCTCAATGCTGAAAATTGTCCAGTATTACAATTTTTTTATGTCATTCATTTATGTTAATCACGCTCAATAAATACAATTGAATTTTTACAGTGAAGTCAGCACTTATTATGTGTTCTTCAATATGGATGCAAGTATCATTAATCAAACATTTTGTATTCATATGTCCCATTACGGAGTTAACAACCCCATCATTTCAATGGCTTATGAGGCATTACAGTCAACTTGGGGACTCGATTTCTCAAAACAACAGCCAGCAGATGGCGCATCAAATCGATGATAAATGGCTGAATTATTAGAATGTCTCTCAAATTTTACATCAGATAGTACTGCATGTTTAAATGTTATGTATCTTAAATATATGTATCATTATAACTAAAACAGTCAAGGGGCAATAATGCCAGATATATGAGCATTGTCACTGTGTCATATAAGCTCCGACGAGTCTAGGCCTAATGGTTAGAGAGTCCGACTCGTAATCCAAAGGTTGCGAGTTAAAATATCTGACCGGCAGGAATTGTAGAAGGGGGAGTGAATTGGCCCTGTCCCAAATGGCACCCTAAACCCTCGCGGTCTTCCTCTGAGTCCGCACTTTCGTGAGATAATGCCACTTCCAGCGCTCTCTCCACCCTCAATACCACGACTGAGGTGCCCTTGAGCAAGGCACAAATGGCTGCCCACTGCTTTGGGTGTCTGTTCACGATGTGTGTGTTCACTGCTGTGTGTGTGGACACTGAATGGGTTAAATGCAGAGCACAAATTCCGAGTATGGGTCACCATATATCCCTGTCCCAAATGGAACACTTCATGTGCACTTGCGGTCTTTCGGACTTACAATGGCCACTGCGTACGCATGTCCGATAAGTCCACGAGACTGTAGGATGTCCCATTCCTAATTTTAGCGTCCAGAAAGGTGCTCGCGATCTGCACTTCTGCCGAGCCCGCACTGGGGCGAGCTCCGCAGCAGACTTCTAACCGACAGTCAAAGCGGCATTACGTCACGAAAGGGCGGACTCCGAGGAAGACCGCAAGGGTTTAGGGTAGGGATGGGTGATACCTCTTATTTTCGATACGATACCAATATATACGTCTATATCGATACCAATACCTCTAAACTACCTGACCTTAACTACCTGAAGTTAGTGAAATAATATAATCAGTAATTATACTAACTTAATGTTAGATTTTAAAGCAATGTTTTTAACATTTCATAGATATTTTTTTGTTTATGCTGTCAGAAATAAAATATACCATAATTGTATTTTAGCCTTTTACATGCATAGGTAGACGCCCCATGGACTGATGCTGCCTATTGGAGCTGACGTACTGCGCGGCCGCCATCTTGGATGGGTCCCCAATGCGCCCCCCTTCATTTATTTCTACTGAGGAAGGTGTATCCCCAACTACAATAATCATAACTCCCCGAATTTTTACCGGATTTTCACACGGTTTGGTTTGTTACAAACGGCAGAGATTTAGTTATGATACAGGACGCTCTCACACATTGAAAAATACGTGCTTTCGTCCTAAAATATTTTCTATTATGCTCTTTAACAAAGACATATTGTAGGCTATAGCATATTGATAAATATATAAATTAATTAATTTTATATTTTAATAAAGAAACAGTTTGATTTTATTTATTTGAATTTATTTCTCTCACTCACTCACACACACACACACACACACTCTCTCTCTCTCTCTCTCTCACACACACACACAATGTTCTTTTCCTTCAGATCTTCCAGAAGACTCTTTGCGGTTTTCTTTGCTCTCCGTCTCCTTTGCATTTTGCTTCTCCCGCTCTAGACTCTCCACTCTAGCCAAAGCTTCACTGAGTCTGGCCTTTAGACGAGTAGGAGAATTGGGCAATGCATATGAGTGGTCCTAGTAGAAAGAAGGATGAAAATATTTTCAGTGATGTTTATTTCATACCACTCACAGTTGTTTTGGTGCATAGCACTGCATATGTGCAGGCACACATTCTTAATTTCTTACCCGTAATATCACTGCCAGCACCATGAGTATGGGAAAGAGAGAAAGTGTGTGTGTGTGTGTGTGTGTGTGTGTGTGAGAGAGAGTGTCAGTGAAAGAGGGTGTGTATGTATTCACGTGTGTATTTATTTATTTATAACATAAAAAGTGTATATGTGAGTATGTCTGAAAAGAGTTGCAGAAAGCGAGGGAGAGATTTTGATATGACCAGAGCCATGATGCTCACAGCTGTATGGGACATATCAAATAACCTACAAATACTCACATCATTGTGCTGAGGTTCACTTTCAGGGAAATGCTGAGAAAGGTCCACTGGTAGGCTCTCTTCAGGTTTTCCTTGAAGTTTTTGTTCCTTGTCACTACAGGCTAAAATATAAGAGACATAATACTTAAAAACAACTTCTTTAAAAACACTTGAAAAGGTTTTGGTATCCCACAGTGTATTGCAATACACAATACATCACTAATTCCTAAACATGCAGAAAGAACGGTAAAAACATGTTTAGCAAAGTGTGATATTAACTTTTGTTTTACATATGAATCATAGACATCTCTGTTAGCATGTAGAGTAAAAATACACCTACTCTTGGAGATGACATGGGAAGTTGAAGACTAAAATCTGACCCGTCCTGTCAAAATCATCAGGCTTGAAGTGCTCACTACAGAGCTTTGACGACTCAGACACAACAAAACCCTCCCGTCTTATAACAACTTCCCATTGCCTCCTCAAGCCTGTATCACTGGGAAACCTTCAAAATGTGAAGAAGAAGAAAAACAGCAAGAGACAACGAGAGAGAGTACCAGTTCCTGCTGTAATAACGTTAACGTTACACGTAAGTAACGTTAGTTACGATGACATAATGTTATAAATGGTAAAATAACTAGTGATCGACCGATATTGAGTTTTTATAACCGATAACGATTATTTGCATGTTTATGTATACCGATAACCGATATTCAGAACCGATATTTATTTACTGTTATAAAGTAAATAAATAACAGAGTGAAGTCCATTCTTCACTTTCAGTTGTCTTAACAACAAAAAAACAACTGTTGAAAATTAACATTCTTTCATGTACAATTTAATCTTCAAATTACAACATCATCAACAACACTGATATTAACAGTAAACAAAATAATGTCTAATGTATTCAAATGGAGAAAGTAAAGGACAGACGTCATAAACTTAATTTTAAACTACAGTTTTAGGTTTATAAGCTGTTTAATAGACTAAAGAGTGAAGAATGATTCACTGAATAATATTCTCTGGAATATTGAAATAAGCTATAACTAACAAAACATCGTATTTTAATGCATTTCATAACTATGTTTTATCAGAATTATTAAAATGTTTTTGTCATTCTAGATTAGGAAAACTGCTGACAATCTATTTACACAGAACTATACTCAAACTGCGATCGCTTGTGGAGAAAATAAATAATTAATTTAGATAGAGATTTAGATGTTTATTGGCGAAATAATGGTTCTATAGTAAATGTTAATATAATTTAGTGCGTTTCAAACGAGTGAATCTTATTCAAAGTTACATGCGGTGGCCGCGCTGGAGCTTCTCCTGAGTGAACAGTGTCCACTGCTCCAGGTGTGTGTGTGTCCACTGCTCCAGGTGTGTGTGTGTGTGTGTGTGTGTCCACTGCTCCAGGTGTGTGTGTGTGTGTGTGTGTGTCCACTGCTCCAGGTGTGTGTGTGTGTGTGTGTGTGTGTGTGTGTGTGTGTGTGTGTGTCCATTGCTCCAGGTGTGTGTGTGTGTGTGTGTCCACTGCTCCAGGTGTGTGTGTGTGTGTGTGTGTGTCCACTGCTCCAGGTGTCTCTGTGTGTGTGTGTCCACTGCTCCAGGTGTGTGTGTGTGTGTGTCCACTGCTCCAAGTGTGTGTGAGTGTGTGCCCACTGCTCCATGTGTGTGCGCACTTGGATGGGTCAAATGCAGAGAACAAAATTTCACTGCTGGTTATACTCTGTATAATTATGTATGTAAAAAAACCAAAAACAAAAAAAATTCAAAACCGATTTTTTTTTTTTTACAAAACCGATAACCGATTATGGTAAAATGCTTAAATATCGGGAAAAATATCGGGAAACCGATATATCGGTCGATCTCTAAAAATAACCAACATTATTGTTCAACCTTGCTTGTGAAAAGTAATCCCACGTGATCTGGTATCAATACTGCGCTGGTTATTGCAACCGTAAGCTGCAAAAATACGGACATAGTTGCTCGCTCTCCGTTAACTCCGACTGACTCTGGTGCTAGCGTAGAGTGATGAGACCCACTCAATATGGGCGACCCTGGTTACGTTCCAGCACGTCATGGGGCGTCTACCTATATATGTCTTTGTTTACATGGGCAGTAACCTCAAAGGTGCACGTATACCCATAAAAGGGAGCATAGTAGTACCACACAAGTATGCATGGTTTAAGGGTAGATAAGTTACAAAGGTGCACCTTTGAGGGTACCTCATGAAAAATAAACATGGTACTAAAATTTTTGTTTCGTTTTAAAATATTGTTATTACCATGGAACATTTGCGGTTACTGCAGTTTTACTACAAATACTGTGGTTACTGTAATAAAACCATGGTTATTTTTGTAAAAGGATGCCAGGCTGTTGTACCCCTGAAACTTTAGCATATATTTTTTTCTGACAGATTTAAAGCATATTTAAAATAAATGTTACATGTACGCAAAAGTTTGGTGTCAGGAAGATTTTGTAATATTTTTAAAAGTCTCATGCTCACTAAGGCTGCATTTATTTGAACAAATATACAGTAAGAACGGCAATATTGTGAAATATTTCAATTACAAATAACTATTTTACATTTTAAGATATATTAAAAATAATTTAATTAAAATGCATCTGTGATCAAAGCTGAATTTTCAGCATCTTTACTCCAGTCTTAAATGTCACATGATCCTTCAGAAATCATATATATATATATATTTATAATATAATTTGCTGCTCAAGAAGCATTTCTGATTATTATTGCTGCTTCATATTTGTGTGGAAACCGTGATGCATTTTTCAGAATAAATTGTATATATAGTAACAATGTTATGTAATGTAATGTAATAATTTGGTAATGGTTTCGTAAGATTCACTTATGCTTCTGTTGCTTTTGGGAAACGCAGCCCTATTTGAACAACACTGTGAGCTATGCATCAGCAGCGAACGCTGTCTGTGATTGATTGCTTCTGTCTTTCAGCATTTACGTGTGTTCCGATGATTCAAGCACCGAATTTGTTGATAAATAAATACAATTAATGGTTAAAAAATTCACTTTAGAATCGATATTTTTATGTGAGGATCGATTCATTCGATACTACATTAGTATCGAAAGTATTGATACTTAAGGATCGATCCGCTCATCCCTAGTTTAGGGTGCCATTTGGGACAGGACCATACTTGGCCGTATGGCACGTCACGTTACTTCCAACTTACCTCAGCACTGTTGAGAAAACGACCCGGATGTACTTGAGTGAACGCGGCAAGATCTCGCGTGTTTATTTACATGTGTGACAGATGTAAGCGTGAAGATTGTAATTTCACCTTATGGTCGTTTTAACATTTTGTGTCATTAATATAGTGCTAACTTTGATGTGATCAATATTTTTTTATCAACAAGACAGCGAATATTTTATTTTAGGTTGGTCTCTTTAATCGTTTCTATCATGACATTGTAAATGCACCCTTTTCATATCGTGTGTGTGTGAACTTGATCTTGCCTTACCCTGTTATATTGTTTAATAGTATTGTAGTGTCTTGGTTTGCTTTACTGCTTGAATGACAAAGTCTAGGAAACATTACAGGGATATGGGTGAATTTTAAAATACAATTATTTAATTTATTAAATTGACTATAAGCAACATCTTTTTCAACTGTTGTAAACTGCTTTGGAATTGCTTCTTCATGGACATTTGCATTTTCACCAAAGGTCTGAGACAGACCCATGGGGTTCTCACACATGCTAATGTTTGTTCCCCTGACCCCCATCTATTTGCATTACATCTTAAAAGTGCATAACACATGGAGTGGATTTGCAAGTGTAAGTTTGTTGCCTTGAGGGGGAGGTGGAGATATCTGCATTTCAGTTAAATCGTTTTTTCTTTTTATAAAAAGCCTTTAGGTTGGTCTAATACATACAGGGTTCCTCAAATCTTTCCCTGGGGGGCCAACCTGCAGCAGAGTTTAGCTCCAACCCTGATCAAACTCACCTACCTGTGATTTTCTAATGATCTTGAAGATGCTTGATTAGCATGCTTAGGTGTGTTGGATAAGGTTTAGAGCTCAATTTAGCAGGAGTGGGCCAGATTTGAGGATGGCTAGTCTAATATTTATGACAAATTTTTAGGTTATTTCTTTTTAGGTTTAAAAGATTTGCTTAAATACTATGTTGTTTAACTAGAGTTTTAATTTTAGAACTAGAGTACAGTTATTTAATTGAATGTCAAATCATGCCTATTTCAGAACTGATTTAAAGGGGTCATGTGATGTGATTTCAAGTTTTCCTTTCTCTTTGGAGCGTTACAAGCTGATTGTGCATATACAGGTACGTCTCAAAAAATTAGAGTATAATAATAATTAATATATTTTGTCACTCGTCACCCATATATTATTATCTATTTTAATTTTAGATAAATTATGTATGAATTTATTATGTCTTTATAGGTATTTTTTTTATTTTTAATAAATTGGAGTTACTTTAGTAACGTTACTTCAACATACTACATGGAAATGAAATTATATATAAATATATATATGGGTGTTTGGCTTAGTGTCATGTTAGAATCATTTTTATACTCATACCTTTTGTTGTTTTAATATTTTGAATTGTTTTTTGTTTCTATTTATATGTTTAGTTTTGAAATATTGTTGTATGCATTTGTCATTTTATTTAATTTCTCAATTTTCTTAAATATGTGTATATATACACATACACATAACTTGGAAGTCTTTAGATTTGCGTAGAAAAACAGTATGTCCAGATATAGACAGACTGTAAAAGCTGCCAGGACCGAGCATATCCGCAAACTCATAGATAATAACCAAAACAATCCAAGGTTTTTATTTAGCACAGTGGCTAGATTAACAAATAAACCGATGTCACCAGATCTAAATATTCCCTCACAGTTTAACAGTAATGACTTTATGAATTTCTTCACTGAAAAAATAGATAATATCAGAAATACAATAACAAATTTAGATTCTACAGCATCTATTACTTCAGCTTCATTCATCGCACCCAAAGAAAAACTGCATTGCTTTACAACTATAGGACAGGATGAGCTAAATAAACTTATCACTGCATCTAAACCAACAACATGTTTATTAGATCCTGTACCCACTAAACTATTGAAAGAGTTGTTACCTTTAGCAGAAGGTAAATGTTATTAACCCCTCGTTATCTTTAGGTCACGTCCCAAAACCATTTAAGCTGGCAGTTATTAAGCCTCTTATTAAGAAATCAAAATTAGATCCTTGTGAACTGGCAAATTACAGGCCCATTTCAAATCTTCCATTTATGTCGAAAATATTAGAAAAAGTTGTGTCTGCTCAACTGTGCTCCTTCTTGCAAAAAAATGATATCTATGAAGAATTTCAGTCAGGTTTTAGGGCCCGTCATAGCACAGAAACGGCACTTGTTAAAATTACAAATGATTTGCTTCTTGTGTCAGACAAAGGCTGCATCTCGTTGCTAGTTTTACTTGATCTTAGTGCTGCGTTCGACACTATAGATCATGACATACTCATAGATCGATTACAAAACTATACAGGTATTCAAGGGCAGGCTTTAAGATGGTTTAGATCTTCAAGGTTTCAAGGTTTCTTTATTTGTCACATAATAAATTATACAGGGTATAATCAGAAGTGAAATGTAGATCAAATCAGGTCCGCTCAGTGGACAGTGCAAAATAATACAAATTATATAAAAGTAACACCACACAAGAGCATATATATAGGTAAAAAGAGAGAAATAAAGAGTAAAATGTGCAATAGAATAAAGAAAAGTGCAAAACAAGTAAGATGTGCAAAACAGTATATGGGACTTAATAAATAGTAATATGAACAAGAGGGATGTGCAAACGGGTTGTACTGGGTATGTACACATAGCAGCAATACGGATGATGAGAATATGAATGTTTTTTTTTTTACAGTTAATAACGAGTCTTGTAAATGTTTATGAAACAGAGTTTGTGTTAAGGAGCCTGATGGCCTGAGGGAAGAAGCTCCTCCTCAGTCTCTCAGTTTTTGCCATCATGCTCCTGAAGCGCTTGCCAGATGGCAGTAAACGGAAAAGATGGTTACCGGGGTGATTCGAGTCTTTGATGATTTTAGCAGCTCTGCTTTTGCAGCGTTTGAAACGTTGGAGCGTTGCTGCAATATCAAATTTCTAGAGTAAACCATAACACAAATATATCTTGCAGTGAGGCCTGCTCTGGGTTTGAGCCAAATTCCCTATGCCCTCGCCCACACTTGTTGAGTGCCAGAGATAGAAACCAAATGGCAGTATATCTGGACAAATCAAATAGATATTAAGCCTGTTAGCAGTATTGCACTGTTACATGAACCTGGTAAACAGGCCAGACCAGATCATGAGTCAGCACAGTATACAAAAAGACAAATGGTTTGAAACAGGGCAGGATATGCTGAGGTGTGTTTGTATGTTGGGTGGAACTTTAGACAGCTGTGCTGTGAATAGTTGGCTAATCATCTTCCTGTCACCTACCTGTCCAATCGCTATCACTTTGTTTATTTAAACGGGGAGGCATCTCAATTATCACCTGTAAAGTATGGAGTACCACAAAGATCTGTCCTAGGTCCTCTGCTATTTTCATTATACATGTTGCCCCTTGGTAATATTATTAGAAAATACGGGATTAGTTTCCATTGTTATGCTGATGACACTCAACTTTATATCTCAACAAGATCAGATGAAACTTCTAAACTATCTAAGTGTGTTAAAAATAAAAAAAATATACAATCATTTTCTCCTATTAAATTCAGATAAGATATTACTTATTGGACCTAAAAACAGTACACAGAATCTCTTGGATTACAATTTGCAACTAGACAGATGTCCTGTTACTTCCTCTACAGTAAAAAATCTGGGTGTTATATTAGACAGCAACCTATCTTTTAAAAATCATATTTCCCATGTTACAAAAACAACATTCTTCCACCTTAGAAACATTACCAAGCTACGGAACATGTTAAGTGTTTCTGATGCAGAAAAGCTCATGCATTCATGACCTCTAGACTGGACTATTGTAATGCACTGCTAGGTGGTTGTCCTGCATCTTCAATAAACAAGCTACAGATAGTACAAAATGCTGCGGCTATAGTCCTTACCAGGTCAAGAAAATATGATCATATTACTTCAATTTTACAGTCTCTGCACTGGCTACCTATTAAGTTTCGTATCAGTTACAAAATTGTATTTCTTACCCATAAGGCCCTAAATGAGTTAGCTCCTGCATACCTAACTAACCTTCTATCACACTACAATCCAACGCGCTCCCTAAGGTGGCAAAAGTCTGGACACTTGGTAGTACCTAGGATAGCAAAGTCCACTAAAGGAGGTAGAACTTTTTCATATTTGGCTCCCAAACTCTAGAATATCCTTCCTGATAACGTTCGGGGTTCAGACAAACTCTCTCTGTTTAAATCTAGATTAAAGACACATCTCTTTAGCCAAGCATTCATATAATGCATCTCACAATCTTGTACTGCAGTTATATCTGATCCAAACGCACATTATTATGCTTTAGCCTGAGTTGAATAAATAATTTTTGCTTGGATGGAACAACAGCTACGCTAATTATGTCTTTATTTGTTTCTCTGTTTCTGATTAACATCCCGTGGTAACTAGGAATTGCACAAGCTTCAGTCTGGATCCAACCCTTAAATGATCTGAGATGACCAAACACCAGAGAAGAGATGATGCCAACCCCTCGGAGGACCTCAGAGGAAGACAACCCTCAGACAGTATACAGAATTAACCAAATTTAGCCATAAGTTTAATATATTACGTTTCTGCAATATATAAATCTGTTGTAGAAACATAATTTCCTGTAAAGCTGCTTTGCTATAATTGTATCGTAAAAAGCGCTATACAAATAATCTTGAATTTAATTTAATTTAGGTTCAGACTGACTTTTGATAATTTGAAATATCAGCATTGCTGCAATATCAAATTTCTAGAGTAAACCATAACACAAATATATCTTGCAGTGAGGCCTGCTCTGGGTTTGAGCCAAATTCCCTATGCCCTCCCCCACACTTGTTGAGTGCCAGAGATAGAAACCAAATGGCAGTATATCTGGACAAATCAAATAGATATTAAGCCTGTTAGCAGCATTGCACTGTTACATGAACCTGGTAAACAGGCCAGACCAGATCATGAGTCAGCACAGTATACAAAAAGACAAATGGTTTGAAACAGGGCAGGATATGCTGAGGTGTGTTTGTATGTTGGGTGGGACTTTAGACAGCTGTGCTGTGAATAGTTGGCTAATCATCTTTTGTGTGTGTGTTTGTGTGTGTGTGTGTGTGTGTGTGTGTGTGTGTGTGTGTGTGTGTGTGTGTGTGTGTGTGTGTGTGTGTGTGTGTGTGTGTGTGTGTGTGTGTGAAGAAAATAAGAAAGAAAAGCGGGAGTCACCACAGTTCACATAGCACAATCATGTGCCAGCTTTTTGCATCTCTTTTTGATATCACTCATATAATTGGTTTCTTATTACATAATTAGGGCATAATTAGGGCAGTCGTGGCCTAATGGATAGAGCGTTGGACTTGAAACCCGAGGTAACCCAAGGTTGTGAGTTTGAATCCCGGCTCTGGCAGGAAGTGTCCACGACTGAGGTGAGACCCTTGAGCAAGACACCGAACCCGCAACTGCTCTCCGGGCGCCGCAATGTTGGCTGCCCACTGCTCCAGGTGTGTGTGCACTTGGATGGGTTAAATGCAGAGAACACATTTCACTCCTCATTATACTCTGTATAATTGTGTATGTGACAAATAAAGCTCATCTGAGCTTAATTTGTTGTTGTAATTATTTGTATTTCATTTTCTATTATTACTGTTAAAGAAGACCATGATAATGACTGAAGAGACTTTTCAAATGATTTGTTTGATTATTTGCTTGATCTGTAGGTTTGGGTTGGCGTAATCAGATTTGTTCAGTCTTTTTTGTTTATCAGTTGTTTCCCAAACATCAAGTTGCATTTTATATTTCATATTTCTTATTTCAGGATTATATACTGACAGCTATTGCAATGTCTATCCAAAGCAGTACATTACATAAAGAAAATGGCACAATTAAAGTAAAAAAATGAGATATTTATTTTATATTAATAAAAATGTCATGAGCAAATCACGATTGTTTAATTTATTTATTTGTATGTTTTTTTATTATTATAATGTGCAGTGTACAATGTGTTGTTGACTTCTTTTTGTGGACACAAATTATATTAAATTCTATTGTCCTCCTGTACTTTCACACACTTTATAACAATTGGTACATTTAGAAAAGTAGTTTATACTGTACTGCTCTGCATGTTGTCTCATTATTATTAATGTACATAATTCAACTTTTTATTTATAGTATATTGACTATGCAAACCATTGGATATCGGCCAAGGACAATTATAACAGTACACTGTTAATTAAATTATGTCTGAGTATATTTTACTCAAATAGCCAATCAATCATATCACTGTTCTCTGTGTAATCATTGTTTATACAAGATAATGTGAAGTGAGTTGTGTGTAACCATTTGTGGAAATGCCTCTATTATGTTTTTTATGTTATATGCATGATTTCTTATTATTATTTAAAATACTTTTATTATATTATGTCTGTTGTGTGCCCATTTTGCTTTTATGACTGCAGCAATTCTGTGCAGCATGAACTCCATACGTTTGTGGAAAAACTGGATGATCATGTTCTCCAGCATGATTTGAGAATGAGCCCAAATAGCAAATTGTGCTATTCTTCAGTGGATGAAAAACATAGACTATCAACAAAGGATGTTTCATAATCAATGTAACAAACAATCTTAAATAGATGCAGAATCTTCAATGGTTGTTCCAAAAATTATTTTGTCAATCCTACGATATTTTAAAAACTTAAAACTTAATTTATAACCAAATCTAATGTTTGTTTTGCACATTTTAATGAGGTCCCTGACTTTTAGACCCCACTGCATGCTGCTCTGATTATCACAGTATACGTCTACTGTGTCTGTGCTGCTCTTGACTGAAAATATTGTTTAAATTTTACATTTTGAACGTTTAAAACGGAAAGACTTTAAAAAGACATTTCTAGTAGGCTATGCATTAACATTCACGTAAAAAATTGTTGAGGCTATTTATGTATGCTATTTTGGTAGGCTAGCTGGTTGCATGTGGTATGGATACAGACAAATATTTTTGCAATTATGTTTATCGCAACATATCTCAAATATTTGTAAAAACTACTATTTCATACAGTCAACCAGATGCTCAGTAAAACAAAGCAGTGACGCAGGATGTCGAGGCGGGGAGAATTTCGCTTGATTGTGTGTGATTTGCGGGTCGATCAGGCAGAGAAAGGAAGCGGGGGGTTGCAGCCCAGTCGGTCCTCCTCCCGAGTATAAATTCTCCAACCAAACCGTTTTTCTTCCTCTTTCTGTTACCTGGCTAAGGGGAGTAGCAGCTGAGGCGTGATCTCTCAATCTTGGTGAGTACTTTATCTGTTGGTCAGGCCTTGTTTTTTACGCTGATTAAATATTTTGAGAATTTTGTACGATTTTGTAGAATCTTCAGGTTTACGGTATTTTGATATTTTCGTCGGTGTCTTGTTACTCTGTGCTCATCACGTTTTGGTTTCTGCAATGGTTTTCGTTCTAAATGGTGGTTTATTTGAACTAGGAAGGTGTTTTTTTTTTTTTGGCGAGGGGGGTCATTTTCCCGTTCTTCTAGTTTGTCTATCTCTCAAAGAATGGGAATAGAACAAAGGCACCAAAAGACTTCGAGTCGCGGGCCTGTTAAAAGCCTTCCACACATTCTCGCATCCAGCAATCGTTATCCGTGACTGGAGAGCCAGATGTCTGCTTCCTTACGGATTCCTTTCAGACATTTTGGCTTTTTTCCTGTAACTTAACACCTCATTACTCTAAATAAACACGTGTCGCAGTTGCCTTATGGTGAGCTAGGCCGGTTCAAGGCCGGGCCATCCATTAATTAGTACGAAATCCCCTCTCAATTTTTAATGATGGAAAGTCCGTTTCACTTATGCTGCTTTATTCAACTTTACTCCTCTCTTGTTAATGCAGAAACTAATAAATCATGGGGAAGGAAAAGATCCACATTAACATTGTGGTTATTGGCCACGTCGACTCCGGAAAGTCCACCACCACCGGTCATCTCATCTACAAATGCGGTGGAATCGACAAGAGAACCATCGAGAAGTTCGAGAAGGAAGCTGCCGAGGTGAGTTTAAATACTTGTAGTGACTGTTTCGTGAATTTCTATAAATTTATTGCGGTAAACCCCGGAGTAACAAGAGCCAAAATGGCGGCGGTAGCACGCGTTCCTGGGCTCAAGCCGGCTGGGAGTGGGAGTGGGTGGAGTTTAAGCGGTGCTTCAGACATGGCAGGTTCTGTAATGGCGCCTTGTAGGCAGCGCAACATGTGCGCTGGACCATTCAGCGTTTCAAGCAATTTTGTTTTTATAGTTTATCACCTAAAACCACTTGTGATTTTTTTTTTTTTTTTTAAAGCTTAATGTTTTATATATCAAAGTTCTAAGTGACTAAATACTGGCTTAAAGTTGAATTTGTTTATAAAATAGATGGGCAAGGGCTCCTTCAAGTACGCCTGGGTGCTGGACAAACTGAAGGCCGAGCGTGAGCGTGGTATTACCATTGACATTGCTCTCTGGAAATTTGAGACAAGCAAGTACTACGTCACCATCATCGATGCCCCTGGGCACAGAGATTTCATCAAGAACATGATCACTGGTACTTCTCAGGTATGACTACATTCCACCCACACAGAACTGCTTTTGTGAGTAATGGTTTAACTTCATAGCTTTTTCTTATTTTAATTTCCAGGCTGACTGTGCCGTGCTGATTGTTGCTGGTGGTGTTGGTGAGTTCGAGGCTGGTATCTCTAAGAACGGACAGACCCGTGAGCATGCCCTCCTGGCTTTCACCCTGGGCGTGAAACAGCTTATCGTTGGAGTCAACAAGATGGACTCCACTGAGCCCCCCTACAGCCAGGCTCGTTATGAGGAGATCACCAAGGAAGTCAGCGCCTACATCAAGAAGATCGGCTACAACCCTGCCACTGTTGCTTTCGTCCCAATTTCTGGATGGCATGGTGACAACATGCTGGAGCCCAGCACAAACGTAAGTTTGTCTATGTAACTTTACAGGGGTGGTGGGAACTTAATTCTGTTTGTGGAACCGCTTTCTTGTTGTATTGCAAGTAACCTTTTAGTTAACTGTCTATTTTTAGATGGGCTGGTTCAAGGGATGGAAGATTGAGCGCAAGGATGGTAATGCTAGTGGCGTTACTCTTCTTGATGCCCTGGATGCAATTTTGCCCCCCAGCCGTCCCACCGACAAGCCCCTCCGTCTGCCACTTCAGGATGTCTACAAAATTGGAGGTTGGTTTAACATGTGAAGTTATTCAGGTTCTAAAGTTAAAACACTTGGATTGGGTTTTAACCCTTTCAATTTCTCAGGTATTGGAACTGTGCCCGTGGGTCGTGTGGAGACTGGTGTCCTCAAGCCTGGTATGGTTGTAACCTTTGCCCCGGCCAATTTAACCACTGAGGTCAAGTCTGTTGAGATGCACCACGAGTCTCTTACTGAGGCCACCCCTGGTGACAACGTTGGCTTCAACATTAAGAACGTGTCTGTGAAGGACATTCGCCGTGGTAACGTGGCTGGAGACAGCAAGAATGACCCACCTATGCAGGCTGCCAGCTTCAATGCTCAGGTTAGGCTTTTTCCCACCATATTGCTCACCAAGTCACTTGAATTCCAGAGCTCTGTGAATGTGTATGCTAATTTGTTTTATCTTTTTAGGTCATCATCCTGAACCACCCTGGTCAGATCTCTCAGGGATATGCACCAGTGCTGGACTGCCACACTGCTCACATTGCCTGCAAGTTTGCTGAGCTCAAGGAGAAGATCGACCGTCGTTCTGGCAAGAAGATGGAAGACAACCCCAAGGCTCTCAAATCTGGGGATGCTGCCATTGTTGAGATGATCCCTGGCAAGCCCATGTGTGTGGAGAGCTTCTCTACCTACCCCCCTCTTGGTAAGTTCATGTCATGCCAGACGACTCTTGCATCCATACTCTGCACTTTGCCATGGCCTTTTGTGCTAATCATTCTCCATCCACAGGTCGCTTTGCTGTGCGTGACATGAGGCAGACCGTTGCTGTTGGTGTCATCAAGAGCGTTGACAAGAAAGTTGGTGGTTCTGGCAAGGTCACGAAGTCTGCACAGAAAGCTGCCAAGACCAAGTGAATTTCCCTTTATCACTCTCGTCCAAAGGTTGTGACATGTTCTTCCCAACCTCTTGGAATTTCTCTAAACCTGGGCACTCTACTTAAGGACTGGCTTATGCTGATTAAAACCCATCGGAAAAGTTTTCGCAGGAAAGGAAACCAACTTGGATTTAAATGTGGCTCCATTTATTGACTGATAGTGCCTATTTCAGTTGTTAAATTTGTTAATGGTTTAGAACTGCACCTGTTGCCACAGTAAAATTTGGAAAAGCTGCTGAATAAGAAACTAATAAAGGTATTAAAAATTGAAATGGTGCTTTCTACTGTCATCAATTGGGAACTGGGTGGGATTTGGGATAAGCAACTGTAATATGATTTGTCATGGTCCTTGCAGCTGTTTAACACGTGTTGCTGCCAGATTTATTCTAGTGCCCACTTTACTGATGGCTTGTCCTCCAATAGCAAATAGTTAGTGCAAAGCTACCAATGGTACCCCTCATCTGGGCAGTATCTATGTGGTCTAGGTGTTTTCATATCCCACCCATGTCTGAACCCATATAAATTTAGACGGGCAGTGTGACTCATTCCTTTTTTCTTCAGTCTGCTTGGGGCTGTCTGTAGTGCTTGTAGTCGGGTAAGTTTATTACTGCCTCATTTTATTTGGTATTAATCCTAGAGTTGCTAGGCTGTTTGTCATAAAAGAATGCCCTAAAATGCAATTTCAAATGTATTTCAAATCACAATGCGGTCTAATTTTTCATATTCCAGGATCGCTGATTCAGACCAGGTTTATTTTACTTCCAGGTTTATTTTTATTTCTCCTACCCAGTTTTTCACTAACGTAGAGAGCACAAACATATTGGCAAAGCTGGAGAGAACATGGCGGGTGATGTCATTCCAGTCCTTCATGAAAGACACGAAGTGAATGGAGGGAGGGGTGGGTGTTGCCAGATCTTGCGAAAAGAACCTGGGCTGAACCGAATGGAAAAAAGCTGTTTATTTAACGTAAATGCGGGTTTTCTAATTCAGTTCCACAAACAAACGCATTATGGAAACAGTTGTTAATCTCAAACGTTACTTGAGCATTTCAACAGCTGCGAATAATTCTAATCCATTTGTGCTATGTGAACTAAACTCTAGCAAAACACCAAGACCACCAATCCGCGACTTTATAATCTCGTTATATTATAAATTCTTATAATAGGCGGACATGGCAACACTGCTTGCTCTGCGCGTTGACGCAGAGATGACCCCGCGCCCGTTGTGTAATTCAGCGCACGAACGAGCTTAATCCTATTTGATCGTTTATATGCATTTGCGTTGTGAAGTTATTTCCAGAATTCGTTGAACGCTATTGTGTAATATCTGGATAATTTTTATGACAGCTAAACTAAACCCAGCAATGTCTTTCCACAGTAAATTTACAATATGGGAAAGGAAAAGATTCATATTAACATCGTGGTTATCGGCCACGTCGACTCTGGCAAGTCCACCACCACCGGACATGTCATCTACAAATGTGGAGGCATCGATAAGAGAACCATCGAAAAGTTTGAGAAAGAAGCCGCTGAGGTACGTCATCACAGCCGGGGTGACTTCCGATGACTAATGTCTCTCGATGACCAGTATATTCTGGGCGTGTCTTTTTAAACACCATGTGTTGTGAGCGACATCTACAGTTTAGTTTTACTTGGCTCAGTCAGTTCAAAATGTCCAAACTGAACATGTATTCTTGCAATTTTTTTAAATAATATGATCAGTTATGAAATGTAGAGAATTATGATAATTAAAACAGTGCCATTATTGCATCACTTATAGAATTTGTTTTAAAATATGTTAAAGTCTTCAATTTATCTATCTTATCTTTTATTTATGTATTATTCTTTTGTCCATTTGGTCTCACAAACTTCTCAAATATGCTTCTGAACATTTTTTCTGCATCAAGATGGGCAAGGGCTCCTTCAAGTACGCCTGGGTGCTGGACAAACTGAAGGCCGAGCGTGAGCGTGGTATCACAATTGATATTTCTCTCTGGAAATTCGAGACCAGCAAGTACTACGTCACCATCATTGATGCCCCTGGGCACAGAGATTTCATCAAGAACATGATCACTGGTACTTCTCAGGTAGTTTTTTTTATGTCAACAAATCTATCACAGGTAAACGCGTAATGATTTTGTTGATGCATTATAATTTTATTCATTCCTCCTCCCAGGCTGACTGTGCCGTGCTGATTGTCGCTGCTGGTGTTGGTGAGTTCGAGGCTGGTATCTCTAAGAACGGACAGACCCGTGAGCATGCCCTGCTTGCCTACACTCTGGGAGTGAAACAGCTTATTGTTGGAGTCAACAAGATGGACTCCACCGAGCCCCCCTACAGCCAGAAGCGTTATGAGGAAATCACCAAGGAAGTCAGTGCCTACATCAAGAAGATCGGCTACAACCCTGCCACTGTTGCTTTCGTCCCAATTTCTGGATGGCATGGGGACAACATGCTGGAGCCCAGCACAAATGTGAGTATCTGCTGCTTTTTCCTGAGTTGGACGGGTTTCGTTTGGGTTTGTGATCCTCATGGTTGTTCATGCTTTTTGTTTTGTATTTTCTTCATGGATAATAGATGAGCTGGTTCAAGGGATGGAAGATTGAGAGGAAGGAAGGTGCTGCCAGCGGTGTTACTCTTCTCGAGGCCCTGGACTCCATCCTGCCACCCAGCCGTCCCACCGACAAGCCTCTCCGTTTGCCTCTGCAGGATGTGTATAAGATTGGAGGTAAGCATTATCTACCAACCAGGGATATTATAGATTTGGATTTCCAAAATTTTTTTTTTTAAATATATTTAAATGTTTTTATTTGTCTTTGGTATTGAGTTTGTAGTTTTAGTTTGTTTTCTAGTTTGCTTTTTGTTATTACATCAGTTTTAGTATTTTAGGGCTGCCAAAGTTAATGCGCCAACCAGTATAATAAAAAAATGCTAGTAGTGCTTAGTACGGTCTAGTGTTATTGCAGTGATTCTCAAACATGTCCAAAAAAACTTCCAAGTGGCATCAAGGTGACTTCAAAATAAGGCAAAACAAGCATCAAAAAGCTTTATAAGCTACACTAAATAAAATTCAAGATTAAATTTTATAGATTTTGTTTTTTTATTTTCTTAATTTGGTCCCTCAACAAGTGTTTTTTATCCTTGAATACTTGTAAATATGAGAAAGGCATTTCTACATCTGGGAAATTCATGTAAATTAATAAAATAGTTTTACTCCATGGGCATGTTTGAACTTTTTTTTTTTTAAATCCTCGTTTGTCACAGACAGCGCTACTGCGCTCACGGCGACCCGAGTTCGATTCCTATCGAGATCGTTTGCCGCTCCCTCTCTCCTCCCAGTGCTTTCCTGTCATATCTCTCTACTGTTCTATCCATAAAAAATCCTTGTTTAATCCTTATCCAGTAAATCACAAACAGCTTTTTCACGTTTAATGCAGACAGTATCGCAAAGTTTTCTTATTTTAGAGTAAACCGTGAAAAAACAAATTATTTTGCAGACTATTTAGTTTTGAAGTAAATATACATTTATTCTCAGACTTTCAGTTATGTTGGTTTTTATTTTAATTTCACTGAACAAAAGTGTTTTAGTTTTCTTAACAATAACAACACCGCCTCCAAACTCATTCACAGTTTCCTCTAACGAGAAACCAGCGTCGGTCACTCAATCATTCTCCATGTGTTTCCCTCAGGTATTGGAACTGTGCCCGTGGGTCGTGTTGAGACTGGAACTCTGAAGGCTGGTATGGTTGTGACCTTTGCCCCTGCCAATGTGACCACTGAGGTCAAGTCTGTTGAGATGCACCACGAGACTCTTGTTGAGGCTCTCCCTGGTGACAATGTTGGCTTCAACGTTAAGAACGTGTCTGTGAAGGACATCCGCCGTGGTAACGTAGCTGGAGACAGCAAGAACGACCCCCCTATGCAGGTTGCCAACTTCACAGCTCAGGTTAGATATAAATAATATCGTATTATCTCTATCTGCATGATCTTCATAATGTCAGGTGCTTTATACATGTACCCATCTTTCTCGCAGGTCATCATCCTGAACCACCCTGGTCAGATCTCACAGGGATATGCCCCAGTGCTGGACTGCCACACTGCTCACATTGCCTGCAAGTTTTCTGAGCTCAAGGAGAAGATCGACCGTCGTTCTGGCAAAAAGCTTGAGGACAACCCTAAGGCTCTCAAATCTGGGGATGCTGCCATTATTGTTATGGTCCCTGGCAAGCCCATGTGTGTGGAGAGCTTCTCTCAGTACCCACCACTGGGTAAGTGTCATCATTTATGTTCCCATTAACATTATATATTGAAGATTAATCAAACGTTCTGCTTTAAATGGAACTCCTTACTATCCCACTACTACTTTCCAGGTCGTTTTGCTGTGCGTGACATGAGGCAGACCGTCGCTGTTGGTGTCATCAAGGCCGTTGACAAGAAAGCCTCCACTGCTGGCAAGGTGACCAAGTCTGCTCAGAAGGCTACCAAAACCAAATGAATCGTCCCTTCAGACACCCAGCAAGCCTCATTGCTATCCTACACTGCAATGTCTCAGAACCTGAGCACGGTTTTAAAGGACTGGCTTATGCTGATAAAAACCCACCGTAAAAGCTTCAGAAGGAAAGGAGGAAACCATGTATTTCTGAACACCTAAGGAGAAAACGATTATAAAAATAATGACCGTTCATCAGTTTGTGCCATTATTCTTTCTTGTCAAAATCAAAGCATTATAAATGGGTTTATTGTAAGTGCATTCATAAATAAATTCTTTTTGAACATGATAAATATATTAAGATTCATTTTTTTACATTTGAATTGTGAATATTTCAGTGTTATTATAGTTATCTAAAACTAACACTAATAGAAATAAAGCTAAAATAAAATACAAATATTAGATTAAAAAAACAAAACATTAATAAATATTTCCTTGGCAATTACCTGAAATAAGTTAAGGCTGAACTACTACAATTTCTAAAACAATTTTTTTTTAATGAATACTGAAAATAAAAGCTTCTTCAAAATGTTAAATACTATAGTATATAAATAATAAAAAATAGCACTGTTATGTACACATACTGCACTGTTTTCTCATGTATATTTAAAAAAAAATCATAATTTTAAGTAAAATTCAGCCAGCTGTTTTTAATTTAACAGTCTGTTGTACCAGTCTAAAAAAAACATAAGCGCCATTAGACAAAAGAAATTTGTATGAAAAAATGTAAATGAATTTCAACGCCATTCAAATGTATTTAAAATATTTTGCCATCCATAGAAAAAATACTTTACTAAGGGTGAACCATATACACTTCGGTCAGCACATTACAAAGGTCATTGTACATTTAGACATTGCTTTCAGCTGATAAAGTACATCTGTACACACTCCACCTGAGAAACACCTGCTGACGCACAAGAATCTAGCATGTAAACATTAAAGATCTGTTCCATAAGTTTCGGTTTTACATCAGCGGAACAAAGTCCCACCCTGAAGCTTTTACTGTAAAGTGAACGATCATCTGTCGTGGCAGGGAGGAGCTTAGAATCAATACACACTTGTGCTGTATTTCTGTGTCAATGGATCTTATAGCATGCTTGTGAAAATGTAAATAAGTGTAGAATAGATTAAATGTTGGTGTAATAAAGTTACTTAGCTTTAACTCTCCTGTAAGTTTTAGTACATGCTGTGCCATTTTTCTGTTCTTGTTGCAAAACACACATAAATCAGAATATCCCTGATGGTTTTATCAGTTTCAAATGTATTTCATCTTCTATTCCCTTTTTAAGCTTTGAAGTTCCATTTACGTTTATACTCATAAAATGTATGAAAGCCATAAAACAGGGTGTAAAGCATTCAGGCATTGCGAACTTTGTCTGTAAAACAAAAAAAATACATCAGCAAGTGTTGAAAACAAACACTGAGTTGCTAGTCAATTACTCTCTATGTTAATGATTTTTATTGATTATTATTTTATCCATGGAGAAATCCTAGCACATTTCCATACATATTTAATTTGCATTTATACTGCATTCAAATTTTAGGCTGGATTGTGCATCACGACAGAGGATCTGAAGAGCACTGTATATCTGACCTTGGGTTTTTCACAGCTCATTATGGAAAGTCAGAGGAGATTATGTAATGTGGAGGATCTTTAATAGGTTGCTCTTTGAGTTATTATTTGTATCTATGTATACTTGCTTATACTTTTTCTGTTATCATAAAGTTGGAGATGATTCTTCCTCTTCGCCAGAGCTGGACCGCGTAAGCTTGACCAGCAGAAAGCTGTGAAGATAGTAAACCATCTGATCGACAGCCTGGAATTCCTGAAGAATAACGATGATCAGCCCTTCTTCAGGGAGGTCTCAGTTCTCACCAGTGGCAGCTATTATAAGATAGTGAAGGTGAAATAAATTGTAATAGTTTTGAGCAAAATCAGCTAGTGTCAAATATAAAAAGTTGCTTGTTTCTCAGATATTGTCTGTTTTTAATGTACACTAAATTGAGCAGAAGTGACAGTAAAGGCTATTATAATGTTACAAATTATCCAGTGTTCAAATTATTTAAAAATGTTCAGCTATTTCAAATAAACACTGTTTTAATTCTTCAAAGAACCTTGAAAAAAATCTATCATCACTTAAAAAAAACAGTCTGCTTCCGGTCGCTACCCGTGTTTATTTCAGAGCGGCTGGAAGCTATAGCGACCTCTCCTGGTTGGAGATAGTATTAACATCATAAACTGAAAGCAATATTTACGTGACTTGCTTTTCAAATGTTTTTCAAATTGATCATCCGAGTGTAATATAATCCAGCGGGCCGTACTAAAAGACACTGGGGGCCGTGTACGGCCCGTTGGCCACCAGTTACCCACCCCTGATCTAGGACATTAATACATGTTCCATTGTAAAGATGGTTAGTATATTCCTCGCAGCCTTGTTTTCATCCACATTAAATTCCATACAGTGTCTAACTTGACGGTCTATGAGCTAAAATACAGTCCTCTCTGAATCTTATTAGTCAAGAATAGATGTGAATAGGCTTATTTTGCAGGATAGACATGCATTCCAAATGTTTGCTTCAATGATATTTGTCAGATGGATTTACCAGCCCTTACCAAAAAGTAGTATACTTCAAGTACATTTTATTAAGTATACTAAAGTAAAATTCAAGCATATTTTTAAGTATTCTTTATGTAGTAAGTATACAAATATCAGTGTACTAGTAGTATATTTGTAAGTGTACTATTTTAATACTCATTGAGACTAAATCTCAATGTTAATTTGTATATATTTTTGCAAACAAAAACATTTTATTCTAGCTTCATGCTTTCTTTTTTTAAATACTTGAATGTGAGTAAGTTTTATAAATAAAAATAAAGAAATAAACAACATTTTGAACAAAAAGCTGAAAAAAGACTATCATTTGGATTCAGAATGATAATCAAAACTTAGAGTCAATCAACACTCCAAAGCTTGACAGTCATTATTACCTCTTCACTGGTGACATTTTATTCCATAACGTTACACAATTATGATCAAGGCTCTCAAGTTATAGCAAAAGTTTGGAGTGAGATTAGGGGAGGGGCCACGCAAAGAGGAGGAGCAACTCAAATATTTGCAGCACTCAAGTTTTTGCTAGCAGTTCAATTGTACCTATTGTTCATAATTGACCAGCACAAATATAAATTATAACATCTTGTAAATCGGATGAAAGACAAATTCGTTCTAATAAAATAAAAAGATGTATCAAAAATAAAAATACATTTTGCCCCTAACGAGCCAACTGAACAGCAGTACTCAATGTACATACTGTACACATACAGTAGGATTACAGTACTTACCCTGAGCATGTATGTCAAGTTGTGTGAGAGAGAGAGAGAGAATTCACAGAATTATCAGATCACAGTCAAATAACTGTGTATTTAAAAAGGAAAGAAAATGCTAACATACACTCACAACACAGTAAGCTGTACAATATTAGAGAAAAAATTACAGATGGGTCCAAAATAGTACTGAAAAATACCTGACTGCAATTGACCATCCCCATGTGTATTTACTTATGGATAACTTTATAGAGAACATTTATCCTCATAATTAATATGGCGTAAATCCGTAAAAAACATAAATTACATATTTGATCATTTGGCAACAATATCCAATATCTTAAAACCACTAAGAAAACTCATAAGCAAAAACAAGAGAACGAAAGATGGTTTGATTCGAATTGTAAAAAAATAAAGTAAAATTTAAGACAGCTTGCAAATCAAAAACACAGACAACCAGACAGTTCAGATTTATGCATTCATTATTATGAAGAGCTTAAAAAATATAAAACACACTCAGAAAGAACAGTACATCCAAATCAACTCAAAACAATTGAAGAATCGGTCCATTCAAACAGTTTCTGGGACAACCGGAATCTCCTAATTAAAAAGAACCATGAAGAAATAACTATACAAAATGGAAACACCTGGAAAAATCACTTTAAAAAACGTAATGGCAAAATAAACATGAGTACAGAACAAGCACAAATATATGAAAAATGTAAGCATATAGAATACACAATTGGCAAATACCAAAATCCACTAGATTACCCAATCACAGAAAAAGAGCTGATGGAGAAAATATAGGCCCTGCCAACAAAAAAAGTCAAGAGGACCAGACAGTATCCTAAATGAAATTATTAAAAATACAGATCATAAATTCCGATTGGCCATAATGAAACTGTTCAACTTTCTGAGTGTTGGTCATTTTCCTGACATATGGAACAAAGGACTCATAACGCCCATATTCAAGAGTGGAGACAAATCAGACCCAAACTATTACAGAGGTATCTGTGAAAGCAGTAATCTGGGGAAGCTGTTCTGCAATATCATCAACACAAGACTTGTACACTTCCTTACAGAGCACAATGTCCTCACCAAAAGTCAAATTGGATTCTTACCAAATTATAGAACAACAGACCACATCTTCACCCTACACACCCTGATCGACAAATATATTAACCAAAACAAAACCAAAATATTTGCTTGCTTTGTAGATTTACAAAAGGCCTTTGATTCAATTTGGCATGAAGTTCTGCTGTCAAAACTTCTAGAATCAGGTATTGGGGGTAAAACATGCAATACTATAAAAACAATGTATTCAAACAATCATTGCGCAATTTAAATTGAAATAAACGAACAGAATTCTTCTCTCAAGGATGGGGTGTGAGGCAGGCCTGCCCACTATCACCGACCTTCTTCAATATTTACATTAATGAATTGTCAAAAGTCCTGGAACAATCATCAGCACCTGGCCTCACACTACATGAATCCAACATAAAGTTCTTGCTGTTTGCAGATCATCTGGTTCTGCGGTCTCCAACAGAAGAGGGTATACAGAAGAACCTAGACATCTTACACAAGTTCTGTCAGACCTGGGCCCTGACTATTAATCCTAACAAAACTAAAGTACTAACAATTTCACCCTTGGTACGACCAAAATTGAAAATGCCACAAACTACACATACCTCGGGCTAAAGATAGGTGCAACTGGTAAGCTAAATTTGGCTGTAAATGAACTGAAAGAGATAGCAAGAAGGACCTTTTATGCAATCAAAAAATCTATCCAAATTGAAATACCAATTAGAATCTGGCTCAAAATATTCCAATTAGTCATAGAACCTATTGCATTATATGGCAGTGAACTGTGGGGTCCTCCGCTAAATCACGAATTTGAAAAATGGGACAAAAATCTGATCAAAGCCCTGCATGCTGAGTTCTGTAAGAGCATCCTCAGAGCACAGAAGAACACACCAAACGACGCATGCACGGCAGAATTAGGCTAAGCCTAATACCCTCTACTAATGCGCATTGAGAAACGAGCCATCAAATTTTGGAAACACTTAAAAATGAGCGACCCCAACTCTTACCATTTTAAAGCCCTTAAAAACCATGAAGTGAACCCTGAACAAAGTCCCCTGATTCAGATGGTCATGAAGCTGCAAACACAAACTAACATGACAAACAACATTCAGCATCAGGACACTGAAACATCTATCCACAAAATTCAGCCCAACCAAATGATACAAGCACAAAAACAAAATGATCTAACCTATTGGAAAGAAACAACAGAAAAACAAAGTAAACTTGAATGTTATTTGGCCCTAAAATCAGTGGTCTCAAACTCAATTCCTGGAGGGCCGCAGCTCTGCAGAGTTTAGCTCCAACCAGCTCCAAATCACACCGGCTTGGAAGTTTCTAGTAATCCTGCAGACCTTGATTAGCTGGATCAGGTGTTAGATTAGGGGTTAGAGCTGAGCTGTGCCCTCCAGGAATTGAGATTGAGAAATAGAGATTACACAACTGCAGAATATCTGAGTACAGTGAAAGACTGTAAATTAAAACGACAAATGACGAGGTACAGATTAAGCAACCATACTCTGACTATAGAGACGAACAGATATCGAGAGAACTGGCTACCCAAAGAGAACCGCATCTGTCCACACTGTACCCATGGAAAAGTGGAGACCGAGCAACACTCCCTTAGCTGGACAACGGCTTCGACTTCAATTTTGAAGTCTTTAAATATTACCGGAAGTTCACCCTGCAGCGCAAAGCAGGCTGGGCTGTGTAGTTTTGTGGTCTCAAAACGCGGTATAAAATCTCTGCCCCGGAAGTATATCGTCCTCTTCTTAGTGATCAAACATGGCGGTGAGTACATGAGAAATCGTGATCATGAAGGAGTATCATTAAAATCAACAAACATCTGCTTGTCTGCATGCGGTAATTGCGTGGAGCACGCTGTTATCAGTCCCTGGCGCTGTGAAGTACAGAGTGATGGCTGTATTTGTGGCCTGAATGATTCGACGCGGTGGCGTTCATTTTAGAGTGCTGTAGAGCCGAGACGGCACGGCATAGACTATCTTAAAGTTACTTATGTGCTTCCAATACTCTGTACTCTGGTTCTGTCGAAACGACAGGGTCCGGATGAATAACCGGCTACTCAGTTGTATGTAATGTAAAATATTAATAGTATGTTAGCTTGTATTGCTATACTAGTAGCTTTCCAAATGGTGGATATGTCCGGGCATGTTCATCTCGAACCCATGGCCATAATGTAGTAACTATTGGTTCATTAGAGTTTGTCTCTTGTTTAGCACCTACTTTTTAAGATCTATGGTTTTGTTTTTGTTACATCTTTAGCATAAAATTGAGGGAGCTGGTTTGTGAAGAAACTGCTTTAATGACGACTAACTATTGGACTGTCACTGTATAGGAACAGGGTGAGAAGAAGGAGAACCCCATGAAGGAGCTGCGCATCCGCAAGCTGTGCCTGAACATCTGTGTGGGTGAGAGTGGGGACAGACTGACCCGTGCTGCCAAGGTGCTGGAACAGCTGACAGGCCAGACTCCTGTCTTCTCCAAGGGTAGGTGGATCTTTCCATCTCTTGCTAGTGGTTGAAAACGATTGCATTTTGTTACATGTTATGAATGTGGATTTAAATTAGTGTTTCTGTGGCTCAGTGGTAGAGCATTGCGTTAGCAGCGCAAAAGGTTGTGGGTTCAATTCCCAGGGAACACACATGCTGATAAAAAAGAAAATGTAAAGCGTCTGCTAAATGCATAGATTTAAATGTAGTAATCATTAGTGTTTGTAAAGTTGTGCCATGCATAAAGTGTAAATGTCTCCTACAGCCCGCTACACTGTGCGATCCTTCGGTATCCGTAGAAATGAAAAGATCGCAGTCCACTGCACTGTCCGTGGAGCCAAGGCTGAGGAAATCCTGGAGAAGGGACTGAAGGTGAGAGGAACGTGTTGTTTATGGAAATTTATTACTTGATATTTGGTGTGCTCAAATTAGCCAGGACTGTACCTCACTCATATTGCATAGTGGGTTTTTAAGTTTGTTGTTTTGTTCATGGATGTTGTATTATTTTTAAGCAGTTATCTATTTATTTTTGTGCAGGTGCGTGAGTACGAGTTGAGAAAGAACAACTTCTCAGACACCGGAAACTTTGGCTTTGGTATCCAGGAACACATTGATTTGGGCATCAAGTACGACCCAAGCATTGGAATCTACGGCTTGGACTTTTATGTGGTGAGTAAAAATTTTTTGATGTAGGTGATACAAATTTTTAGGAAGGGATTCTTTCTGATTGATTTAAAGCGGGAAGCCTGCAGAAGCTGTAGTTTACATTGATTTTTAGAACCGATAACACCGAGCAGAGGTGGGACCTAGTTATTGTTTTGTAAGTCTTGAGTCTTTGCACTCAATTCTCGAGCCAAGACAGACAAGTCCTGAGTCAAAATAGGCAAGTCCAAGTCGAGTTATAAGTCCTCAACTTTTAGTTTCAAGTCTTAAACAAGTCATTAGTGCTCTTTAACCCAAATTAGTGTCTCCGTATTAATTACCATATCAAATCTATAGTAATTTATATCAGGAGTATTTATTTATTTATTTTTTAGTAATTTAGCAGATGCTTTTATCCAAAGCGACTTACAAATGAGGACATTTATAGAAGCAATCAAAACAAACAAAAGAGCAACAACATGTTCCTGTGTAGCTCAGTGGTAGAACATTGCGTCAGCTGAGCGAAAGCTTGTGGGTTCGATTCCCAGGGAACACATGTACTAATGAAAATGTATAACCTGAATGCAATTGTAAGTCGCTTTGGATAAAAGCGTCTGCTAAATGCATAAATGTAAATGTAACATGCAAGTGCTATTACAAGTCCTGGGGCCTGTTTCAGAAAGGAGGTTAAGTGAAAACTCTGAGTAAGTTAACCCTGAAATGAGGGAAACTCTGGGTTTTCCGTTTCAAAAAGGGAGGTTTGTCAAACCCGAGAAAGCAGGATAAGTCAAGGCCGTTTCTGAAAGAGAAGTAACTTATACTCAGAGTCAATTACCGTGGTAACTTACTCCGTGAACCTAACCTGGTCGGGAGGTTTTCTTCGGTAGGTTTTCTTCGGTAAACCCAGAGTTTCTTTTGGTCTCCTCTCCCTTTTTATAGTTTTAGCGAGGTTTAAATGCCTAATTCAAACTGCAAAATTGATTTTCTTACTGAGTATTTTTTGTCTTATTTCAAGTACAAATATCTAAAAATGTAAAATTATATATGAAAAAATTGTCAATATTTAGTCTTGTTTCCTGGGGGATTTTCCTTTTTAAGTGCATTTTACATAAAACAAGTAAAATTGTCCGCCATTGGGTAAGAAAAATAATCTTAATGCAAACGGAAACAAGAATATGTTTAATGTCTTACCCCATTGGAAGATAATTAGCAAAATAGGAAAAATGCACTTTAAAACATCGGAGATGCAGAGCACATTATAAGTCCTGTATGCAGATTTGAAGGAAAGTGTGCATCGCTCTCATACTCATTCTGATCATTTGTCCTGGGCACAAATCCGTCAAAGAGGAGTTTCACAGGACTGTAGGTCAGTGGTGAAAAAATCGGTTTAAATGAGGCTATTCTGATAAATGATGTTCACTTGATAACATCTTTCTGTGACATCTGGAAGTAACGCTGAATTAGCCACCTCGTAAAATATGTACGGATTGCCATGAGATCGGGCTGGAAGTAATGTGGTTGGATGCATTGATGACAAGCATATCTCCACCATCCTCGCACCTTCTGAAAATGAAACTAATTACTGTATGTATGGAATGGAAGGATGCCAGATGGAGGGGTAGTACTAGCCGTAACCACCTCCACTGCTGTTAAATAAACAAATTATTCACTTTTTTTATCATCTTTATTTCCTAATGCAAAAGTTATTCTTATTACTTTTGGATTTGAGAATTCTTCCAATACATGACCACCTCCTCTTCATCTGTCAGTGGTGCTGGTTCTCCCTCTGCCTTCTTGCTGTCGTCAAGTCAGTAGTTAATTGTATTACTCTAAGAAATGCAACCGGTTGGATTAGAGAATATTTAACTGTGAAAAGAGTGTTTGACTGTGGAAAAAGCTGCAGCGCATTGAAATAGACATTGAATGATATTTAATGTCAAATGTTTGTAAAGTCATTAAGCCCAGACATATGAACCTTTCATGCTTAAAGCTTTACCTTGATTTAATTGTGTTTTTATACTTCATTTTTAGCTGCTGCACCTTCTTGTTTCATTTTTCTGTATTTTTACTTTTTTGTGGCCGTGGGATACCATTAAAATGAATGTTCAATAATTTACAGTTTTCACCTCTGATATTATAACAGTTAAGTTATTGACAGTTATTAAGTGTTAAAGTTACGCATTGACGGAAGTACGCACACTGACGTCTTTTGGCGGAGCTGTTGCCATGGTGAATCGTAACCCGGTTGCTCTGCTGATCATGACTTTTCATAGTCATGGTGCGCTTAACTCAGAGTCAACCTACTTAGAGTTGAGTAAACTAACACAATTCAGCTGTTCTGTAACCAAAAACTCAGAGTTTCCCATCTCAGAGTAACTCAACTCTGAGTTCAAGTTTAAACTCAGAGTTGGTTGAACCTCCTTATTGAAACGGGCCCCTGGTTAGCCTAACGCAGTACACGTAGGAAGGATTTTTTTATTTTAGTAGAGTAGAATGTTTAATTTCATGTGAGATGTGTTCCCTTAGTAAAACTACTCGAGTTAAATTTAGGGATTGTGCCAAAATAGGACAAGTAGTGAGGAAAAACTATTTTGTTAGTAACAAAATAGCAAAGACAACAGAATTTCATCGAAATAACAGCTGGAATACTTTTCATGTGTTCATAAGAAGAATATATGCTTCTAGGTGTTCTATTTAATTTAAGCCAATGAGCCATTATTTGGAACCGCAATGAAACTGATTTAAAAAGAAAGAACTGTTTTGAAATAACTGCTACCATACTTTACATGTGAGGAAACGTGCAATATGGATCATCCATAACCTATGCAGACATACTCATGAAGACGGTCATCCAAAAATGCTGTGCTATCATTCTTTATAACTAAACGTAACAAAGACTCATTACATGTTGTACATTAAATGTTAAGTTTATAATATGCATAGTTGATTGCTAAATTTAGGGGCTGTGTGCGCTATACAGACTGATTTAAAATGCATGAATTCAATTTATCCCGAAATAAATAAGTGTAATGAGTGCCTAGTGAGGAGGGAGACAAATTTAGTATAAATAGGCTCCAAATCACAAATAATTTTGTGAAAGAAACACTTCAAATTATATTTTAAATGATCACTAGGCCAATTGCTGCTTTTTACATTCAAATGATAGCTAAATTGTTTGCAATCATTAATTTTAAATCAAGGTGATCTAATTACTTTTTACCACACGTTAAACCTTTAAAAATAAGCAGATTTACATTTTAACCCATTTTGATCCTGAATTTAAGTTATATTTAAGATTAACTTTAATCCTGTTGCACCATACATTTTAACTCTGATTTAAATCTTGATTATGGGTTAACTTTAAACTTAATGGAGGTTTAAATAAAATGCACATGCAATTAAAATATGCAACTGATTGAATGAACATAAACAGTGGAGATCTGAATTTTTTTTTTTTAATAAAAAAAAGGCCTCAGAGGTGTTTACTAATAAAAATGAAAATTAAAGCACATCGAGTTGGCAGAGTGCGAGGGTCGTGGCGGGATGCAGATCCGTCTCTCATGGTGCACGGTGTCGGACAAACAAAAGTGAGGAATATGTTTAGCATTTAACAGCAACGGTCATGGTGATTAAGCAAGCATCAGTGATCGCGGCCGCACCTCTCGTTTCTCATGCCCGCTCTGTGTCTCTTCTGGGTGGCGATCAAATGAGCAGGGCAGCGCTTTTCACGAGCGGAGATAGTTACTAGACGAATCATGTCATTTTTTTTCCCCCCCTTATCTCAGTTCTGTTGTCATAAGTTATGCTATTACTCCATTAATTTATACTAGCGTATACTGTAGGCCTATATCAAGCGCTCCCTGAACGTAGTCTCTGGCTTATTGCAGTCAAGCACGCTGCACCCGTCTATAGTGATAACGATGGTGATCTGATCAAAGTCTTTCCGAATCACAGGGGTCAAGTCTGGAGTCATTGTTGTCTTAGTCGAGTCTCAAATCTTTAATTATGTCGAGTCGCAAGTCATCAAATTTGGGACTCGAGTCAGTCAAGTCTCGAGTCATGTGACTTGAGTCCACACCCCTGGAAGTGTATTAAAAACAGTAACACTAATGTAGTCCTTTTATTGATGATTGATAATCCTCCCACCAAGAAATTGACATTTTTTTCACATTTCCAGGCTTCTCAGTCATCATAGTTAGGTAAACTTCTATAGCATTGAATTGGAGACTACATCAAATGTTTTTCGTTGATAAACTCGCCATCAAAAAGAGGAAAAAAATAGATGGAGAAAACTGTCAAATTTACCTTCTCTCCCAAAGACAGTGTATAAGAAACGACTTCACCGCTGTGGCAACAATTTTTTTGTAATTTGATGCAAAATAAAATGGTATAAATGTAAAAAAAATTAATTGCGTTGCTAATAGCTGTTAAAATCTGTGAAAAGGGTCAATATAGTTCTTCACCAGTGTGGCAGAATAGTTCTCGAGCAACACACATTCACACAGTTGACTGTATATACATATTTTATAATGGCTTCAAAAGCAGCTCAGCCAATAATAAATTCCAGAAACATCCATATTATAACATATATTTTACTAATGTGTGTCTGTTGTGGTGCAGTACAGATGAAAGCAAAAACATCTTTTAACTTTAACCTTTAATTTCATGGCTATTTGGGCAAATATGAATAAGCAGTCTTAATTCTGTTTACTGTAGGTTCTTGGCAGACCTGGTTTCAGCATTGCTGATAAAAAGAGGAAGAAGGGTCGCATCGGCTCCAAGCACCGTATCCGCAAAGAGGAGGCAATGCGCTGGTTCCAACAGAAGGTGTTTAAATAGTTGATACCCATGTTGATTCAGTTTCCAAACAGTCTATATTTAAGCAAATGTATGGAAATGTTTCTCTATATTCATGAATTTACTTACACATACTTTTTTTTGTTTCAGTATGATGGCATCATCCTCCCTGGCAAGTAAAGGACCACCGTTTCCCCCCAATTTGTAATACAAATAAAAGAAAAGCCCAAATGTGATGCTGTCCATGTCTTTATTTGTGTAGTACAACACTGGTGTTGCTCACATCACATAGTTTGTATTAGTGTGGTATGTGACAAAGTTATCTATGAAGTATATGAAATATGACTTCTGTTAAACTTTAGTAATGCTTGGTACACTAAAATATTTTTTTTAATAATCTTTTAAGATCTTCAAAATGTTAGAGACTACAAACATGAGAGAAAAAAAAATCCTAGATTTAACAGTTTAGTTCCTGTAGTGCAGGGTTCCTCAAATCTTACCCTGGAGGTCCAATCTGTTGCAGAGTTTAGCTCCAACCCTGATCAAACTCGCCTACCTGTGATTTTCTAATGATCTTGAAGATTCTGATTGGCATGCTCAGGTGTGTTTGATTAGGGTTGGAGCTAAACTCTGCAGGAATGATCCAGATTTGAGGATCCCTGCTGTAGTGTTCCCCCCCACACAGCAGAATTTTTTTTTATTGACAATCGGTGCACCTCCTATGTTCTTCAGAGCAGATTCAGTCACTTTTAACATCTCACACCACAGGAAAATCTAATAAGAGAATCTTTAGAACCACCAAGATAATCAGGACATTACCTAGGCTTGTTGGAAGGGGAGAAAAACCAGCCCGATTATCTTGTACACCACAAGATAATCGGGCTGGTTTTTCCCAGCAATAGTCATTTTAAAACGGAAATATCAGCTGTGCTTGTTTAGGTGGTACAGATTTTAGGTAGTGCTTTTTGCCACCACCTTGACACTTATGTGGTAGTGTTAAATGCTTTTTGAAGTACATTTGATTACAAAGACAGTCATTTCTGATGGTTGAGGGCTAGATGGTGATTGTTGCAGTGAATATTGCAAAGGAAATAATTTTTTTCCGTTAAGTTTTATTCAGTAAAATCCCAGAGATTTTGTACCAGATACATCCCAGGCTCTCTAATCTACATTTTCCATGTTATGCATTAAGTTACATTTGGTTATGCATTCAGTTGTTGACATTTTTGCTTTGTATTTTTACTGGTTCTTTTAGATAGTTGTATCATTTACCATTATATGTAGTCGTTTTTACCTTTACACAGGAAAGTAAAACCCCTTACATATAACTTAAATACATAAATGGGTTAAAATTGTAAATATGGTAAGCATGATTTAAAACAAAAATTCATAACCAGTCTATAAATCATGTTGGTTAACGTGTGGTATTATGCACGTTCTTTGGAGGGTTTGGTCAATGGTTTGGTGCTTAATTTTTTTTGTCTGAGGGGGGTATTGACTTTTGCATTGTACCTCTTTGCATATACCTGAACAACTTTTGCAGTTATTGAGTTAGGCTATTAAGAGAGAAAACTGATAAACTTGATCTAAAAAGAAATTATGTGACAAATAAACTGATACGACACAATTCAGTATTAATGAATTAAAATGGTGATAATCCCACTATAGTATTTTCAATAGAACTGTATGGCTCAATTTCTAAAACTCATTCACAGAAACCCATAAGCAGATACCTCACCAAATTCCGCGCACTGCAGAGGCTCTTGTGAAATGTACCTTTCACATTCTTTATAAGTGGGCCCCAGGTAGTATCTTTTATTTGAACTCGTTGTATACCTAATGCATCTTTGGAGTTAAGTACAAGACTTAAAAACAAAGACTTCTGTGCTTTTCCCTTCATGTTGTATTTCTTTACATTCGACTCTAAATTTCCATTTCACCTATACGTCTCTCTCTTGCTGTCTTTTTTCTACACTCAACTATCTCCTTTCATACTGTCTCTTTCTTGCTGTGTCTTTCCCCAGCTTTTCTTCTCATGCAGTGCTATGCTGTGTCGCACTGCTATGATCTTCATGGGAAGGTGTGTTCCGGTGTCTGCGGGACGTGTGGCGTGGGGGCAAGGGAAGGGCACAACAGGACACTCCCACTATGGGTTCTGGCAGGTCTTCCACTGTTGACCAGCTGTCAGTGCTTGGGTCATAGCATTGGACTGCTGACTTGTAGCGTTTCTCTGCTTCATTCCATCCACCTAGCAGGTACAGGTGATTTCCCAGTGGAGACATACCAGCTGTGCTCACTCCCAGGGGCAGCTCTGGTCCACTCCTTGCTCTCAGGGTTGAAGACCTCCATGGTCATCACATCAATGCGGACTCCACCGGGACCAAGCTGGCTACCTCCTACCACGTACACCTTGCCACCTACTGTTGCAGAACAGTGCCAGCCACGAGGTGTTTCCAATTCTCCCTGCTCACTCCAAGTGTCGCTATCAATATTATAACGAATGACAGAGCGAGAGTAAGCACAGTTAACATACCCACCAGTCACCAAGATATCTCCCGATAGAAGGACGGCACTGGCATGGCAGCATCGTGGCATATCCATTGGCGTACGGAGCTGCCAAGTGTTGGTAGAGGGCTGGTAGCTCTCAATGGTGGCCAAGAGGCCATCAGTGTTGCGGCCACCAATGGCATATAGCCGCCCACCCGTGGCCACCAAACTGAAATGGGTACGTCTTTGGCGCATGCTGGTAAGATGTAGCCAAGTGTTGAAGCGAGGATCATATCTGAGGATCAGAAGGTAATGTGGTCAAATCAGATTTTAGACTAAGGGTGTCCAATCCTGTTCCTGGAAGGCTACCTTCTTGCAGAGTGGCAACCTACCTGGAGGTACCTAGTAATACTAAAGCCCAGATTAGCTAGTTCAGATGTGTTTAATCAGGTTTCGGACTAACCTCTACAGAAAGGTGGGACCCCAGGAGCAAGATTGGACTACCCCAGTTTTAGACTGATTGATAGGGTCTACTGATGACTAAATTACTTTTGATAACATACCTGCTAAGGGTGCCAACAGCATGTTTAGCCTGGTTTCGGGCATCATTCTGATCTTCTCCTCCTGCCACATACAGGAATCCATTCATCACAGCCACACACTGGTTGAAACTCTTGGCTGGCAGCTGAGTAAGATGACGCCATGTGGCCGTTCCCTCTCGTGGATCTCTCCAAAGCACCTTTGCACATTAAAACAAGTGAGCAATCAAAGGAAATACAAATTAATTTCCTTATGTGGACACAGCAGGAAGTTTAGTCTTGCTCCTAAATGACCACAATCATGCAGAGTTTGACTTCAACCCTAATTAAACTAGAAACACCTTAGCCAAAATATTTAGGATTACTAGAAGCTTCTAGGCTGGTGTGTTGGAGCAGGACAGAGGTAAACTCAGCTGAAAGGTGCTCTTCCAGGAGTAGAACTGGAAACAAATTATATCAAGAGTATTACATGTCATGGACTTTGTCCAAAGGTTTGTACCTCTCGACTTAGGGCACGCTCAGTTAGTGAAGGACGACCCCCAATGGTTAGAAGAGCATGCTGGCTTCCGCGGACCTTTGTGCGCCATGATTGCAGTGTGTTCTGCTGGTAGGGCAGCAAATGGTAGTTCATGGCATCCACCAGAAGACGGTGACACTGAGGATCTAGCATCATGCGTGCCACTGGCTGGATCTCACTAACCAGCTCGCTTGCAGGGATGGTCTTAAAGCGCACAAGAGACAGCAGTTCTGCAGCATGTTCCTGCCTCTTTGGGTCAAAGTCAATCCACTTTATTGCAATCTAGATTCCAAGAAAATGTAAAATGAGTGGCCCAAGCTTAGTATCTAATTCAGTCTATTTTATAAATAGTGTACATATTTATATCCTTCTCATGACTCGATATCTCTTTTTACAGTATGTGCTGTGTTTGCTGACATATTTAGCTTTTTCAATACCCTTATTCCCCTACACTGACCTGAAAGGTGGTGACCTCTGAAGGAAGAGATAGGTTGTCATCTTGCAGGAAAGATGTGATCTGCTCCAGAGTGAGTTGGTTGAATTGGGTTGTCTCAGAAAACTGGGTAAAATTCTCCAGAATGTAGCGCCGGGCGGCCTCTCGAACAGGCATCAGACAATATGCTGCGCTGATGTTCCACACATACACACAAGTGTGCACATTCAGTTCGGCCATCAGGAAGTCCATGCACATCTGGAGAAGAGGAGGTATTTGCAGGGTGCTGGCTGCAGACACAGTGCAGCCAATGGTGTACAGAGACATGTGCACACGGCCCAGGTAAGCAAATGTAATAACATTGGCAAGTCCTGCGGATAAATATAATACATACAGTATATGTTATGGTGTTTTAATATGTATAACTTAATGCCATAATTTCAGGCATGAGTCCAGTTGTTAGGGTCACTCAAAATATTGGAAAACTTTAACAAATGCTGCTAGGTCTTCAACCCTGCTCCAGGAGACATATTGTCCTACAAATTTTAGTTCTAACCTGCCCCAACCCAACTGCCTGGTTGTTTCTGACCCTGAATCAGATTATGAATTGTCCTGAATGGTTGGTTCAGGTTTTTGATAAGAGTTGGAGCTAACCTCTGCAGGACAGTGGGTCTCCAGACGCACAAGTGAAAACCTCTGAGCTAGGTTATATCTTTTAAAGCTTACCAAGAGGTGAGAGGGTAGGGAGTTCCAATCGTTTGAGTCCAGGGTCCTTGGCCAGGACTTCACGAAGATACTGGCTGACTGAGGAAATTACTAGCTTGTGGACATCAAATGCCTTGGTTTTGCAGGCCATTTCCATATCAGTGAGGAATCGTTCCTGTCTCATGCGGCTCAGCTCCTCCAGCAGAGCGGATCCATGTAGGGGGCGGGTGAGCTCACTGCCCAGGCCAAAACCTCTTTCCCCAGGTTGAATCACAGGGGGTGGCAAGGGCACCCCATTGAGCCAGTTCAGCTGCTCAACATTAAAAGGAAGCTCCAGCTTCTTTACACTGGGTTCTGGGACAACCACTCCATTCTCAAATGTTGTTGGTTCAGGAATGGACTTCTTAGGGCGTGGTGACTTCTTCTTGGGAGCCATTGAGATGTGTTGGCTGATTAGATGATAGGCTTTTATCAGTCTGGTCAACAGATTTTGTGCCGACAGTCACAATGACCCAATAATACTTTAATATATTCACTTATTTTTCAAATTTTATTCATTTTTTGTGCTTTTTTTGTTTCTTTAAAGGTTTCTACCGACAGACTGATTTTGAAGCTGTGAAACTTTTACTTTATCACAAGAGCACCAATTAACCAAGATACTATATGGACAGACAGACAAACACTACACTTGCAAACCAACAGTGGAGGAGGGCGATTGATCTGTGTCAGTGTACACCACCTGAAAAGAAACACAGTTAACATATAGTAAGTATGAGTTCAATAAATATATGCTTTATAATATCATGGTCAACATGGATGGATTTACACTTGATCTTGTATTACTCTTTTATAGTGGGAGGATATAAGGCTGATTGACAGGTGCATGTCGTCTCGTAGGGGAGTTTCCAAAAAGGATTGCCTCGGACCACGGTTATAATTTATTATAAACAAGTGGAGTAGTTTACAAGTAACATGCATTTTTTTGTATTTCAAATTGAAAGAAAATTGTAAAGTATATTCCATGTAGTCTCTGTGTTTTTAAATTTATTTGTACATTTCATAGATCAATGGTGTATAGCAAGGCATATTGCAGGACACTATATGCAGTTTTGTTACAATATTTTATAAAGGATGTAATGTGCATTTGCATTGACATCTGACTCTTATTATAGGAATCAGCATGTCTTAGAATGTGTGTTTATTCTTATATCAGTAATCCCCTCCCATTTGACAGTTGTTATAGTTAAATATACATATATGCAGACTCAAATATTTAGCCACATAGTTTATTACAGATCACAGCACATGCCCATGTTGTTAATAATCAGCTCATAAAAATGTGTATTGTTTCAGAGAGGAGATTGTTCTGTTATGCTTGCATACACACAAACAAGCATGATTTGACTGTGATAGACAGGTGTGCGTACATCTCTTCTAAAAATATTCTAAAGCCAGACAGGAAGAATGTGCTCGTTAAATTACCCTCACACTGTCATCATTCCCTTCCTGCCCCCTCTCTCACCCCCATCTCACCTTAAAATCTGTGCTACAACACAAAGGTTTCTCAGTGTTCTCAAAATCTGATGCAGTTATTTTCATTCAAGCAGAAATACATGGATATGACCCAGTCATGGTGCACGAATCCATCCATTTACCATGACAACCTTTTTCACCGGGGACATAGATACACAAAGGGCTGCTGCTTGAGTGTAATCAACGGGTGTTCAAAATATGATGGGTCTCATTTAAAAAAGGAAAAATAATAACAGCATCAAAAAACAATTATTATATGATTTAAATATACATGTTGGACAATAAAATGCTTAAAATCCTGAATATTAGGAAAACAAATGTTTATGACAGCAAAAGACAACATTGTTTTTAGCTCATATAAACAGTATAATTTTTAATAAAAAAAATGTTGTAGTATTTAGTATAGTGTGCAAACTTTTCAGTGTTTTTTTCCCAGTCAGAATATTTGTATTCCTAGTTGGTCCCTAATATGGCAAGACTTACTATACATAAATTAATAAAGAACATATATATATATATATGAATTATAATATAGAGCATTTGCTGCATTATGTCTTAATGTGAGCTATATTGCCTTCTTGATGACACATTAGATGCATAAGTTATATGTTGCCTGCCATGCTTTTGTGGCATTTACTATCATTTGGATAAAGTCTGTATTTTTTTCTGCAGATGTTTAAATGATTTCAGGAGTATTGCAACATAATGTAAGTCATAAGGCACTAACACGTCAGCTCTTATATTACACCATGGCAGCTGCTGACCCTGCATGGGCTATGACATGCAAACACAAAACCCCAGCACATTTACAGCTATTTACAGCACGGAGAGGAAGATGCTTGAGGGGACAGAATCAATGACTGAAATAATTTTCAGGTTTGCAGTAGTTTGATGAAAGTTTCAGTGATGGTCATACAATCATCGGACCCAGATAGCTCAATTAAAGTAATCTGGTGATCTTTTCAGGTTAATAGAAAAGTCATAGGTTCATGTTCTTTTATCTGATGCTGTAAAGAAGATTTCACAACACTCAATATGAAAAGATGACAGGTAAGGTAAAGAAGGGGGACAAGGAGATTTCAATTCCCTTGAAAAGAGAAAGATAATAAGAAAGGATGAGTGGGTGAGGAGATGGAAAAGAAGCAGCTTTAACACACATCATTCCTAAAAGCTGAAGCGATGGCTGTCTAAAATGCTGTAGTATCGTGGAAAAGTCAGACTAAGTATTTGCATGCCAACCTCCAACAAGCTCCTCGCTCTGCTTGTTATTTATAGAGAGTGAGAAACAAGCCTCATGACATTCTCTGTCTCTGACAGGGGTTTGTTTAAATTTAGACCCCCCCACTACAGTGATATGCCTTTGAAAACAAATTCTATGAGTCTGTGTTTGGATTGTGAGATGTCCGTGATGCATATCCAAAGTGATGTTTAGTTTTCAATAAACTCACATAAATTGAAGCATGTCTATATGAAGTAAGCATGATTCAGGCTTGTTGTAAATCCATGTTTTAAATTACACTGAGATAGTGAATCTAATTCATGCTTTAGAAGTGTAAGCAATGTTATGTTGCTTTTTAAAACATTCACATGTCAGTGTCTAATTTAATGTAAATGTATTACGTCCTAATGCACTCATCAAAAGAAAGAGAAGCACTGTCAGAATGTTTTACCTCTACTTTATAGCTCTCTTCCACTCTTCTTTGTCCTTCCTTGTTATTTCATTGGCTTTCTCTTTGTTCTTGAATCCACACTGTTTTCTTTCTCTTCTTGGTAATCTTTCTCTCTCACTGCCTGTCAGTCAGTCAGAGCTCTGTTGGTAGCAGGAGTTAGTGGAACAGATGAACCAACCACATCTCTGCAACACAACCCTACCAGTCCTCAGCCCCACCTATAACCTTCTCCATATACAGCCATACCCCCCCCCCCCGGTGCGGGAGGCAGGCGCTCTAATAAGGAACGCCAAAGGCTTCACACACCACCTTTACTGGTAAACACATCTGTTACATTGACATCCCACAGTGGGTATTAACGCGCCACCTAAGTGACGAACCTTCTTTTTTTGTTGTTTTTTGTCCAGTCTGCGTTTTCTACCCCCAGGTGTAGGTCTCACTGGCTCATCCAGGCCATCAAAAGTGTTATTAGAGTTTAAAGTACTCATTCTGAAGACTGAGCACAAACAAACGCTTCAAAGCGTCGCCATGTTGGGTTGCATCGAACGAATTCTGATTGATCGACAGGATATATCGCATTTAGGCTAAAAACAGGTTCGGCGCTTATAGCGGTTTGGAAAAGGAAATATAGCGATTTGGCATGAAACATTGATGGAGCAGTGAATAGGTTCAGTACACAGCAAAATGGCATGACGAACTCATTTTTTTTTAAATTTGGCGTTTATCGCGTTTTGGAAAAGAGCTCTTCATATATATATATATATATATATATATATATATATATATATATATGCAGTTTAACAGGGTATATAATATAACCAGCTTTAGTCTCTCATCAGTGATGATGATTTAATATTTGATTACATCCTTGGCCAAGAAGATGCTTTAATCATGTTGTGGTGAGTCCTTGTATTTGAATAATGAAACAAATTAAATACTTTAATAATTCTAAATACAAGCTATAGACAAATTAAAAGCCAATACAAGTGTGCAAGTAAAAAACCCACCACTTCATATGGCATTCTAGGTAGGGTATCTGAAATAAGCACAAAGCTGAATTCTCAAAGCTAGACAATAAATACATGAATACACCGTCCATGACCTCACCAAGTGATTGGGATGATTTTATAACAGCAGATGTTCTTCCGGAATCTCCATTTGGAGTTACGGAAGTTCGCACTTCGCAGCAGTCTAAAAAACAGCAGGCCCCCACCACAGCTTCTGTGGCTTCCGGGCAACATGTACCAGCTGTAAACATGGCGGAGGAGCTATTGGAAGCAGTCGAGAAGTTGCAGTTTAGGCTTACAGAGAATCAAGAGCCTCGCAAGGTAAGAAACGTTTTCGGCGAAACATGCTCTACGTCGTCTCTTTTCGCACCGTGTACGGCTGTGTTATACGTACTTCGGCGAGTGTCTAGCCTGAGGTTCGATCAACATTGCTATCCAGAAATCCCACGTCTTACAATTACAAGAGCAGCAGACCGTGAAATGGACGATCGGTTTAAATAGATCTGGTCTTGATTTAGCTATCTCCTCAAATATGCCTCTACGACAGCAAAAACAGCATCGAGGCACTTTCCCAGAAGCTTGTGATCAGTTATCAGAAATGACAACCACAGAGATTTAACACGATAGCGGTGACAGATGAAGACAGGCCTTGAGTAATGCGGCAGAATTTCTGTTACAGGGTGTAAGGCACGATTCCTTCTCAATAGTGAATAGTTATTAAACTAAGGTTGTTAATCAACCGAGTGATCTGCCTATGTAGAGGGCATTATTGGACAATGCTTCATTCCATGCCTCAGAATGTTGTCTAGATAGGAAGCTCAACATGGTTTGAGATACTGCTTAACTTTCTTGTCAATACAACCCCCATGTTCCCCTGTAGGCCACGACGACACATTGAAAGTGCAATTAAATATTTGTTTAGCCAATTCTGGCATCAAAGTGAGTCTAATTTTAACCAACTAATATCGTTATTACGTGGCAGTAGCCTTACTTACAATGTTGTCTTTATGTAAACAAAAAATACTACAGTACTACCATGTTATTTTGGGCACTGAACCACGATTGTGCCATGTTTTTTTTTTTGTACATATAAATTACCAGTTACACTTTTAAATTTGTAAATATCCTGGTGCATTATATACTGATGTGTGTGTTATATATATATATATACACACACACACACACACACACACACACTCACTGGCCACTTTATTAGGCACCTGTTCAATTGCTTGGTAACACAAATTGCTCGGTAACACAAATTGCTAATAAGCCAATCACATGGCAGCAACTGAAGACGACTTTATATATATTATAATAAGAAATATATATATATATATATATATATGTATTTCAGCCATAAATATTTTTTTCCCCTTCTCATGTTTTGACTAGCTGCTGAAAACTCTGAAAAGGCTGGGGGAGCTTCCTATAACAGTAGACATCCTTGTGGTAAGATTAAAATATTACGTTTGTTCTAAAGTATTACTCTTGATTTGGTCTAACAGGTTTTATTTTTTTTAAATGCAGTTGGTCCTATAGTTTTTAATGTTTACGCTTTCTTTGATTGTTGCAGGGAACAGGCATTGGAAAGACAGTGAATTCTCTGCGCAAACATGCATTTGCTGGGGAGGCAGCAAAGAACCTTGTGGCCAAGTGGAAAAAGCTTGTGCCAGAGAGATCTACAGACAGGTTAGTGATATATTACGTATTCATATCATTGCAGTTGAGCTTTTAAAGTAATAAGAATAGTGTAATTTTCCACAAATGGGATACATAAGCCTAACATCTGATCATAACGATTCTTGACAATACATCTACTGCAAAATTTCGTAATGAAGAAGTTGAAACTGAAACAAATGTTTGTCATATTTTTGCTGTCATGGTCCAAAATTAACTTTTTGCCACAACTGCCAGTAGCAGGTGAATTGAGGAAAATGTATGTGCCTTAGATGTTTCTTATTAGCCTTTAAACTGTATATTGCACTTTTGCTTATTTTTATATATACAATACTCTCAATAAGCTAAAGCTTTCAGCAGCCATTACTCAAGTCTTCAGTGTCCCATGATGCTTCAGAAATCATTGTTATATGTGAATTTGCTTAAGAAGCAATTTTGCTGCCTAATTTTTCTTGTGGAAACCATGATGCATTTAGTTTTTCTGGATTCTTTGATAACTAGAAAGTTCAAAACAAATGTATTTATTTAACATGGCTTTAATATTTTTTTGCTAAATAAAAGTACATTTATACAGTATATTTTTTAAAAATCTTACTGACCCCAAACCTTTGAACGGTTACTAATAGCAGAAGTTACCAGTGCTGAGTTTTACTCAGATTTGATGTTTGGCGGATAATAATTTTGAAACCCTGTTTGTGGGGGCGTTGTCTAGTGAGATAGGAGATGAATAAGTATGTTATGTGTTTCATGTTTATCAAAAGACCAAGTGTAAAGGAAGGGCGTTCACACTCCCGCATTAATGAGTCTGGAGGGCACAAACGAGTCCGGGAGCAGTCTCCAGATGAGCCTCCACTTATGGAGGAGGAACAACATGAAGAGATGGGATACCAACATGGCTGCTCCCCATCCCCTCCACAGCACTACAGCTTACAGTACAGGCACAGTAGCCACAGCACAAGGGAGTATCAGTCAGATGAAAATGAATGTCCTCCTGAAGAGGAGCCAGAGCCCAGTGCTCCACGCAATGACATTAGACACAGCAAGCCACACAAAGAGCCAGTCAGAGAGCACAATTCCCAAGACATCCGGGAACAGGAGAGACGGAAGAATCGTCCCACGGGTGTCGGCAGCAGTGAGGAGAGGTCGCATAGAGCCGACAGAGAGCAACAGGGTGGGACAAGTCACAAATCTAAACGCGATCGACATTTAAGCCCACACGAAAGCAAAAGGGAAAAGACAGGAAGAAGTGATGGTAAGAAAGATTTGCTTGCTATTATTGTGACAACATATACATGACAATATCCCTAAAGAAGTCTCTTATACGCACTATGGCTGTATTTATTTGATTAGAAATAGTTAAAAAAAAGTCATATTGTCACATATTAATTAGTCATATATTATGAATATAAACACAATTTAAAATATTTTATCTCTTGTAATATATTTTTTTAAAGTAATTTTATTCCTGTGATGGAAAGCTGAATTTTTTGTAGTCATTACTTCGGTCTTCAGTGTCACATCATCCTTCATAAATCATTCTAATATGCTGGTTTGCTGCTCAAGAAGCATTTCTTATTATAACCAAACAGTTGTGTTGCTTAATATTTCTTTGTGAAACTGTAATTTGTTTCAGGCAATTCTTTGATGAATAGAAAGTAAAAAAAACTGCATTTATTTGAAATCTTTTGTAACATTAATAATGGATTTACTGTCACTTTTAATCCATTTATACACTTCTTCTCAATTAATGAGTTCTATAAGGTTTTACTTGAATTGCTTTTGTTTTTAAGGAAAATCAAGGGAGAGGAGGGAAGTTCCAGCGCCTGAGGATGAGGATCCATATGAGGCTCCAACTATGTCTTTCGAATCCTTTCTCACATATGATGTTCCGACCCCAAGCAAAAAGAAGAAAAAGCAGTCCTCACGACCCCCTCAGCCTCCTGCCTCGACTCCTTCTGCTTCCTCCAAGTCTGACAAAGCCAATGGGACCAATAGTAAAGACTCAAAGCCGTCCTCTTCCTCAATGACCACGCCTGTTCCAGAGAAACGCAGGAAGGTGAGGCTGAGCTTGTTTCTCAAACCAGATTTTGTTCATGTGTCGAAGGATTTCTAATCATCATTTCTCCAGGTAGTGGATGTGGTTCCCATGCTGCCTGATATCCCTTTGCCAGCCATCCAGCCCAACTACAGACCACTCCCCTCCATTGATCTTACACCACTGTCCCCCCAAAGACGCAAAGGTAAGCGTTTTTTATTTGTTTTTTTAACCCTATCAGATCATACCTAAATTAATCCGAATTTCAAAACAATGTAAGTGGATAATTCCCAATGATTTTTCTGCATGGACTCGTGTTTTTCTCCTCCAGTCCCACTATCATACGAGGAAGAGGATGGTGACTACGCAGGGCGACGACTGAACTCTAAAATGGTTGTGTACTCTGGGTCCAAGACTTCGTATTTGCCGAAAATGATGTCTCTGTTTGATCAGTGCATCAGAGTCCTACAGAACAATATAGATTGTAAGTTTTCTCATTTTCTGATCATTTGTTATAATAGTAATTATTAATTAAACATTTTAGTATAGTGTTTAGCCCTTATTTGCTGTTATTGGGTCAGTTAAACCCTATATAATCAATAGTAGCAGTTTGATGTGTGTGAGAAATGTGGTGACAGTGATGACAGCATATCCAAATCACATCTATAAAGGATACCATGATGTTTCAGGCTGACTGAAGTATTAATCATCAATTGACATGAAATGAATCAGCTTTTTACTGGTATTTCTTGCATTCTCTTAGCAATTGATGAAGTGGGTGGAGTGCCATTTGAAATTCTGGAACCGGTTCTGGAGAGATGCACACCTGAGCAGCTTTACCGGATTGAGCAGTGTAATCCAGTATGTGTTTCAACAGTCACGTGCAGATTATTTATTTCACAGTTATATCTAATGATGTGGTTCTCTTACTAAACTGCTTGTCTTTTTTTATGTATTCTAATCAGTTTTGAAACCATGTACACTACTGCTCAAATGTGTGGGTCAGTAAGATTTTTTTTTAAGAAATTAATACTGATTTAGCAAAGAGGCATTCAATTGATCAACAGTGACCGTAAAGACATTTGTAATGTTACAAATTATTTTACAAATTTGTAATATTTCAAATAAATGCTGTTCTTTTGTACTTTCTATTTACCAAAGAATCCAGAAAAAACAGTTTTCGTCATTGATAAGAAACGTTTCTTGAGCAGAAAATCGGCATATAAGAATGATTTCTGAAGGATCATGTGACACTGAGGACTGGAGTAATTGTTTCTGAAATTTCAGCTTTGCCATCATTGCAATAAATTACATTTTAAAATATATTAAAATAGGATTATTTCACAATATTCTTACAATTTTACTGTATTTTTGATCAAGTAGTTGCAGGCTTGATGAGCATAAGATACGTTTTTTTTTTTTAAACATAAAAAAAAATCTTATAGACCCTAAACTTTTGAATGTTAGTTTACATTCTTAGTCATAATACTTATCTTAAAGGGGTGGTTGACTGTTTTTCTAGGCTTGATTGTGTTTATGAGGTGCAGTCTAACATGTGTTAATGCTTAGTTTTCAAAAACGCATTACTTTTCACAAAATGTACCTTTTATTCCACACCGCTCTGTCCCTTCTCCTATAAACGCACTGGTCATTTCCTGCATTTTATGAAGCCCTTCCCTCAAAAATACGCAATGGGCTTGGATTGGTTAGCTGGTCCAGTGTGTTGTGATTGGCTGAACTGCCTCTAGTGCACATCTAAATGTCCCGCCCCTCATCTCTGCTGCATGTGCTCTGGTTGTATTGTAAACAATGGCGTCGTCTATATTGCTTATCAATGTGATCCTGATTGAGACAGAGAATATTAGAAGAGGATCGCGCAGAACCTGTGCAAGCACGGCTCTTAATGGCATGTGTGTTTGTTGTTTGTTCATACTTTTAGATACGCTGTTATTTGTAAATGCTACTGCTTCTGTTAGCTTTTAATATACGGTTTTATCCTGATTTAAAGCTTTAATACAGCATGGCAACCGCACGCGCATCCATGTAAAACGCTTCTCATAGCTGTGTGAAAATAAGAACATTTCCTTGTTGGAGCTGAGCTGATGATCTGAATGAGAGAGATGCAGAGCGGGGAGACGCGAGGAACAGGATAAGCACCGCTGCTTTAGAACATTGATTTTGAAACTTGTGAATCCAATAGAATCGTTAGAAAACAGAATCGCGATTCATGTGTGAATATATTTTCATGTGCACCCCTAGTTTTCTTCCTCTTCTCTAATGCAACGCAGCCTGGCCTCACCCCCTTGTTGCATATTTCCGGGGGTGGGGTTTAGAGTAGGGCTGTGCGATTAATCGAAATCGAAATAAAATCGCGATTTGAGAGTGTGGATATTGTAAGGGTAAATAAATAAAAGGTAAATAATATTGGCATTTAAATACCGCGAATACGGGAACATTTGATTTTGTGTGGAAGGAGAGACCCAACATTGGTTTCAGTTTTGTTTTAGCCTAAAATAATTAGTTTTGGTTTGTCGTTATAGCTTCTTATTTTTAATTCTTGTTATTTTCTAGCCTACTGTTAATTGTAAGGATTTGTTGTGGAGTGAGGGGAACTAAAATTGCCTAGCTATGTTTAGTGTTTATTATAATGTTTGTTATTCGTGTTGGCCTATTTCTGAATGAAATAATAAAATGCGACTTATAGGCGACTTGGTTTTTTCTCTCTCACGCTCTCTCTAAAAAACGTGTTTTTTATACTTTAACCATGCAGCAAACCTTTTAAAATATTTTGATAAATTACTAAAAATAAATTAATAAGTGAATTTAAACCGTTTAACTGATTGTATTAATGGGTCAAAATTATTATCGGTTGGTTAAAGGTTAATTAACATCCCTAATTTAAATGAACAATTTCACTCTGAAACATAACCATTTCTTATCGGACTACTGCTTTAATTGAGACATTTATTCAATAATGTCACTATAAACAGGAAAAAATAAATAGGCCTAATCTTACTGGAGACATTTAATGTGAGCGCGTGATCTGAGCGGGATTCGGTTTACCGGTGAGCGAGCGGAACATTAGCAGAGCGTTTGCTTTGGCCGTGAACGACTGAGCGGTGCGCACACACACAGAGCGGAATACTGAACCGCTCCGATTCGCTCACATGCTCTGGTTGCATGTTGTTTTGTTGGATTTGATTACTCACATATACATAATATATATATATGTATTTTGCCATATGTCTGTTCTAGAGACATGTTACAACTTTTTGGGAAAGGTCTAATTGGTTTCCTTTGGAAATATGTTTCAAATTCACACAGAATGCATTTATAACTGTAAAGCATGTCTGTTTGTGTCAAAATCGTGATTAAAATCTAAATCGATTTTTTTTTTTTTTAAATCGTGATATATATTTTTTGTCCATATCGCACAGCCCTAGTTTAGAGGTCGACCGATATTTCGGCAGATCGGGACAATATTTGTCATTTTTTTTATATATCGGCATCGGACGATATCCGTGTTTAGTAGCGCCAATTTAAAATCAGGCGCGTCCGCGGGCAGCCCGTGTTATTGGTGCAGTGGACGTGCAGCTGCTGCATGTGAAGGACCCCAAGCCAAAACTTTTGGAAGATTCAACAACAGTCCTGGGAAATAAAGGCAAGGCTTAAATTCTGATATTTCAAAGTCCTATGGCCATATATTTACTATATATTATTAGTAAACAATGAACTGTTGCTTTACTCAGTGAAAGAAAAAACGAATAGCATAGAACCGTCGGGAACTGGCATAATGCTACAGCTTGTTGAAGGTTTGCTTACTTGCAGTTAACTTTAAGGACTGTAGTCAAAAACTATCAGCGGCTTGCTTGATAACATATTAGCCCCAATGTTATAAGTTGTTTTATTTGTCCTGTATAGGAGTCGGAGAATTTCACTGTGCATGGGGTGGAGAAGGCGGCAGAACGCTGTATGACATTTGTTCAGAAGCATGGTTTGATGCAGACAATAGCTGGGTTTCCATCCAACTTATTTGCATTAATGAAAATTCAGCTCAAGAATATGCGCATCTGCACGTGTTTCCATCAACTATGTAATGCGAATTAAAATGGACATCAGCCTAATAAAGTAACGTGTTCCAACCAACGACTATATATATACGTCGCACGGTTATTATCCTCATTAAACCTGTCTAACGTTAACCGTCAAGCATGTCAGAAATCACTAAGGGTTTATAGCACTGTCCTTGCATACAAGGCTGTGCAACGTGACAAAGATTTTTTTTCTGTGTGCGATTACTGGAATATAGTAATTTGGTTTGTAACTTGTAAGCAATCTGTTAACAACAAAAACAACACATTAGAGGAAGGTTTTGGTTAGGGGTGAAACAGATCGTAGATGATCCGTGATCCATACGGACCAGTCCCCACGGTTCGGCACGCATGTGATTTGCGGATTAACTGATAAGTTTAACCACCAAAGAGTGAAAGTTTATCATTTGCACGTGTTTCGGGACTCTTGTTTTGTTTTCTGTGCTCAGCCACTGCCGCACACACTGAAGCACGCGCAGGCAGAGAGAGTGAGAGTGAGAGTGAGAGGAGCGATTCAGACAACGCCTCAACAGATACATACACAAAGTTGTTAAAATACCCGTTTTGGCAAGTATTCTGGTCAACCCAGTCGGTTATGTCTTAAGTTAAGGTATTCAGCTGAGAAAGAACGTGCAGAACAGTTGTGTTTCCTGCATGACAACCTGCCGCTCTTAAACTGGGAGTACTGAGAACTTTCAGTGAAAGATGGGTAGATTGAGGAAGACTCAGGGACTGCAGTTGAATTCAAATTAAAGCACATTCCTTTATATTGTTCTGTAATGTTTACATAATTTCCTTCACTCAAAAATGAGGGGTTTGCTGCCATGTTATTTGCTCTAAAATAGATTTTTGATGCTGCTAAGTCAAGTGCATTCACAGTTGGTTGCTTGAGGACTTTGTTTTATATAAAAATGCAGAAAGTTAGAATGCACTTTAGATGTTCTGTGTCATTTATACAAAACACAAATGTTGCTGGCTGCTAGTGTGTTTGCAGCACTACTATTATTTATTTTTATATATGTTGTTATATTTTTCAGTTTAATTGATTTGTATTTATAAAGTTGTATTTATTTTATTTAAATGTACATTTGTTCCAACAAACGTGACAAATTCTGCTTGATAAATGCTTTAAAACTTATGTAAATGATTGAAAGTTTTTTTTATTACCCATTTTATATATTTAATACTTGGTCAGTTTATTGATTTGTTTGGTTAAATATTTAATTTAAATACCGTGCAGTGCACAAAATTAAGATTCGAGAGCTGGTTGAAGTCAGTGTTCAATAAATTAAGTTTAGAAATGTTGTGCATCCACTTATTATTAGTGTGACATTTTAGCATGCAAATGAAGCAGAAAACTGCAAGATATCGGTCCTAAAAATTGGCCAAAAAAATCGGCAGCACATATCGGCCATCGGCTGACCCTGACCTCTAAACATCGGCATCGGTTGATCTCTAGTGGGGTTTGTCTGGGTTTGTGATTTGTCAAACCCAGGAAGTAACTCTTTGTAGTCCCTACAAGCTGTTTTTGTAGGCATGCCAAAATTTTAAAAGACGATATCTCCGTTTGCATTGAACATTCAGTGCTGCAACTTTGCAGATATTGTTATGCTCAAACAGCAACATTACAAACTAACTAATGTTAAAAAAGTGAAATTGCAATCAACCACCCCTTTAAGAACAACACTGTATTCTAAGTTTTCCCGTTAGAACTTAGCATGGTGATTTAGGGCTTATTTTTGGACTAATCTTTAATTTCAAGCCTCTCTACTCAGTATTTCACAGAAGATACAGATGATCTGTGGATGAAACACGGCCAGCGGGATTTTAAACATGAACCTCGACAAGAGTATGAATCCTGGAGGGAGCTGTATCTCCGGGTTCATGAAGAAAGGGAAGAGCGTCTGCGCAAGCTCACAGAGAACATCACCTCTGCCCATGCAAACAAACCAAAAGGTACACACAGACAGTAATCAATACTCTTAGATCAAACTTATTGCATAGATCTTTGTATAGAAAATGTGAAAATTGTAGCTCAGTTAGTGCAATAAAATGCAGGTGAGGATTTAGTAAACTGTTCACCATAAACTCCGTTTAGGGCTGCAGCGATTCGTCGACGTCATCGTTTACATTGTTTATCATGGAGTGCGTCTACGCGTTGTACCTTTAGCCACGCCCATTGCGCGAGCCTGCAGTTATTCCTACTTAAGACTGTTTTTCTGCCATTTTTAACACAAACAAGACTCTAGAGCAGAAGGTAAAGGCTAGTATGGCAACTTCACTTCACAGAGCGTTCATGGAGCATTCTATTATTATATGACCGACAGAACCGCATATATATATATATATATATATATAGCTGAACTGAGGCCTTTATATTGTCAGGATTCACAACCGCATTCAAAGTTGCGCTGAATGAACGGAACACCACGGGACATTGAGTTTCCTATATAATCATGGCGGGTTTAAGTCACCTACAGAGACTTAGGAGAAATTATTCACTTTCATCTTCAGTGCCGTGGACGCGATCGCGCGAGCTCTGAGACGCGTACTCCAAACGCACTCGCTTACAAAGCTTTTAAAGTTATTGTTAGTTGTTTAACTGTGTGATGGATAGGACAAGCTTCGACTGGGCTCGTTTATTTTAAAACGGCTGTCAGCTGTGATAAAACGTCCCGGTTTTATGATGCCATTTTTTATTCTGTTGCTCTAGTGTCCTGAATGCGGTTGTGATTTCAGCTGTTCATTCATATACAGATATGTATTCAAGCAGATGTTTTAATCTGCTGCATAAATAAAATCTTTCAAGTCTCTCACCTGTAAGCAACTACTGTCAGTCACAAACAGAACTGTGAATGCACCATAATGTGCATTTCTATTGACTAAATCACTGCCCTGTAATTTTTGCCTGAACTTTATTTCTTTCTCTCTCTTTCTTGTTATTATAAATTTTTTGTAAAGTATTAATTATGAGAAAACGTTTGAATAAAATAAAAGATTAATAGCAGAAGATACTGTTGTTATTTATTGATAGTTTAACTAAAGAATTCATCAACTGATAAGAAAATAATAAATAGATTAATTGAAAAATAATCGATAGATTGGTCAACAATAAAAATAATCGTTAGCTGCAGCCCTAACTCAGTTTTTTCTATATTGTTCACTTTTAACAGGGCGGCAGGTTAAAATGGCTTTTGTGGGCTCTGTCGCTAAGCCTCCGCGAGATGTCCGCCGTAGACAGGAGAAGTTTGGCACTAAAAATGGTTCTACCAGCACAAGCGCTGCTCCTCCATCTGCCAAGTAAGTGAATGCTGCATTAGTCACAAAGATGTCATTAGTCATGTTGATGAATCTTTATCATGACGTTTTAGCTGACAATCTGCTTTTCCTCCAAACAAAAAAAAGAGAAGGATTTTGTTTTTTTTGTAGCTTCATTTAAATATTATGCTAATTCTTCATATACAGGATCAGACCAGCAACAAACTACAGTGCTTATAGCAAATCCAGTGATGTGGGTCAGTCGTCTTCTAGCAGTCCCCCTGAGTCCTCCTCACGCCCCTCTGCTTCCAGCAGTGCTGGTGCTTCCAGTGCCAGAGACAAACCGCAGGTCAAAAGTGAGTCTAAGAGGAAATGTTGTTGCTGTTAATTGTTTATCTTTACATATTTGTTACATATGTATTGTATATTCACCCCTGATGTTAAGATCATGTCCAATATTTGTTAATTTAATTGCTTGAACAGGTTGTTTGAATGTTGTTTTTTTGTTCCAAATTGTTTTGCTCTGTTTTTCAGAAGTTGCTCCAATGATGGCTAAGACTATCAAGGCATTCAAGAACAGATTTTCCCGGCGGTAAAGGGAATTTTTTTTTGTGTGTGTGATAGAAGAGAGAACGACTGGAAGAGGAAACATTTTATTTTTTTTGCTTTAATGCTTCATAGGAAATGTGCAATGCCTTCTCGCCTCTTGTCTTTTTATGCTTTTTAATATTATCAGTACAACTCACTGGAAGCAAACATAGAAAATACCTGCATCAACAACCATCCACATTCAATTATGTCATAGCTTGTTGTAAGCTTTTTACAAACACTGAAAACAGGTTGTACACTACAGATTACCATGTGACTCCAGAACCCAGACCCTCTGTTATGTTTATTTTATTGCTTACAATAATCATTGCATTTTCATGGGACTAAGTATACGATTTTATTGTAGTGAGAGGGAGAAAAAGATGAGATGTAAAAAGTTCAAGGACTGTACACTTCCACACCATCATATTTATTTTAAATCTTGGACCTGGCAGTCTTTGACCTTGCCTTGAATGAAAGATCAAGTCGTTTTAATAGATTTTATGAAGTGTTCTATGACATTTTTAATAAAATCCATGTTGCTCTCACCATGTTCTTATTTGTGTATAGCCTATATTTATGGGAGTTTTACATCTTGGTAGTTATGATCAATAATGAGATGAAAAGTTAAATGTTCAACTTTTCACTATCACTCTGTCCTATCACCTAAAATGGAAATTGTCTTTTTTTTTTACTCAATCTTATGTTGTCCCAACCTGTATGACTTCTTTTTCGTCAGTGGACCACTAAAGACAGTACAATGTGATTGTTATTATGCCAAAAAACATCAAACATTTGTGTTAAACCTAAAAAAGATAATTTCAGGTTTAGAACAACGTTACATCAAGGAAATGTCCCAATATTGATTTAACTGAATCACTTCAATGGCACAGCGTGTTTTTCATTTTTTTTATTTTGCAATTATGTACATAATACAAACATATACATCTCCCAACATTAGTAGAAAGGAAAACAAAACAAAAACAAATGAATAAGGGTATACAGAGAGAAGAAAAAGGATATTTGGCAGGGAAAAATTAAAAACATTTAATGAACCAAATTAAACTGACATAATGCTTCATAGGTCTTTTTCGCTTTTCTGTTTTTAATATTGTGCAATGTAATACCATATTGTTTAATTTCTTTAATAAAATGTTCACAATTAGGATGAGCTTTAGCCCATTTCTTTACATGAATATGATACTTATCAAGTACAATAATTAGTTGTAAAATAATTAGTTGTGTAAGAAAATAAATTGTATTTCTAGAATCAATGGTATCTTGTACAAAAACAAATATGACACATAAAGATACTAGAAAAGGTAATATCCTCACAATTATATTCCTTAGAGAAAAATAATTTCTGATGTTTTCCAGTCAGGATTTAGACCATCTCATAGTACTGAGACTGCTCTCATTAGAGTGACAAATGACCTGCTCTTATCATCCGATCGTGGTTGTATCTCTCTATTAGTGCTCCTGGATCTTAGCGCTGCATTTGACACTATCGATCACAACATTCTTTTGAATAGACTTTAAAACTCTGTTAGCATTAGTGGAAGTGCATTAGCATGGTCCAAATCGTACTTATCTGACCGCCATCAATTCATAGCAGTGAATGAAGAGGTATCATATTGATCACAAGTGCAGCATGGAGTACCCCAAGGCTCAGTACTTGGCCGTTACTTTTCACGCTTTACATGTTACTCTTTGGAAATATCATCAGGAAACACAGGATTAGCTTTCACTGTTATGCTGATGATACTCAGCTCTATATTTCTTCACGGCCCGGTGAAACACACCAAATTGAGAAACTTATGGAATGCATAGTCGATATAAAAAACTGGATGACAAATAATTTCTTACTATTAATTCTGAAAAAACAGGTGTTAATTATCGGACATAAAAATCACACAAGTAATAACCTAGAACACTGTTTAATACTTGATGGCTGCTCTGTCGATTCTTCGTCATCAGTCAGAAACCTAGGTGTGCTATTTGAAAGCAATCTCTCATTTGACAGCCACGTTTCTAGCATTTGTAAAACTGCATTTTTTCATCTTAAAGATATATCTAAACTGAGACCTATGCTCTCAATGTCAAATGCAGAAATGTTAATTCATGCGTTTATGACCTCAAGATTAGATTATTGCAATGCTTTATTAGGTGGTTGTTCTGCACACTTAATAAACAAACTACAGATGGTTCAAAATGCAGCAGCTAGAGTTCTTACTAGAACCAGGAAGTATGACCACATTAGTCCGGTTATGTCAACACTGCATTGGCTCCCTATTAAACATTGTATAGATTTGAAAATTTTGTTAATTACTTATAAAGCCCTGAATGGTTTACCTCCTCAGTACTTAAGTGAGCTCTTATACCATTATAGTCCTTCACGTCCACTGCGTTCTCAAAACTCTGGCCATTTGATAATACCTAGAATATCAAAATCAACTGCGGGCAGCAGATCCTTTTTCTATTTAGCGCCCAAACTCTGGAACAATCTACACCGTTCGGGAGGCAGACACACTCTGTCAGTTTAAATCTAAATTAAAGACCCATCTCTTTAACCTGGCGTACACATAGCACACTAATACGCTTCTAATATTCAAATCCGTTAAAGGATGGTTAGGCTGCATTAATTAGGTCAACCGGAACCAGGAACACTTCCCATAAAACACGATGTACTTATTACATCGTAAGAAGAATGACGTCTACGCTAATATTAGTCTTTTGCTTTCTTATTCCGAGGTCACCGTAGCCACCCGATCCGGTCCTTATCCATCCCAGATGATCACTGCAGTCAACAGATCCAGTCCGTATCCAGATCAGATGATGGATCAGCACCTAAAGATGATCTCTACAGCCCTGAACGTCAGCGGAGTCTAGGACACATAGATCAGCCCCAGAGACAGATCCCCAGTGAGGACCTCGTCACCTAGACAGCCATCAGGAAAAGACCACTGGAACCAGTGGACCCCTTACAATCTGACATTGCTGCAGCTGGAACAAACTGCTGGTTCGTCTGGCCGGAGAAAAACTGACCCCGCGAATGAGCCTGGTTTCTCCCAAGGTTTTTTCTCCGTTCTGTCACCGATGGAGTTTTGATTCCTTGCCGTTGTCGCCTCTGGCTTGCTTAGTTGGGGACACTTCATTTCCAGCTTGACTTGACTTGACATACATTCCTATATGTATTAATGTTCCAAACATCCTAGAAATTAAGTTAAAGATATCTACCCGAAATAATCTTGAGTATATACATAGGAAGAAAAGATGAGTTACAGATTCTTGAATGACACCACAAAACTTTTCGAAAGTTTTCCATATCCAGTTTGAACCGTTCAAATAATTATTTAACAGGTTAAATTGTGCAATATTTTAAAAGGTACCTCTTTAACTTTATTATTTATGAAAAACGTATTTGTTATTGACCATACTTTCTTACACTCAATGTTTTCATATTTAGATGACCCAGTGGTTCTCAACCTTTTTTTACACCGGGCCGCACTATGGTCTAAGTGCAAGTCTCACGCATGTCTTTTACATATTACGTCATCAATACAAACAATATTATTTATAGCCTAAATATTATGATATCTAAACGATTACATTTATATAAATAAATAATTCTACTCACCAATTATAAAACCCCTGATGCTGTCGGGAACCAATTTTGTGAAATTCTGCTGGAAATGAGTAACAGCACAATGAAGTTGCGATTGTAAGTTGCAGTCTGTAAGATGAGCACGGAAGATCGACATTGCAGAAAGTGTGCGTTCACAAATGTAGCCTATGTTGAGCCAAATATGGAAAGTATTTTCGAATTTAATAAGATGAGGTTCTCTCCTTAAATGTTTTGCCACATTTCTGTAATAAGGATGATTGCTGCGTAACGTTAGTAGTTTATGGGTGTTTCTTTTTTGCCTGAACATCTTCAAGTGAGTGGCTGGGCAAACCGAAAGCCAATGCCGAAAGTCCAGCACTCTCTTCGCTGCTGATGCTGAGACTATTCTTGTTTGAATGCGTTTCTTCGCTGGCATTTTCCACATTTCGTTTGCCCCTTAACAAATGTGTCCATTCTGATGCTCAATTTTACAGAACTAATGGCTGCTGATGACTGTTTAAATTGAATTCTGCCAAAGTGCGCGCTTGTAAGTGTTCGTTAAATGCGTAACATTAATTACGTGAGTACATAGGTCTGCTCATGTCTGAAAATAATATTTGAAAAACAAAATTATTTTACATAAAACATTAGCTTATATTTGTTTAGTACATTTTTAAATGAATGTAAAAAATAAAACTAATTGTAAAACTGAAAGTTATTTTTAATTATGTTCTGTAACATAATTAAGGCTGTAACATTCAGCATAGTGGGCCTCATTCGGATTCGTGACGGACCACGGGTTGATAACTATGGAATTATATTTGTGTCAATAAAAATGAACGTCACATTATAAAAATGAACGTAACTTTATACAAACGAATGTAACTTTTCCAGAAACGATCGAAAATATGCCATTACAAAAGAAGAAAAACACAATGAAAACGAAAAAAAATTACTCAGTAGCACAAATTTAACATGCTCTTCAAATAGGCTTCATTCTTTGTTAATGATTTTCATAGATTCGTTTTCGCAAATCGTGGATTCTGAATGCGTTGCCACAGATTTCGCTTACGCTTCGCACATTTTCGTTTGCTGTTTTGGCACAAACCTCTCGTGGGGGCGGGCTTAACAGCGATCCACTCTGATTGGCTAGTGAGCTTTTGATAGACAGCTGCTCTCTGACCTAGAAGTACAGACGTCAGTGGCGCGCATATTGGAAAGCTGTCGCGGTGATTTGTGTGCAATACGTCGTGCTTGGTTTGTATTATATTAAGTATGTAAATAATATTTGACCTCCAGATGCTGATAACCCGCAACGAACTGTTGCACACTGTACATGAATAAAACTTTTATCGATGTTATTGATTAACCTTACTTCAAGCTGCCTTGAGGGACAAACTGAGGAGGACGATGATCCCGCTCCGTGTCTCTCCTGAGAGCTCATCTTTACAGACTGAGACGACCGAAGGTCAAATATTATTTACATACTTAATATAATACAAACCAAGCACGACGTATTACAAACAAATCACCGCGACAGCTTTCCAATATGCGCGCCAATGACATCTGTACTTCTAGGTCAGAGAGCAGCTGTCTATCAAAAGCTCACTAGCCAATCAGAGTGGATCGCTGCTAAGCCCGCCCCCACGAGAGGCTTGTGCCAAAACAGCAAACGAAAATGTGCGAAGCGTAAGCGAAATCTGTGGCAACGCATTCAGAATCCACGATTTGCGAAACGAATCTATGAAAATCATTAACAAAGAATGAAGCCTATTTGAAGAGCATGTTAAATTTGTGCGACTGAGTAATTTTTTTTCGTTTTCATTGTGTTTTTCTTCTTTTGTAATGGCATATTTTTGATCGTTTCTGGAAAAGTTACGTTCGTTTGTATAAAGCTACGTTCATTTTTATAAAGTGACGTTCATTTTTATTGACACAAATATAATTCCATAGATAACCGCTGACTGATGATCAAAGGACTACAATGGCACAGCTTGTTTTCTTTCCACTTTATTTACAATGACGTGAAGCCAACGACCAATGAGACGTTAATGCATCACAATAACGCGACACCAAACTCTACTCCTCATTGGTTCCCTTATTTTTTTCTGCTCTGCGTGTTGTCTACTTTCCCACTTCTACCACCTGTCTTAACTACGATTTTAGCATATGTCACAGAAGCCGCTACTAGAGCTGTCGTACGTATCTCTCCATTACGCTCAGTTGTGAGTGTTTCTTTACTTTTTCGGTCCAGAACTGCAGGTTCACGCCATGTCTGGACACGGTCACGGCCCCGGCGGCGGACACAGTCACGGTTGCTGTGAATGCGATCACGAGCCAGCAGAGCGAGGCGTGGAATATGAGCTCTACATACGCATTGATATCGAGAAGCTTCAGTGTTTGAACGAGAGCCGAGACGGAGACGGTAAACGGGTGTTCAAGCCTTGGGATCAACGCACTGACAGGGCAAAGGTACCAATGAACCTGGTTTAGTTATTCAGGAGGTGCGACAGACGTTACATTATCCTGTAGAATAGAGTCAAACTGCGAATTAAGACACTTCTGTATTTACTTACATATTCAATTGCATATATGTATGTTTGTTTTACTTTATATGCACTCGTCTAAGTTAGTCAATGGCTGTCTTTCGAGAAATTAAATAAACTGATTGGTCAACAAACTCTGTTGTCAGATTGCTGTTCTGTCTGTTTTAATGTAGCTTCTGTTTTATTTTCAGTTTGTCGAAAGCGATGCTGACGAGGAGCTTCTGTTCAATATACCGTAAGATTTGTTGCAAGCAGAATCCATTTCAGTTTCTCTTCTTTTCTTAAATATTGTCTATTTAATATAATTTTTAAACAATTTGCCTAAATACTAAGTGGTTTACCAACATAAATGGATACAGCTGGTGCATATGGTTAAATCTGCAGGTTTACAGGTAGCGTGAAGCTGAAAGGCATCATTATTTCTGGAGAAGATGATGAGTCACACCCAGCTGAATTGAGACTGTGAGTTTGCACTCACTGCAAAAATAAAAAATGAGACTTTCAGGGTCACATATTATGGATGCAATGCAATATAAAATGTAATGCAGTTAAATGAATGAATAAGTGTTGTAACTGGGAACAGGAATCTGCTTGCTGAGCCTGAGTATCCAAGCAGTTTGTTTTAATAATGATAACAGTGCAACTGCTAAACTATTAAAGAGATCATTGTGTAAAAGTCTAAATATTTGAACATTTAAAATAGTTTTGTCTATTGTAGTACATTTGTTTAATACACAAAAAAAATCTAAGTAACAATATTTTATGCAAATAATTTTATAAAAGAGCTAAATAACTTCAGTTCACACAAAAGTTAACTATTTTGAAAATTGACTCAGGCCATCCAAAATGTAGATGAGTTTGTCTTTTCACCGAAACAAATTTGGAGAAATTTAGCATTGCATCATTTGCTCACCAATGGATCCTCAGCAGTGAATGGGTGCCATCAGAATGAGGGTCCAAACAGCTGATAAAATCATCACAATATTCCAAGTTTATATCAGATTAAGAACTCAGAAGCAAACTCACATGCATCTTGGTTGGCCTGAGGGAGAGCTTCATTTTTGGGTGAACTATGCTCTTGCATTTATTTAAATATTTGCATCCACAATGCATCCCAGCTAAAATAAGATTGTGGATTTGCTTTCACTGTGTATATACACTCACTGGCTACTTTATTAGGTACACCTTGCTAGTACCGGGTTGGACCCCCTTTTGCCTTCAGATCTGCCTTAATTTACATTTACATTAGTCATTTTGCAGACGCTTTTATCCAAAGCGACTTACAATTGGGGAATACATAAAGCGATTAATCTTGAAAAGGCAAACAGACAGAGGAAGTGCCCATAACACCAAGTCTCTGGCATAGTTCAGATAAGTACTCTAGCAAGGGAAGAAGAGAAAGAGAAAGATGAAGATATAGAAAAAGGGAAGGAATTTTTTTATTTTTTTTAATGATGAAGTCAAGTAGAAAGAGATGAGTTTTCAGTTGTTGCTTGAAGATTGACAGGGATCCAGCAGTCTGGATGGGGGTGGGAAGATCATTCCACCAGCCAGGAATGGTGAACGAGAATGTTCTGGAGAGTGATTTTGAGCCTCTCTGTGATGGTACCACGAGGCGTCGCTCACTAGCAGATCTCAGACTTCTGGAGGGGATGTAGATTTGTAATAGTGAGTGGAAGTAGGAGGGTGCTGAGCCTGTGATTGTTCTATATGCAAGCATCAGTGTCTTGAACTGGATGCGAGCTGCAACTGGTAACCAGTGCAAGGAGACAAAGAGAGGTGTAACATGGGCTCTTTTGGGCTCGTTGAAGACCAGTCGTGCCGCTGCATTCTGAATCATTTGTAGAGGTTTGATTGTGTTTGGTGGAAGTCCAGCTAGAAGAGCATTGCAGTAGTCCAGTCTAGAAATGACCAGGGCCTGGACAAGAAGTTGTGCAGCATGCTCTGTTAGAAAGGGCCTGATCTTTCTGATGTTGTGTAGTGCAAACCTGTAAGATCGAGCAGTCTTTGCAATGTGCTCTTTGAAGGTCAGCTGGTCATCAAAGATTACACCAAGATTTCTGACCGAAGCTGATGGGGTATTTGTTGATGAACCTAACTGAATCGTGAAGTCATGCTGTAGAGTTGGAGTGGCAGGGAGGACATGAAGCTCAGTCTTTGCCAGGTTGAGCTGTAGATGATGTTCTTTCATCCATGCCGAGATGTCTGCCAGGCAGCCTGAGATCCGTGCAGCTACCGTTGGATCATCTAGTTGAAATGAGAGATAGAGCTGTGTGTCATCAGCATAGAAATGGTAGGAGAAACCATGTGCCTGTATGATGGGAGCCAGTGATGTAGTGTATGTGGAGAAGAGGAGGGGTCCAAGAACCGAGCCCTGGGGAACCCCGGTGACCAGTTTATTTGCTTTGGATACCTCCCCTCCCCAGGCCACCTTGAAAGACCGACCAGTGAGATAGGATTCGAACCTGCGAAGTGGAATCCCAGTGATGTCCAGTGATGAGAGGGTGGACAGGAGGATCGATCTGATGATTGACAGTGTCAAAAGCGGCAGACAGATCCAGCAGAATGAGGATTGATGATCTGGAATTAGCTTTTGCAATTCGCAGGGCTTCAGTGATTGAGAGTAACGCAGTCTCAGTTGAATGGCCACTTCTTTGTGTAATTCTTCGTGTCATAGATTCAACAAGGTGTTGGAAACACTCCTCAGAGATTTTGGTCCATATTGACATGATAGCATCACACAGTTGCTGCAAATTTGTCGGCTGCACATCCATGATGCGAATCTCCCGTTTCACTACATCCCAAAGGTGCACTATTGGATTGAGATCTGGTGACCGTGGAGGCCATTTGAGTAAAGTGAACTCATTGTCATGTTCAAGAAACCAGTCTGAGATGATTTGAGCTTTGTGACATGGTGCATTATTCTACTGGAAGTAGCCATCAGAAGATGGGTACACTGTAGTCATAAAGGGATGGACATGGTCAGCAACAATACTCAGATTGCCTGTGGCAATTAAACGGTGCTCAATTGGTACTAAGGGGCCAAATGTGTGCCAAGAAAATATCCCAAACACCATTACACTACCAGCCTGAAGCGTTGAGACAAGGCCGGATGGATCCATGCTTTCATGTTCTTTATGCCAAAGTCTGACTCTACCACCTGAATGTCGCAGCAGAAATCGAGACTCATCAGACCAGGCAACCTTTTTACAATCTTCTATGGTCTAATTTTGGTGAGCCTGTGCTAATTGTAGCCTCCGTTTCCTGTTCTTAGCTGACAATATATAATATGACTATTATTTATATATATAATAAAAAATCTCCTGCAGCATCACATATGAATAATGTAGTTACAATTTCCATGAATGAGTGTTGCAACTGGGTACTTTTTGAGCAGGTACAAGAACATCCCCCAAATGTCATTTGACGATACAAGCAGAGAGCCAGAGCAAGCATTTCGTCTAAACAGGGATCCGCTTGCTGAGCTTGAGTATCCAACCAAGTAAGCAATTTTAAATATATTAACATGTGCATAAGTACATTAATAGTATATCCTGTATGTTGGACACTTAATCTATGTTGACCATGCCCAAATGTTTTATATAGGATTGCGAGATTCTCCAACGTGCAGCACTTATCAATCCACATATCTCGAAACTTTGGGGCAGAATCCACTCGTGTGTATTACATTGGCTTGCGGGGAGAGTACACAGAGGTCAGTTTTGAATAAAACATATGCTATAACAACAACACTTCCATCATAATTAATAACTGGTGGAAGATACGCCATATACTGACAATATTATACTAGTGTTGCTGTTTCTATAAATATTTGTTTTACACTAGAAAAAATAAGAAAGAAATCCAGAACCACCTGCATTTTTATGGTCACCTTCATCTAGTATCTTTTTATCTCTTTCAGGCTCATAGGCATGAAATTACAATCTGCAATTATGAAGCAGCAGCCAATCCAGCAGATCACAAAGTGGAGACTATTACACCCCAAACACAGTTCATATCATGACAAATGGAGAGAGAATCTCACGTGTGCTGTGTGAAACTATAAAAGTGTGCACGAGTTTTGATAATGGTGAGATGATGAACTGAGAGAGCCTGTGTTCAACCGGGATTTCTTCACCAGGGTTTGTTCATCTACAATTCTGCTAATGTGCAAATAAAAATTAGGCTATATAAGCATAATTACTAAATGTATGCTGATGACAAATAAACAGTTTATGCTTCAACAAACAGAACAGATGAGCTGTGACAGAAGTCTGTTTCTTAAAAAAACATCTCTAAAGTATGCCATCTAGTGGACATTTTGTTGTTCTTGTTCTCAATTTGTACAATATCTTATACATCCATTTAATATTATTTCGCATTATACATTGGATAAAAAACAATTGCCATTAAAAACTGCAAAATGTGATTTAATTGATTCCTCAGTGTATTACATTGATGGATTTATGCAGTTTGTGTAAAAAAGAATGTTAAAGAACATTTCCTGGTTAATTTTACTTTTTGACCTTTCATATCACATATTTTACAACAACTATTATTCTGCTGTTAGTTAGTTAATGGTGCACTTCTACAGTTTCAGTTCATGTTCACATAAATGTCTATTGTGACGGGAGCAGTGAATAACCATTTTGAGCATCCATTACTACAAATCCATTGCTTTTCACTGTAGCATATTACATTTTTTTGTGGTAATACAACAAACCACTTAGAAAAACGCTTTATAACATTTTGTATAACTAAGTTCTCTCTCTCTCTCTCTCTCTCTCTCTCTCTCTCTCTCTCTCTCTCTCTCTCTAATCTGCGGTCTGTTGTGGTATGTTTAATAGATTTAAAGATAAAGGTGGCAAAAATAGTTATTTTTCTAAAGTCTTAAAACGACCTTTTCTGATTTTTAAAAAATACACAATTGAGAAAATCAAGGCTGTGCAGTACGTTGTAGCACCTTACGCGTACAAACAGTGTATTATTTACAGATGACTATCTAAAAATGTTTCGAGCCATTTTCCAGTGCGTTTGAACAACATTCAAGCTCACGCGGTAGAACAATTGCAGTGACATCACAGCGCAGTGACTCCGCCCCTCACCGGCAGAAGGAGCGGAAGTTCCGTTGTGATCTGGGATAGCAAGCGGTGAGTCAATACATTTGTTGCAGTGGGCCGCTGATTATTTCTGCTTTTTTCCTGCCTGAACCCTACATTTTGATCTACTCCCCTGACCTTGGCTTTATCGCTAGCTATAAAGGCGCAATCTTGTCGATGAGTAGCGTAATTGTGGGATTATTCGCGGGGGTAGAGAGCTAGATAGCTTCATCTATGAGGCTGTGGATTCATTGTGTCAATCATACAGGCGAAACAGGATTAAGCTGCACTGCGACCATGTCGCTCGAGTATTAATGAAACGATCTGGCGGCCTTATTTATACATGTACCCTGTACTTGATTCCGCCAAGTCAAGAAAAAAATTAGCCAAGCTTCGCCCATTTGTCTATTGTTTTCGCTGCCCATCCCTTTCTTCCCGTTCTTTTTGAATATGGTCGTGTTATTCATAGCCGGATTCGCGAGGAGGATTATCGCATTGACGCATTCGAGATTATCAATACGTCATTTAGTAATGATAGTAAGTAACCATGTACTTTCGTTGAAACTGCTTTTTTCTGGTATTTAGTGGAGAATGCAGAGTCCAGAAAGGCAGACTGACTCATAAAACCAAGACTGGTACATGGAGTTAATTCAAGTGTTGAAACACTTCAGTCTTAAACTTGTGATACGGTCACCCAGGCCACTCATAGACGAATGAAACCATTAAACGAGGGTTTTGCCGCCTGCAGCTGTCAAGATTCAATTTAGAAGTGCTCTCATGTGATTCCAGGAAAACAGGGACCCGTGGTTTTCATTTGAGGCTGCATTAGAAACCGTTTTCTGAGAACTCGCATTAAGCAGAAGTCTGCAAGTACAAACTTGTGATCAGAAAATGAGCCCTCTGTCTGTATGATTAACATAAGCGTCAGCGCTGATCCAGTAGGTTAAAAAACCCTGTAATATTTACATTACCTTACATCGTGCTGTTTCTTTTTCACGTCTAGATGCTCTGCAGGTGCAATAAAACACTTTTAGCTTTAGATGGGTATGAATTGCTAGTTGAAATAAATTTAGTTAGTAACACCGGTAATTAAACCAACTTTTGTTAATCATTCTGCAGCCTGCTGACTATTTCTTTCTAAAATCATCTGGTTGGTATCTTTAATATCCAACACTTATTGCCTGGGCCTTTTTATTTTGCATAAACATGATGTACTGATTGCATTTGAACATTTTGTTCTTGTATTTTCCTAAAAGCACTCCTCACATTGTATGTGTGGCAACAACATGTCTGTACCCCTGCTTTCTGAAGCCCTGACAGTGCCTGGGACGGAGAAGGAAACGGCTGTGGTGAGAGACCAGTCCAATCATTAACTCAATTCTACTGTTGTCCAAGTTATTCATTAGCACTACACAGGCCAGTCTTCAAATAAATTGAATTCGTTATTTTAAGTTTAAAGAGGAAAAGTAATTTACCCACCCTTATGTTGCGAGTAAATAAAACTTTGGTTCGTTTTCAAAACAAAAATTTGTACATCGTACAAATACATAAAGATGTATTTAATGAAATCTGAGCGGTTTCTGTCCCTCTATTAAAAGTCCAGACAACCAAGAGATTCAGAATAAGAGATTAGAAAAAGTAATCTCAAAAGAATTTTATAACATATTGTAAACATGGAAGCTCACATTTGCTGCGTGTTGCATGAAAACCAATGAGGTTGGTTCTAGCCTTACGTGACATGCATGGGAATCTGTGTTTATCGAATGTAATGTGCTCTGTATCAGTGGTTCGAAACCATGTTCCTGGAGGCCCCCCAACACTGCACATTTTGCATCTCCTTTGTCTGACACCCCCAATTGACCTATCGGTAAGCCATGCCCCACTTAGTTACTGTTGCTCCCTCGGACAAACAAACGGAGTTGCTCACTGTCACTGTCACTGTTACAATAACAGCTGCAGTGTGAAAACCTTGTCCCACAATGTTTTTACACAATTTTGTACACAGAAAGCCATCAAATGGGAATTAAATATTCCGTGGAGGCATTTGTTAAATATTTAAAAATAAATACGGTGGGTAACTCGAAGCGAGGGTTTACAGATCACAATGCAAGCAGGAGAAGTCTCATATTACGGTTACGGATGACAACATGCAGGATCAACACTTCATGTATCGCAGGGTACGATTAAATTAATGCACATTTAACCAGTTTATTATGGAGAGACAGTGAAATGTATACCTTCGTTTGTGTTTTTGACCAAACGTACACCGTACAAGAGGCGAGGACAGTCCGCTGTACATTAGCATGGATTCACTAACTTTAACGTTAGCTAGTTTTAGCCAGAGATACCTTGCTAAAGCACAAGATAACATTAACATTCTGCTTGAACATATTAAAATTGTAACTTAATGAGTTTATTACAACCAGAAAATTAACGTTTTTGTATTGGGGTTGAATACTTAGGGACATTTTACTCTGTTTTGTTTGAATTCAGGAAATGTAATACAATTAAATTATATTGCCCATCCTCTCAGGATACCTGGAATCAGTGTTACAAGTATCCCAGGCACATCGTTTTTCCCTCCAATGTTTCTCTATGGCGCTGAAACCTAAATATGTCTGAGTTCCGCTCCCCGTCCAACTGATACTCGACTGTCATTGGCTAGTCTGCGTTCGAGGGGAGGGGCTTACCGATAGGTCAATTCAGGGCTTGGAGTCTTGATTAATGAACTGATGATCTGAATCAGGTGTGTTTGATTGAGGTGACGTGGAAAACATGCAGTGTTGGGGGGCCTCCAGGAACTTCGTTGGGAACCACCGCTCTATATTATATGTGAATAATAGACTAAATTAGATCTGTTCATCATATAAAGCAATTGTATCTCTTCACAAGACTTGGATTAAACAGTTTGATATGGATTTATTTTACAAGGCCTATGACCTTCTTAGATCTTCTAAGTTTTGGTTACCTAGACTTTAAAAGAGAGACAGACCTCTCAGGTTTCTTAAAATATCTTAATTTGTCTCTCAAAAATTAACTAAAGTGTTTTGTTTTTGGAACGAAATGAGGGTGACTAAATGATGACAGAAATGTCATTCTTTTAATAGTCAACATACAGCCTATACTGTTCCTCAAACTCTCATTTACAGTCCATATCTTCAAATAGGCTGCCTGCCTCCTTAACTGGAAGAAAAGAGTGAATAGATTCGTAGAAAGCTGAAGTTTGCTATTGAGATAGTATCTTCATATAAAAGAACCACAAAGTCAGCATCAGACAGGAAATCTGGCCTCTTTTGGGCTTTGCAGTGATGAGTTTCACATCATATTCTGTAAACTTTGCAGGTGATCTTCCTTCATGGCTTGGGCGACACAGGGTACGTTCTGTTTATTACCTGCCTGTTGCAGGATCTTTTAATATCCCCTGGCATGGTATAGAAATAACCCTGTGGTGTTACTTATTATAGACACGGCTGGGTTGATGCCATGACATCTATTCGACTGCCATACATCAAATACATCTGCCCACATGCGTAAGTGAAAACCTCAGAATTTATTTTGATGTGTTGATTGCTATGCAATACAAAAATATTAGTACCACTTGATTTTCTTTGTAATTTATTGACCATAAGCCTATCATACTTTCTGACTCTAGACCCCGAATCCCTGTAACACTCAACATGAAGATGACTATGCCCTCATGGTAAGTTTCCTCTGCTGTGGATAATATTAAAATCTAGTACATTTACATAGAAAGTGCAGTGGTAATTTAAACCGGAGAATAAATAATGCTTAGGATTTTTAAAAATGTAAAGAAAATGTATGATGTAAAATGAAGAAGCATTTCAGATTCTGTACTATTTAAAGGCAGTTAATCAAATCAAGTGGCTCTTTGTACACATGGTCAGATGTTACAAAGAAAAGTGGGACAAACAAAATACTAAGAAATTCTGAAATTAATTTAAATTATTTATTTTCAGTAAGTATGCATTATTGATTAAAAGTGACAGTAAAAAAATATTATTTTAAATATATGTTGTTCTTTTAATATGTAATATAATATGTGAAAATTGTATTTATAAAATGCTAAATAAAAGCATTTTTACTATTGGACTATTGGAGTTCTCCCTAATTCTTGTATAATGTTTTTTTTTCAGGTTTGATCTGATGGGCTTAAGCCCAGAATCACCGGAGGATGAAGCAGGGATTAAGAGAGCAGCAGAGAACAGTGAGCAAAATTAGTTTTTGGACACACATGCACATTGGTGCAGTTTCCTGTATACAGCTGTCCCATCACTAACAAGCATCCAAAAACTGGCTTGGTCTGTGTCATCAAATGTAAAACCTCATGAAGAAATAGGTTCATGCCAGAGAATATTGTTATATATCGAAATTTGGATATATGTCCCTAAGTGTTGACCACTCCTTTTTTTCAATAGTAAAGGCCCTCATCGATCACGAGGTAAAGAATGGTATACCATCCAATCGTATCATTCTTGGTGGCTTCTCTCAGGTAAGTGATCCATCCTGATAGTTTGTACTCTCACTCAAATAGCTGACATTGCAGGTGCTTTTCAGTTCCTCTTTTGTTGTCTGTACTCTTCAGGGTGGAGCTCTCTCTCTCTACACCGCTCTGACCTCTCAGCAGCAACTAGCGGGTGTTGTCGGACTTAGTTGTTGGCTTCCACTTCATAAGACTTTCCCACAGGTACAAGATGTCAGCAGTGAGTTTGTGTAAGGATAAATATGTATGTAAATAGGTAATGTCAATATGGATTTGCTTTTTTATCCATTAGGCTGCAAATGGGAGTGCAAACAAGGACATTCCCATTCTGCAGTGTCATGGTGAGATGGATCCCATGATCCCTGTGCAGTTCGGGGCCATGACGGCAGAGAAGCTCAAGACCATCGTTTCTCCACAGAACGTCACCTTCCGCACCTACCCAGGTCTCATGCATAGCTCCTGTCCTCAGGTGAGATTAATCTGTTACGCTCACAGAAACCTAAATGTAATGTTTTACCATGTTCAAATTCAATATGCAGACTTTCACACTAAGAACTGAAATCCTTTTTAACATTATGTACTATTGTCTTGTCTCATGTATTGTATTTTGATCAATTGAATGCTTCCTTGCTGAATAAAACTGTTAATTTGTTTAAAAAAAAGTATCCATCCCAAACTGTTCAATGTTATAAGATTGTACAACAGCTGTCACTGGGGCGGTACCGTTTCAGAAAGTACTTCTGTTCCATACATTAATGGTAAGCAAGGTACAAAGGTGATTTCATTGAAAGGGTTACCTCCCTAGGGTCAACTTTTATAAATTTTTCCCCTGACAGTGTAATGTAAATATTGCAAAGAAGCAAGCTCCTGTTCTTTATAGGACACTTCATGTAAACTAATAACGGGATGAGGTCAGAACTGAAATCATACAAAATATTATTTTAGCTTTAGTACAGTGGTTACAGTAAAAGTGTTTTATTTGTTCATGCTAGTTCTAACACCCATGATACTCTCTGATTGGCTTTACAGGAGATGTCTGCTGTGAAAGGATTCATTGAAAAGCAGTTGCCCCGAGTCTGACCTCATTCTAGCTCACTGTGACCCTTAGACACTGACCTCTCACCTCCGACCTGCCATTCTCCCACAGGAAACAGCCACGATCCCATACAACACGAAACGACACACATGAGCATGCACATTCAGTTGTACATACTGTGAACATGCAACACATGCATACCATGTCATCTCATACCTTTCTTTGTAATTTCATACATCAGTGGACATTCATTAAAAAGGTGATATTATAAGTGGCATCCGTACATAATAATATTCCATGAAAGTCTTTTGGCCTTTGCTTTAAGGGAGACTCATGCATTTTCATTATACATTCCTGTAGGTTTTACATCTTGAACCATTATCTAGTATCTCTCCCCTGCTCTTCTGACTCTTTCTCTCAATAAGCAAGGCGGTAAAGGCAACATTTAGCTAGACAGCTCTGTAACAGAACTCGGGAGAGTTCAGATGCTGCAAATATGTGGTGATGGTGGAGGAAGTTAGCGAGAGGCCGGTGCCGTCTGGAGTGACTCGTGTCGTGCTGCTCTGCGGTGGGGCTTCATTGGGATGCTGCAAATCATACTTGTGCTGAAATATATTTTGTTCTATTTTGTTTTTAAACTAAAAATATGAGAAAGGCAAGTGAAAATGGCTCAAATAAACTGCGCAAATGAATCAATAAAATCTTCCAATATGCTTTATTCTTCTAAAACAATTACACAAAATGAGAAAACGTTATATAATTTGTGCTAGAGTGAAATCCGGCACCAATGCTTTGAATCTATATGTAAAATTATGAAAAATTTATTGTTTTTCATTTAAATAATGCTATATATAATAAACTTATTTAAAGTAAATATTTTAGAATAAACACATAACCAACTCTTGACATCACTTATTAAAAATAATCCGAGTGAATCACTCCAGACGGCCAATAATATTTTCCAGTTGCTTTAAATAGCTTCAATCCTCCCTAATTCTCTGTTCACCTCATAACCACATCATCCTCCACTCACGTGACCAAACACATTCAAGTGTTCTGGGGTCTCAGATTGCATATGTATATACATTTCAGGTTCCATATTATTGCATAAAATTGTTTACTGACACAACCTATTAAAAAAAGACGGAAGGTCACAGTTACGCAGCAGCGTGGCAGATTAAGCCTGCTGATATTAAAGAAGTAACCTTGATTAGCTATTAAAATTATGTAAAGATGGAAACATGGTTGCTGTAGTAATTTCTCACAGTTTGCTGGTATACATTTGAAAATGGATTAAAATCTTTTCTGTGTGATGATATCTAAACAAGTTGTTTGCAAAGTAGTGAATGTTGCTTTTTTAATCTAAATAGATGTTCTTCAATATATTATTTCAGTGTTATTTTAATCTTACCGAGTCCATTTGACTTCCATGTTTTCATAACTCTTATGATCCCCTCTTTTAGAATTGGAATTAGATAGAATAATTTCTTAGCTTCAGGCAGGTTTCCTAAATGCCCGTGGCTTTAATAAACTTATCAGTTTATGTCCACCTGAGTTGTATTTTGTTATTGGTTTTTGTTTTGTCATTTGTGCTCGTTTAAAAATGTGTAATGTTATTTTGTTGTTGTCTTTTTATTTGAAGTGTACTGAAGGGCAATTCGTTCTTCAGAAACTTTACCGAAGTACCTCTATGGGAAATAAATGATGCAAATCACAGCAAATAGTCCTGCATGTTATTAATGATGCTACTTTAAACATTTTAATGTGATGTAGATCAATTTGAGAACTTCAATCGAACTAGATATTCCCAACATCAAGGTCTTGCACGCTCTGTCTCTCTTTTTGTTTTACTAACAGGAGGCAAGCAAATACAGGTGCATCTAAAAAAATTAGAATATCGTGAAAGACGTCACTTTTTTTGTAACGTATTTCAAAAAGTGAAACTGTCATTTATATTTTACATTCACAACATGTAAAGTAAGACATTTCTAAAGTTTTTTTGTTGTTGTAATTTTGATTATTAGAGCTTACAGCTCATGAAAGTCAAAATCAGTATCTCAAAATATTAGAATATTAACATTTGAGTTTCAATAAATGACCATCCATACAGTATATATTCTGGGTATCTCTTGTTCTTTGAAAGCACAATAATGGGGAACACTGCTGACTTGGCAATGGTCCAGAAGACGATCACTGACACCCTCCACAAAGAAGGTAAGTCACAGAGGGTCATTACTGAAAGGGGTGGCTGTTCAAGGAGTGCTGTATCAAAGCATATTCAATGCAAAGTTGACTGGAAGGAAGACATTGGGTAGGAAAATGTGCACAAGCATCAGGGATGACCGCAAGCTTGAGAATACTGTCAAGCAAAGCCGATTCAAACACTTGGGAGAGTTTCACATTTGGAAATCAAGGTCCCAGAGTCTGGAGAGGCACAGAACAGCTGCCTGAAATCCAGTGTGAAATGTCTGAAGTCAGTGATGATTTGGGGTGCCGTGACATCTGCTGGTGTTAGTCCATTGTGTTTTATCAAGTCCAGAGTCAATGCAGCCGTCTACCAGGAGATTTTGGAGCACTTTAATGCTTCCATCAAGCTTTATGGAGATGCTGATTTGCTTTTCCAGCAGGACTTTAGCACCTGCCCACAGTGCCAAAAGCACTTCCAAGTGGTTTGCTGACCATGATATTACTGTGCTTGATTGGCCAGACAACATGCCTGAACTGAACTCCATCTAGAATCTATGGGATCTTTTTAAGAGAAAGATGAGAACCAGTGGATCCAACAATACAGACGAGCTGAAGGCTGTGCTACAGGCTGCTGCATTAGAAAGCACTGTCACAGGCTGATCGCTTCCATGCCACACCTCCCTGATGCTGGAGTTTGTGTTAAAGGAGCCCCGACTTGAACTTTTCTGCTTTGAAAAAATTCAGTTTTTAACGATATTCAAATTGTTTGAGATGCACCTGTAGACCAATTTAAGGGTGTAACTGTTTTAATGCAGAAAATGAGTATGCCTATGATTTGAGTCAACTTAAATATCTCCCAGTAATAAACAACTTCTCATTTTATATAAAGGTTCAAGGGGGACAAAATGTGCACAAACCCTAAAGGAACTAATCTAGCTGGAGCAGAACTGTCGTCAACAGATGACCTGTTTTGACTGCTGCTTGAAATAGTACTGAAATCAAAGCGTGATCAAAAATGTGCCCTAATTAAAGAATAGGCCTATAAAACTGCCTGCAAATTAAAGGGGAAGAGATTGTATTTTCATCAAAATAATTTGACAAATGCATAACATCGATTCAGTGCCATCCTTTAAAATATAAAAATACCCAGATTGATTCAGCTCATATTTCTTCAAAATCGACTTAAACTGCAATAAACTAAAATTTAAACGACGGAGTCGATATTATCCTTTAGGTGGCGCAAATGCGTAACTTTTTTGCTGCTTTTTTTGCTTGATCTAAAGTTATTAATGTATTGTACACAGAGTTTTGAGATATATAAAACAATTCAGACTGGATTTAACATGAACATAATATACAGACACCTACCACATAACATTTAAATGGTTTATTATTGCTTTGCTAATAATATTGCGCATTAATTGTATAGACCAAAATAAAGTTAAAAATAAAGAAAATAAAAATGTAATACATTAATTATAGTAAATACATAAAAAAATAATAATACAGAATAAATTCAGGACTAATTTTAATTAATACATATTAAAAGTTATTTATTTTTATTTGTTACTTTTAAGCTATTTATTTAGCCTATGTATTTCAGGTTTGTATTTTGCTGATGTGTACTCCCATATTTTTTATAAAAAAAGTAATACTAGATAGTAATACTAGATAGACTAATTATAGTAGATAATTTAGATATTAGATACTATTATACCGTGCCTCATACTTCTCGGTAGGTGGCAGTGAGTGGCTCTTAGACTCGGTCCTTCATCTGTTGTTAGCATCGCGAAGGAGACGCAGATTATTGTCCTATGAAATGAGAGCATGACCAGCAAACACAGGCACGAGCGCCACCCCTATGATTATACAGTTCTTTATCATTTCTTTTTACACAATCTCTGACATGATCGAAGGCCTGCCGTCCGATAGCAATGTTGATCTAAGCTTTTGACAAGCCGCTTGTTCTGGTCATTTGATGTGCCAACGCGTAATGGATACGTCCAAATCAGTGATGAGGTACGTGTGTGAATGTTTGTGTGTTGTTAGCTCATGTCAACACGCCTTGGTGTCGAAATCTCCGCTTGACCAGTTAAGGAGCGTGGAAAACGAAAGCTCTGCTTTATCAAACATGTGTTTGTTGATAGGTGGCTTTAATGCAAGTGGTCTGTCAGTCATAGACCGGTGTTGTGCCCATTTTCGACCCCCTGCCCAATTATTACCCCTCTCGTTGAAATCGCTATCTGATTGCCTAATCCTAACCCCACCCCCACACCTAACCCTAAATCTATCAATATTAGGGGGTAATAACACCGGTATTGATGAACTGAACTGATGATACTGATTAGCTGCCAACACAGCCTTGAAAAACTACAAGCAGAGGTTCAATAAGCGTTTGTTGAATGATCTGCCCAGTTTTATTCTTATATAATTGTTGCAAATGCTTCCTGAGAAATTTAGCTACCAGAGAGAAACAAATAAGCAAATCACAGAACTATTATGCAGCGTTTATCTCCATGCTTTGTGATGGATTACATAAAAAGCATTATTTTGTGTCTGTTAGATTATTATAAGCAACTGCTTTCTTTTTGAAACCAGTAAGTAATCTGTAAACAACATATGTACTGTGTTTTATGTGTTTAGCTTGTCACCATGTTGACTTTGTGTATTGTTAATTAAAGGGGTAGGTCACTCAAAGAGATAATTTCGCCTACGCCCCAATGAGCATACTATCCATCCTAAATTATGTGTGATATAAGTTATTTTCAATACTATTTAGGACAGATATTGTGGATAGTATGCACATTGGGATGCAGAATATGTCCTCGTTTACTCACCCTCATGCTGTTGCAAACCTGCATGACTTTCTTTTGAAGAACACCAAAGGAGATGTTGTGTAGCATGTTAGCCATTTGTTAAATATGCAGTGGGTCACACTTAACTACTATCTACTAACAATATACATACTACTAGACTATGGATTTGCTATGTAACTACATGTTGTTCTGGAAAATCTCCACAAGTTTGATGCATGGATTGCTTTTAGGAGTAAGGATAGGGTTAAGAAAGATCAAGGGTTACAGTTTTGAGATTACAGCTAGGGGTAAAGTCAAGTGTAACTACAAATTTTAATTGAATGAGAGTCCTTTAAAATGTAATAACCATGAACCAACATGTGTGTGTATTATAATAAGTATATACATAGTATTTGAAGCCACCTAATATAAAGCGTAACCATGCAAAGAAGGTCAATGAAACTGTCAGTCCTTCACATTTCTCATTTTGTCGTCCAAAAATAATAGTAAAGGTTTGGTACTGTCACTTTAAATGTCAGGTTACTGCAAGCTGTTCTTGTCTGCCATGGCAATTAATTAGCCTGAAGTTTCAGACATTGTTAAAAGTGAAAACTTTTAACACAAAGCCTGCATTGTTTGAAAGTAGCCCACTGCCTGTAAAATACATGCAAATGGAGTTTTTCCATTAATGGACACACAGTATGTTTAATGATTGAGCTCTAGTGTGGGGGAAGCTTGTGGAACAGAAACGTTTCCCTCTCTTTGTGTGTCTGCCAAGTGCTGCTCTTAATTCATCTGTTCTGCATTCTCAGACGTCCCACCTGAAAATGAGCATTTCGACCACAAGCCCAAAGAGCGTTTATTATGATCCTTCTCAGTTCTAAAATGTGCTTTGTTTCTGATGTAACTCCACAGACATTTTGTGAAATGTGAAATGATGTGGAAAGAACAACAGAGCAGACAGTATGAGCTAAAAAACCGGGTCGAACGCCCAGCTCCTACTCACTTCTGCCTGATCAGTGCACCTGCTGCCGCCCTCTACTCTCCCACAAGCCTCTCAAACAGATTTATTAGAGCATGATATGATGCATACTGGATTGTTTTGATGATGAAACGTTATAGATCCATTAGGTCATGTAACCTTTTAAAAATAAAAAGGTTTCTTTTTTTTAGTGCACTCATACTAAAAAAAAAAAAAAAAAAAGGCACAGATATTTTATCTGATCAAAATGTTTTGAAAAAAAAGGGTAACGATAAGTTCAGATAAGGACACATGTGCAAGATTGTTATTTGCATAATGTGGTCATATGCAAAATAGCATTTTGTGAAGCAGACTGGTTTTGTTACATTAGGGATTTCCATAAGAAAGTTATGCAAGTTGGATAGTAGCTTGTTTATTTTTCGCACAATAGCACAGTAGCCATGTAAAGGTTATTTATTCAAATCTGAACTGTATAATTATTTACTGTTTACTATGTTGCAAAGCAGAGCATGTTCGTGTTCCACAGTTTTTCTATGTCAACATACACTAGATGGATGTGTTTGACCATTGCGATCATGCTTGTCATCTTTTGCAGTGTCTTGCACATGACACAGTTTTCTAAAAACTCAGTGCTCAAGTAAAAAGTTACATTTCTAAAAAAATGCTCCTCAAGACATTCATACAATCTTAAGTTCATACTATCATGTTTCAATGGCCCCAATTAAGCCGTTTGTTGGTTGAATTCAAAGAAATGTGTAAAAACTTGGTCAATATCAAAACAAGTGCAAACCCAACAGTTGATTTCATTGATCAACTGTGTCACCTGTCGAGAAATGTTCAGACTTTATAGATTAGGTTCAGAGTCCAGAAAGATTATTGATGGATCTGATCTGTCTTTTTTTGTGCAAGATATTTAGCATTTCCAGTTGAAATGCTTGTGGTTATTTTACACTTCAGATTTAAGTCTAACACTATTTTTGAATCAAGCTTTGAGGGGAAGCTAATGCACTAGCGATGGGCGTAGAGATTATATATCACATTAGGGGCAAAACCTGATTTCCTGGTGTTAATAAAAAAAAAAAAAGAGATTGCAATATGGTGCTGTTGATTTTCCACATTGATTTTCCATTCTGTGATTTAACACAGTGGATAACAGATTCCAGACAATGTGATCATGTTGATGTGTTTACAGGTCTTGTGGTATGCGGCCCATCCACTCTCACGCTGGCTGAGTGCTGAAAACTTAATGTGGGCCGCTCTGCGGCTCCCACCACAGATCCTGCCATGGGAAATACCGCCACCAAGTTTCGTAAAGCACTTATCAGTGGAGACGAAGTCCTGGCTTGCCAGCTTTATGAGAGCAACCCCCAATTTAAAGAGGCTCTGGAGCCCAACGCATCGTATGGGGAGCCCTATCAACACAACACACCCCTGCACTATGCCTCACGCCATGCCATGACACGCCTCATCAGGTAAGAACCGGTGAATGATTGGCCAGCCAAAAACAAACATTATCATCTCATCTACCGATCGTGCTGTAGTTGAAACAAGTGGCAGCAAATATATTACAGTTAAATGTACTGAGTACTGACCCCAAACTTCTGAACAGTACTGTATGTGTCAAGGCAAAACATGTGAACACATTTAGCCTAATTTATATGTGTATCCTAACAAAGAAAGGTAGGCTTGTTAGACTTTTATTGATGTTATGGGAAAATCCAAAGGACACAGCAGCATTTTTAGAGGTTTGTTGCTTCAGCGAGGACAAAAAAAAACACTGAATTACCTTCCCATGTTGGCCCCGAACAGACAGGACCTAAAGCAAATATGCATGGAATGGGAAGCTTATGTGGAGCCTGAGGTGTTTTTGTGCGATGCAAGGTTATTTTTGCATGATTGTTGAATTCCATTGCTTGGTATTTGAGTCAAGACCACTTGCAGCCATAAAGCCAACTCTGACTTAGTGTAGTTAATGCACCCTTCTGAGAAAATGGTTGGTTATTACCAGCTAGGACAGCTAGCTACTGAGGACGCTCTGTCTCTGCTCTTTCCTTTTCACGTTCCTCTTTTCATTTTTACAGCATGTTGGAACACACAACTAGTAAACTCAATGATTTCACAGCCTGATTGCTTCTCATTCTGATTCATCAAGTTTATTGTAAAAGGCAGAATATAAGTTGATCTGTATAGTGCCATATCTTTACCTTTGACCATGATTTTTAGCTCACATTGTAGCTTATTCTGATGTAATGGACAGTAAATGAGCATCTGATTGACATTTAAAAGTGACCTACATGTAAAGAGTTCTACTGTGCTGATTATATGCAGATTTATAGACCATACCACAAAAAATAAGCTTGAACTGAAAGTTTGTTCAGCACAGAGGGTTGTTTCCAGGCAGACTTTACCTCGAAGTTGCTTACAATCAGCCAGTCAAATTAGAGCTTGCTAGGTCAAAAAAATTATATCCTACACGTGTCCTAGTTGACAACAAAGATTTTGACAAAACTGCAAACAGTTCTTAGAACTCCTATCTAGAACCACCACCCAATCTGTAACGGCCAGTTTGAAGTGGTTATGTATTGAAAAGCAAATACCGGAGTTCTGTATTTTGTAACTGGACTTTTGATTTTTACTTTGTGGCTGCTACTGATTCTGATACTGGAAAAACAGCCTGCCAGTTTAGATTACACCCATAGTTTTTGAGGCCTAATATATGTGTACTCTTTGTGTGGTCTTGTTTTTATAATGATCACACTTTAATTAGCTAGCATACAGCAGAACAAAGCACAAGATGTCTTTCACCTGTTTGTCTAGACCAGGGGTCTCCTACCCTGCTCCTGGAGAGCTGCTGTCCTACAGGTTTCAGCTCCTAACCCAATCAAACGCACCTTAACCAGCTAATCAACGTCTTCAAGGCTACTTGTTAATTTCAGACAGGTGTGTTGGAGCAGGGTTGGAACTGAAATCTGCAGGATGGTAGCTCTCCAGGAGCAGGGTTGGAGATCCCTGGTCTAGACGTTATCTTTGGATGTTGGTGCCATTCCTCCGTAAATGCTTGGCTTTGCATTTCATGATGCGGTTACAGCATTATTGTATTAATGTTATATTGTTACATCTCTGTAGATTTAACAGTCATGTAGTTAACAGGTGTCCGTGTCAATTTCATGGTAGTTCAACCAGTCTTTCTGGCCTCTCAGGTGCAGTTGCAGTTGGAGAGCAGGGTTAGGGGGATGCTGGGAGTTAGAGCTGTTGTTTTCAGTTGCATCAACTAATAAACTCAGATTGCCAGATTCACATCACAGACTTCCCAGAACAGCTCGCTGAGTCATTTCCACTAAAAGGCATTAAAGCCTGCTGAATGCGATCACTAAGTTCACTCTTAAAGCTTACAAGGTTGTACGTTTTCCATTCTATGGTGTGTTACAAACCTGTTATCAATTACTTTGAAACTCCTGCAATTAATCGCCTGGAAATTATATTAGTCTTCCTAATTACCTCCAGGCAGGGAGACATGGAGGGGTCCAGCTGTATTGAACTGTGTTATCATTACATTTTTATTGTTATAACTCACCCTCATATGTTAAGAAATTTTGAGATGGTAGATGCCGCCACTAGCTCTTCTTTATTGCTTGAAGCAATATCTCTAAGATGAATACAAAGGTCGTATTTAAATACTGCCTGTGGTGTTTTATATAGACTTATAAAATCATTATATAAGACACTTCTGGTCTTGGATGCTGATTGGGCAATACAACATGGCATAATCTACGAAGTGTTAACAGTTATGGGGCAAAACTCCTATTCATTGCTTGGCACCTTTAAGGCTCTTAGCATGCAAAATCAACCAGTGTTGATAATAACTGGATGTCATTCTATTCAACTCATTGTTCAGCGCAGAAATAAGTTATTTTCTGTGATTGTACTTCTGATTCCTTTGCTATTATTGGTAAATAAATAGAAGAATAACAGTGCAGTAAAGAGTTCACATTTTGTTTTAGTTTTTCATCTGTATTTTTGCTACATACCAGTGTGTTTCTGACTATACATTAAATAAAAATTAATAGTTATAGTAATTAAAATAGTATGATAAAAAATACCTGTTTGCAATCTCGAGCTGCATAATGGACTGTTTTTGAACAGCTAAAATAACTGGAAGCCTCACACATTCAAGTTAAAAATGTATGTGCCTGCCTTACTTAGTTTTTCAGGCCTTAAAAAGTCATGCGATCTAATAAAAATCTTAATCCCTGAAAAAATATACATTTTTCTAATTGTGATCATCTAATTTCAGGAGATACTGCTTTTGTGTAGAGCTTTTTGTGTAGCTTGTATAAGCTATAATGATACCTGATTTTTTAATTATTTGTTCTTTTTAGTCGATTATTTTCAATGAACAAGATTAAGCATTTTACAGATCAGTTTAAATGATTCATTAAAGAGTCTGAATTAAAATTAATATGCACAAAAACTACACTAAGTTACAGTTTTTTTTAGCATTTAGTTTCATAGCATTTACTGCTTGTGTTTTGCTGTTGTAATTTGTATTCTTAAATGTAATTCTGATTTACAGTCGAGTTCCTTTTCTGCAGGTCTTTCCTTTTCTCCAAAGATGGCAACCCCAACAAGTGCAACGTTCACAATGAGACTGCGTTGCACCTGCTGTGTATGGGCCTGCAGATCCTGCTGAGTGAGGGGGCGCTGCAGCCGCGCATCAGCCGCCCCCAGGAGGATGAACAGAAGCGGGCTGAGTGCCTCCAGATGATCCTGCAGTGGACCGGAGCCAAGCTGGACCAGGGCGAGTATGAGAGAGCCAATGTCAATGCCACCGACAACAAAAAGAGCACCTGCCTGCACTACGCGGCGGCAGCTGGCATGAAGAACTGTGTTGAGGTTATCAAGATTGTTTTTTTTTTATTATGTAGTTCAGACATTGTGTATGTATTTATTATATTTTCAATTGATTAAATGCAAAGCCTCAGTTCAGATTCAGCTCTGTTGGACTGTTTAGTATGTGGCCAAACTCCATCACCATGCAAGATTGCTTTGCTCTAGGATTGATTACTCAGTGAAGCCACTAACTAAGGGTTAGTCTTGTGTTTTACAGTTATTAGTGAAGAAAAATGCAGATTTGTTCGTGGAGAACGAGGACAGGGAGACGCCGTGTGACTGTGCAGAGAAACAGCATCACAAGGAGCTGGCGCTCAGTCTGGAGTCTCAGATGGTTTTTTCTCAGGATGCTGGAGCTCAGGAGATAGAAGCAGAGTATGCCGCCCTCGACCGACGAGAGGTATGGTTGTGTTAAAAACTGTTTTCTGAATTTAGATGTTTTAGTATTTATTTGTTATAGTAAGTTTAGGACCAGTACGATTATTTGTATATAAATAACATTTTCTTCTAAAATTAGCATATTTTTATCAGACTCTTATGTGTATGTTCAGTAATTTAAAATTATGAGAAATGCTAATTTTATTATAATTTATTTTCAGACAGCACTTACAGGTTTTTGCATCCAAGTCTTTGCTATATTTTACATTTAACATTTTTATTTGGCAGGGATGCTTTAAAATGATCCAAATTGACAGGAAATATACTTATGATGTTACAAAAGATTTTCATTTCAAATAAATTACAAAAAGTGTATTACAGTTTCCAAAAATTATTATTATCACAGCTGTTTTTTTAACATTGGTGGTAATAAGAAATGTTTCCAAAAAAAACAAACTGATTGGTACTGTTTGTGTGTGTGTGTGTGTGTATGTATTAGTGATGAGCTAAAACGTCACCCGAATCCACCGCTTCAAATAAATTATCCACCCGCACCTGTATTTCTTGTCTGATTTAGATAACTGCACCCGATCCGCACCCGATTGTCACATTCAGGGTTCGTACGGACATGAAAAGTCATGGAATTTTAAAACAGCAATTTCCAAGCCTGAATTGATTTCTAAAAATAAATAAACCCAGAAGGTTTTGGAAAAGTCATGTAAATCTATTTCACAATCCTCTGTATAATAGAATTATGTTTAATTATGTCCTGAATTTCAGTGCGGTATTGCGCATATATCACTACTCATTCCCGCAGCTTTTAACTTTAAAATGAGGGAAATTACTGCAAAACATTTATTCAGTATAGCCAGCGTGTGTATAATATATATATATATATATATATATATATATATATATATATATACTTTAGATGAGTAAATAAATGTACACAAACCATCAGATCAAATCAGTCATTTGAAAACCGCGTGAGTGATTCAGCACCGAGTCCTCTCTCTTTGACCTGCTCTTCACATCGGCGCATCTAGAGCTGCTGCACGCTTCGTTACAAGACTTTAGCTCACGTTTCGATACAGTTGACAGAATTTTCAATTTCCTAATCGGTCATTGTTTCATCGCAGAACAGAGCAGCCAGGCTAGTGCTTCATTATCAGTTTCGGGCCAATGTTAGTGATATGCATAGAAAGTTATCGTGGCTACCGGTGAAGGTTAAATTACATTTACGATTGTTGGTATATTTTTGTAAGGTATTCAAGTATCATACTCCTTGTTTTTTCTTTGAAAAGCTAGTTTATGTGGGACTTAGACATGATTATAAAACACGTCAAGTGAGTAGGGATCAACTTTTTTTCCGTGTCCACAAACAAATTTGATGAAAAAGACTACTTTATTGCGGTTCTGTTGCTAGGAATATGGTTCCCATAGATATAAGAAAGAGTAACTGTACATATGTATTTCGAAGAAAATGTGAAGATATGCTTATAAACATGTAGATGTATATTTTAACTACTGCTTCTGCTGAAATGTATAATTTGTGATGTGATAAGTCAATTATTATTTTTTTTAATCTATTTGTACGATTGGCTGTTTTGGAAGCTAATGGGGATCCAAATAAACAATCAAAGGCGCGCTCTGCGAGTACAAAATCAAACTAGCAAAGCTTGTTGCGCTTAATACACACAAAATTACATCAAAATGGTCGTCCTGGCGAGTATCCTCGTAAGCACTGTCAGTTTTGTCTTAAGCTAATGTAAACATTAACGAAAGAAAAAGCGCATGTGTATCAGTATTGGATTCGTGAAATAGGTTTTGTGACCGCAGCCTAATAAAGCTGCGCGGTCTGTCAATAATGTTAATCAAACAATAAAAGACAATAAAATCCCTCACTGCTTTGACTAAAAAGCCTAATGTTTTGTTGAATAACTTTAATATGTTAATTTACACTTTATTCGATTTTTGTAGCCTATTTAGAAAATGTAGTTAATATTTGCATCATTAATGATTTATCTTATCCCCCCACGACCCACCCGCAAATAATCAGAAAGCATTTTTTTATTACCCGACCCGCAGATCATCCGCAGTGCCCGCGGATATAACCGCCAGTCCCGCATCACTAGTATGTGTATATAATAGGGGTTGGACGACTTCTGATTTTGATGAAAGTCAAGTCGAAGTCGGCTAGTCGCTGATAACGTCATTAATGAACAAATAAGTCTGGAGCTGTGACAAACGCCTTGTGCACAGCTATGAAATATGACACAGCGCTGCCCACATGACTATTGCACCTATAACAGCTTATTTTTATCAGTTCTTTAGTCTTTGGGTCATTATCTCACAGATTCCTGCTCGTTCTAAATCAGATACAGATAAGTAGTACAGTAAAGATTACATTCATATGAATGCATGCATTAGTGAGAGTGATTGCGATTGTGAATTAATTCTACCTGGCAACGTCTCTCTACTAGTCGTGAAGCTGTGGGATTTAGTTATTAAATATATGCTTGAACTTTTCAGTTTCTAAGCTATTTTACAGATAAATCACAGAACAGTGTTGACAATACATTTTCGCGCTGAATGATTCTGTGCGTGATGTATTGTACGCGCTACTGTCTGTAGCCTATGTGTGTTCGTTACAGTGCAGCAGCGCATTAGATTAGAACGTGATTAACTTACCTGTACAATAAGCTGTTTAAAACGTGCATTCTGCCGTTCAAGTTCGAACACACATCACATATGTCTTGTGGAGCGCATTCAGAGTATGAATTAGTTTGTAATTTTAACTGTTTGGAAACGGAGCGTAAATGTGGATTTATTATCCTATTGCGCCCTCTATAGGACCAGCGACTAGTCGACTTCAAGCTTAAAGCGTCATGGCAGAGCACTGAAGTCGACTAGTCAATTAGTCTGTGTAATAATATAATTTTCTATATCAAAGAGGATAGACCCAACTGCCAGCAGCAGACTCATGATTGCTTTATTTTGCTGCTCCAGACAGGCTGAGCAATATAGAAGTTTAAAAGGAAAAGCTTTATTAGTTCTCTTTCCATCACTTCTCCACTTACACCCTCTTTCCTTTACACTTTTCATCTTTATCCCTCTCTCTCCCAAACCTGTCTTTTTCTCTCCAGCAATATGAGGGATTGAAACTGCAAGACTTGCGTCAGTTGAAAGACATGTTGATAGTGGAGACGGCGGATATGCTGCAGGCTCCTCTCTTCACGGCTGAGGCCCTGCTGCGAGCTCACGGTATGAATTTACTAAAGCAAACAATTCCTCTCAGCTAATGATATCACTGGGTGTATATGCTACTTTTTTACAATAATTGGCATCACAAGTGAATCCTGAGGTAGTTGGGTAAAATCTTTTAGATATTGTGAACACATAAAAAGTCTCAGACTTAATAGTCTTACTGTGCTCAAATACTTTGGAGTACATATGCTATATGTATAAGTATCCCTCTACCATAGTTTTGCTGCAGTATGTATTTGTAAAACATTAGAGATGAAAAAGTTATATATTGCTGTCACAGTGCCAGCTGATCCATTTGATCAATTAAAGAAATATGCCATATCTGGCCAATATACAGGACCCTTCATTCTTCAAGATATTGCAAGCAAAAGGGTTTGGCTCGTCTTCATTACTGGGTAAACCAGAGCATTCCATGCTTAATCTTTACTGAAGTATTTGGCACAAATTTCACGTTCAACATTCTAAGAGACGAAAGGTGTTTTCAATGTTTTTTTGAAAAGTGAAAATGCTGAATTCTTTTAGAATATTGTATAGTTGGCAACTGCTGCATGTCCTAAACAGGTGCTATGCAACCAGGTTCCAGTTCACACTTATTTTGCAAGATGGACATTTTTACAGTTTTTATTAAAACTTTATTAAAAAATTGTGTTGGACAATGGTGGCCTTCTTGTCAACCATGTTTAGAAACACTGATTTAGAGGAACTTCTTAATGTCAGTACGTTTAAACCTTCTTTTTGCTCAACAGACTGGGACAGGGAAAAACTTCTAGAAGACTGGATGTCTAACGCGGAGGACTGCTGCCAGCGCTCAGGTGTTCAGATGCCAGCTCCCCCACCGAGTGGCTACAATGCTTGGGACACTCTGCCTTCTCCTAGAACCCCGAGAACAACTCGCTCCTCTGTCACCTCCCCTGATGAGATCAGCCTGTCTCCTACTGATGGTCTTGCCCTGGTTAGATTCATCGCCATGCATGATGTTATGATCAACGCTCTTTATCATTCAATGAACAAATACTGAAAAGAATATTGACACAGTCTGTTCAATGTTTCTTGTACCCATGTAGTGTGGGATTTGCATGTGCAACATATCTGTGTTTGAGGACCCTGTGGATATGTCGTGTGGGCACGAGTTCTGCAGGGCATGCTGGGAAGGGTAAGGAATGAAATATAAGATTAGTTTAATGCACAAGATCAGATCATATCAGATATGTTCTTAATAATGCATCCATTACAGCTAACTACGTACTCACACTACCAAGTTTTGTCAGTGAGATATTTTTTAAAAATACACACACTAATTTGACAAGAATGTATTAAATTGATCAATATTGACAGTAAAGAAATTTGTAACATTACAAAAGATTTCAAATTGAAATAAATGTGGATGTTGGATGTTTTCAACTGTTTATTCATCAAAAACTCCTGAACAAAAATATATCTCGGGTTCCACAAATTTTTATTATAATTATTTTTATAAATGTTTCTTGAGTGCAAAATCTGCATATTAGAATGATTTCTGAAGGACCATGTGACACTGAAGACTGGAGTAATGATGCTGAAAATTCAATGTGGCTATCACAGGAATAAATGACATTTATAATATATAAAAAATGCATTTAGAAAAGTTGTTTTCAATTATAACAATATTTAATAAATATATATTTTTTATTAAATAAATATGTAAGCATAAGAGATTTTGAAAATATTTCAAACTCCACACGGTTAAACGGTAGTGTATGTACTGGAGTAGTTTCTAAATGGAATGGCTATAAACATCAAATATATAGTTTTTTATACGTATAGTCATTGACTATTTCAGATATGTAATTTGACCATTTTCTGTTAGTTTATAGCATTTGCAATGCTTCATGTGATGAGTAGTTTTTTCCCTAAAAAAATTAACCTTTTGATGTTTTTTGACATTTTTTAAATCCTGTGGATAAAATTAATAGGGAAATCCACCTCAGCTATATATTGCAGACTGTTTATGATCCATGTATTCACAGTCTTTGAACACTGTTTGTCTGGATGTCAGGTTTTTGAATCTGAAGATCCAAGAAGGGGAAGCGCATAACATCTTTTGCCCTGCTTACGACTGCTTCCAGCTGGTTCCTGTGGAGGTTATTGAAAGCGTTGTCTCCAGAGAGATGGATAAGCGCTACCTGCAGTTTGACATTAAGGTACAATTGCAGCTCACAAAGCACCAGAAACCATTTCAAAGCTGCCATTTTATTTTTATTATCATAGACTGTCTGATGTTGGCTTTGAATCAAATACTGACAGCCTCCTGCTGTTGGTTGAGTTTATACCAGTGTTTGTTTGAGCAAAAAAGCTTTTGTAAACACACATGCTCAGAAGTCAAATGTTTGATTGTTGGGTAAATATCACATCGATTTGATTTGGATGATTTACAGATTAAAATAGTTTTTTGATATTGGGACATTTACGTCATCCAAAACAAAGAGGAAGTTTAAACACATTTCTTTTCCATCACCAGGCTTTTGTGGATAATAATCCTGCCATTCGCTGGTGCCCCGTAGCCAGATGTGAAAGAGCCGTACGACTGACTAGGCCAGGCCCTGGAGCCTCTGATTCTCTGAGCTTCTCCTTGCTCAAAGCCCCCGCTGTAGACTGTGGCAAAGGCCATCTCTTCTGCTGGTACGTTAACCAGCTGTTTCCTTTATTTACACTCTCAGAAAAAAGGTGCAAAGCTGGGTCTGGGGTGGTACCGTAAGGTACAAAAGCTCAAAATTATCTCAAAACCACTAAATTATACACATTAGTACTCAAAAATCTAAAACATTTTTGACAGTATTTTAATATGAGTTGAGCACATTTCTCTTCCCCTTGCATTACTATAATATGCCTTTGTATTTGTTTTTAGAGTTTTGAAATTCCTGTTTTTCTTTGTGGTGATTTGATTTTCATTATTGTAATACAATAATTTATTCCCGCAAAATGCAGTAAAACACTTAAAAAAATAATTATTGAAAAAAATAAATATATATATATATATAGAAAGAAAAACGAAATATTTTAAAAGTAAATAAAAGCAATTAAACTTGTGCGTAATGTTGTAGATTTTCTTCATTTCATTTGTTGTGCATATATGGCAATGAGAGCTTAGGGGGCTGGTGGATACAAAAACCCATAACAGCCCTAAAAATTCATATTTTTGTTAAAATATAATATATAGTTTCTTTTGATTTTGATGGGATACTCTGACACAATTCAATTTAATTCAAGATTATTTGTATAGTGCTTTTTACGATACAATCGTTGCAAAGCAACTTCACAGGAAATTAAGTTTCTAAAATAGGTTTATATTGTAGAAACTCAATATAATTAACTTATGGTAAAATTTGGTTAATTTAGTATAATCTCTGAGGGTTGGCTTCCTCTGAGGTCCTCTGAGGGGTTGGCATCATCTCTTCTCAGGTGTTCGGTCATCTCAGATCATTTAAGGGTTGGATCCAGACTGAAGCTTGTGTAATTCTTAGTAACCACGGGATGTTAATCACATGACAGAAACAGAGAAACAAATAAAGACAATTAGCATAGCTGTTGTTCCATCCAGGAACAACCCTGGATGAAATTATCTGTTCAACCCAAGCTAAAGCATAATAATGTGCGTTTGGATCAGATATAACTGCAGTACAAGATTGTGAGATGCATTATATGAATGCTTGGCTAAAGAGATGTGTTTTTAATCTAGATTTAAACAGAGAGAGTGTGTCTGAACCCCGAATGTTATCAGGAAGGATATTCCAGAGTTTGGGAGCAAATATGAAAAAGTTCTACCTCCTTTAGTGGACTTTGCTATCCTAGGTACTACCAAGAGTCCAGAGATTTGCGACCTTAGGGAGCGGGTTGGATTGTAGCGTGATAGAAGATTAGTTAGGTACGCAGGAGCTAAATCATTTAGGGCCTTATAGGCAAGTAATAATATTTTGTAAGTGATACTGAACTTAATAGGTAGCCAGTGCAGAGACTGTAAAATTGGAGTAATATGATCATATTTTCTTGACCTGGTAAGGACTCTAGCCGCAGCATTTTGTACTATCTGTAGCTTGTTTATTGAAGATGCAGGACAACCACCTAGCAGTGCATTACAATAGTCCAGTCTAGAGGTCATGAATGCATGAACTAGCTTTTCTGCATCAGAAACACTTAACATGTTCCGTAACTTGGGAATGTTTCTAAGATGGAAGAATGCTATTTTTGTAACATGGGAAGTATGATTATCAAAAGATAGGTTGCTGTCTAATATAACAGTCATGTTCCTGAGAGGTTTCATGAGATCTTAGCGTTCCTCCTGGAAAATACCATCAAAGCACTATTCATGTTATCTCTCGGGTTTCTTCTCAGGGAGTGTCTTGGTGATGCTCATGAACCATGTGACTGTGAGACATGGAAGATGTGGCTGCAGAAAGTGTCTGAAATGAAGCCTGAAGAATGTAGGATCTCCAGACTTTTCAGTCTGCACCTTTGCTTAATATATGCACCTTCACCTGTACCTTTATTTAATGTGTCCATGATATACAACTTGCTGCTGTAGGTTTTAATATTGAGCTATTCTCTCTCTCTCTGAACAGTGGCTGGTGTGAGTGATGCCTATGAAGATGCTGCCAACTGCCTGTGGCTACTCTCCAATTGTAAACCTTGTGCCAACTGCAAATCCCCCATCCAGAAAAATGAAGGCTGTAATCACATGCAGTGTGCGAAGGTCAGTGCAGAATGGCGTATGTGAACAAAAATGACAGTCATTTGAATGTCAGCCCGCTAAATTGTGACTGTCTTATGATTATCAGCTGATACATTGTGGATTAATGAGGTCAAATGTTGGAAAATATATTCTATCAATGAAGAAGTTGGTAATCACACATGTATGGCACACTTATAAGGACCAATATTTAGCTCCAGAAACATTTTTATCCTATGAGGGCATTTGTTTTTAACTATAAAAATGAAAGGCAGCCATCCATTAATATTAAAAACGTCAATTTAATCAATTAATTGAAAGGAAATAAAGTTTAATAAAGATTTAACATTTTTTATAAATAGATTTGACTTGCAGTTTTGTGATAGTTAGTACAGTAGCAAGATAGCGATATATTGCTTTTTAAATGAATACCTTTTCTCAATTAATTGAGTCAATTGAATTTTCAACACAATATGGCCAGCTTAGAAATAATAGTTATAAGAAATCTCAGCACGGTTAGAAAATCAAATTAAAGGACTGCAATATAATTAGTATTCAACAGATCAAATAAATGAAAATTAAATTTGACAATTTTGTCGTTTTTAGAGCATTTTAATACTAAGCTAAATGAAACTCAGAGTGAAAAGATCCAAATGATGCTTTTTGAGATGCTATTAGACTTAAGATAATTCCCTCCTGTCATCATGTGCTTGTCCACATGCACAGGCTTTAAATGAGCACTTACATACTATTTGTTCTATAATGTTCTAAATAATGTAAAGTCGACATCTCTTACAGACTTCCTATGAGAGAAGACCCCGACACAAAATGCATGTTTGATGCAAAGCGGCCCTTTGACGTCAGAGGCAGATGTTTGAACAAAGGCAGAGTGGAGGCCATAGCCTCACTGTTATTTTCTTAATGAAGGCTTAACTAAGGCTATGAGTGACAGGCGCAGGGCAGGGGGAAGGGGAAGCTATTCACACCACCAGCACATGGAAGAAAGGCAATGTCTCACGCTCACAAAAACAAATGTTAAATGCTCACTAGTGCCTGGGTGGCTATATACATGCATGTAAAGGGTCTTGTACTGCCTGCTCCATGGTCGTTCACTCTTTTCGTTAAATAATAACATGCATGATGCCAATTGGAATTTCTTGCTGGTTTATGTTATTGATAAAAAGGAAGGGAAGACAGTTGGAATGTATGAGAGCAGATGGAATTAATTGTATAATTCAAAACAATTTCTAGTGCTTGCATAAATATTTGATGAGTTCTGTTTTGCTCTCCTTTCTCATCTGGATCTCTTTGCAGTGCAAGTATGATTTCTGTTGGATTTGTCTTGAGGAATGGAAGAAACACAGCTCCTCTACCGGAGGATACTATCGCTGCACGCGCTACGAGGTCATCCAACATGTGGAGGAACAGTCCAAGGAGATGACTGTGGAGGTACTCACGCCTAAAATGAGTTAAAACACATGGCAGCCATTCAAGAAATGCATTTACTTGGATCTTTTGTGATATGTTTGTGCACTACTGTGAATGGTGCTAGTCAATAAAAGGCTTAGCACTTCACATTTACTTTCCAGGCTCATATTTCTCATGTGTGAAAAGTAAAAAAACAGGTTCTGTGCTTTTGTTCCGAGTTTACGTGTTGTTATGAGCTTGAATTTCCATCATGAAGTTACTCTTGCTTTTATGATTGTGTCCTCGCAGGCAGAAAAAAAGCACAAGAGTTTTCAGGAACTTGACTGTTTTATGCATTATTATACACGATACAAGAATCATGAACATAGTTACCAGGTAGGAATATTTTTGTAATAAATGTCTTATAAACGTTCCAGTTGAGTGATTGAGTCACTATTTGTTGACAGTCATTCGTCAAACGTGCTTCTTTTATATTAGTTAGAAGAACGACTTCTGAAAACTGCCAAAGAAAAGATGGAGCAACTAAGCAAAGCTTTCATTGGAAGTGAGTGGGACATAATTTACATCTACTGTGCATGACTTTAGTTTTAAGTGTGATATAGTATGTTCTTATAAACTGGTGCATTTTACATATAAATAATGTAATAAAACAATAATACAATCTCTTTCTTCAAGGGGAAGGAGCCCCACCTGACACCACTTTCATTGAGGATGGTGTGCATGAACTTCTCAAGACCCGACGCATCCTTAAGTGCTCTTATCCGTATAGTTTCTTCTTGGAGCCCAAAAGCACAAAGAAAGAAATTTTTGAACTTATGCAGGTAGTGAGATCGATATCTATTAACCACTTAAGAGAAACAACGCAGTGTGATTGGTTTCCATTTATCCTTTTCTTGCACAATATGCTGATGTGTTTAATCTTTCTCCAACATACACAGACTGATTTAGAGATGGTCACCGAAGACCTTGCTCAGAAGGTGAACAGGCCTTACCTCCGCACCCCTCGCCATAAGATCATCAGTGCCACGTATCTGGTGCAGCAGAAGAGACGGGAGTTCTTGGCCTCTGTGGCTCGAGGTGTCGCCCCAAATGATTCTCCCGAGGCTCCCCGCCGCAGGTAAATCTTTGTGCTGCCATTTACACCATTTTTATCAGGTTATCATTTTTGCTAGTGTGCTAGTACAGTATAATAATATACATTTTCAATATGCAAATGCCATATAAAAACAAAATGTTTTTTTTTCAGCAAAAGAGAAACTGTAAGATCTCTCTGCAGTTTTCTGCTGAAATGCAGTAAAGGCTCTGTGGTTTAATGTTCAACAGTAAAGAAATTAAGACATCCATAAGTATTAATATTTTCTGTTATATAAAATAATCGTATTGTTATCATTAAATAGTATTAGTTCTATAGTAAACAAATTTTTTGTTGGATTTTTATAAAAAAAAAAAAAATATTGCATCTCGTTGAACTCTATGATGGTATTATAATACTTTGATATTACTTTGGTACCATGTCCAAAATATATTATACTAACAGAAATAAAACCCTACAGCCACAGTACTTTTTTTCCACTTTTGCAGTTTTGCTGGTGGGACGTGGGATTGGGAGTATCTCGGATTTGCCTCTCCTGAGGTATTACTGCATTACTGGTCCTGTGTTTACATTTTTTTTTTCTGTTTTAACCTGCTATTGCAAAGCTCATACAGCCAGCCAGAGTTGTAGCTCACTAGACTGTTAATGCCCTCTGACTCTCTGCGATGTCCTTGAAATAATGTAGGAGAGTTGTGTGTTGTTGTTAAAGTACTAGTACTAGCAGTGACCGAATCTCATTCTGTGTCCAAAGATGGTGAGGAATCACCCAGTACGGGGATCAAATGCACCACGTGAGAACAATTACAATGCAGGAGGCCAGCCGCAGGTATTGCTGAAGACAAAATAACAAAACATTCTTACTTAACAATTCTTAATGAACAAAATTTGGTGCAGCATCAATTTTATAGTCATTCATATGTCCAGTATGACATAATATGTATGATGCTGTCAGAATAAATTTAATCTGGTGTTGAGCTATTAAGGCTGGTCATCTCCTGGAATTTTCCAGAAAAAAGACAATGCCGTTACTTAGTCTAAATCAGGGGTCACCACACACGGTCCTAGAGGGCCGGTGTCCTGCAGAGTTTAGCTCCAACTTGGATCAAAACACCTTCAATTATACCAAAAAAGACCTTGATTAGCTGGTTCAGGTGAGTTTGTTTAGGGTTGGAGCTAAACTCTGTAGGACACCGGCCCTCCAGGAACAGGTTTGGTGACCCCTGGTCTAAATGCTTAAATAAACCAGAATTCCTGTCCTGTGGTCAACTTCACCTTTCTTGAAATGTGGACACTGTTGTAGGTTGCTTTGTCATGCATGTAGTTTCTAACAACTGCAAAATGATTACAGGTGCATCTCAATAAATTAGAATGTCGTGGAAAATTTTCAAAAATTCAAATTCAATTCAATGCACACAGACTGAAGTAGTTTAAGTCTTTGGTTCTTTTAATTGTGATATTTTTAGCTTACATTTTACAAAAACCCACCAATTCACTATCTCAACAAATTAGAATATGGTGACATGCCAATCAGCTAATCAACCAAAAACACCTGCAAATGTTTCCTGAGCCTTCAGAATTGTCTCTCAGTTTGGTTCACTAGGCTACACAATCATGGGGAAGACTGCTGATCTGACAGTTGTCCAGAAGACAATCATTGACACCCTTCACAAGGAGGGTAAGCCACAAACATTCATTGCCAAAGAAGCTGGCTGTTCACAGAGTGCTGTATCCAAGCATGTTAACAGAAAGTTGAGTGGAAGGAAAAAGTGTGGAAGAAAAAGATGCACAGCCAACCGAGAGAACCGCAGCTTTATGAGGATTGTCAAGAAAAATCGATTCAAGAATTTGGGTGAACTTCTCAAGGAATGGACTGAGGCTGGGGTCAAGGCATCAAGAGCCACCACACACAGACGGGTCAAGGAATTTGGCTACAGTTGTTGTCAGAGGCGTCTTACCTGAGCAAAGGAGAATAAGAACTGGACTGTTGCCCAGTGGTCCAAAGTCCTCTTTTCAGATGAGAGCAAGTTTTGTATTTCATTTGGAAACTAAGGTCCTAGAGTCTGGAGGAAGGGTGAAGAAGCTCATAGCCCAAGTCGCTTGAAGTCCAGTGTAAAGTTTCCACAGTCTGTGATGATTTGGGGTGCAATGTCATCTGCTGGTGTTGGTCCATTGTGTTTTTTGAAAACCAACGTCACTGCACCCGTTTACCAAGAAATTTTGGAGCACTTCATGCTTCCTTCTGCTGAACAGATTTTTAAAGATGCTGATTTCATTTTCCAGCAGGATTTGGCACCTGCCCACACTGCCAAAAGCACCAAAAGTTGGTTAAATGACCATGGTGTTGGTGTGCTTGACTGGCCAGCAAACTCACCAGACCTGAACCCCATAGAGAATCTATCTATGAGGTATTGTCAAGAGGAAAATGAGAAACAAGAGACCAAAAAATGCTGATGAGCTGAAGGCCACTGTCAAAGAAACTTGGGCTTCCATACCACCTCAGCAGTGCCACAAACTGATCACCTCCATGCCACGCCGAATTGAGGCAGTAATTAAAGCAAAAGGAGCCCCAACAAGTATTGAGTACATATACAGTAAATTAATATACTTTCCAGAAGGCCAACAATTCACAATTTTTTTTTTATTAGTCTTATCAAGTATTCTAATTTGTTTAGATAGAATGAGTGAATTGGTGGGTTTTTGTTAAATGTGAGCCAAAATCATCCCAATTACAAGATCCAAAGACTTAAACTACTTCAGTCTGTGTGCATTGAATTTATTTAATACACGAGTTTCACAATTTGATTTGAATTACTGAAATAAATGAACTTTTCCACGACATTCTAATTCATTAAGATGCACCTGTGTATTAGCTTTTTTATATATACATTTTTTCTTAATTTTCTAATGCGTAAATACAGTGGCCTCAAAAAGGATTTGGACACTCAATCATTCTTAAAGTATTAATTATTTTGCAGCAGATAATTACATATTAAACTAAGAGGCATCTGCAAACAAATTGTGCTGAACATATTTTCTCAAAACTAGAAGAAGAAGAATATATTTTTTTAATTTGTCACATACACAATTATACAGAGTATAACCAGCTGTGATATTTGTGCTCTGCATTTAACCCATCCAAGTGCACACACACTTGGAGCAGTGGGCAGTCCACACTGCGGCGCCGGAGGAGCAGTTGGGGGTTCGGTGCCTTGCTCAAGGTTCTCACCTCAGTCGTGGACAATTCCTAGTGGAGCCGAGATTCGAACCCACAACCTCGGGTTTCAAGTCCTATCCATTATGCAACGACTGCCGAAAACTAATATCAGCCTTCTAAACAGTGTTTTTATTTTTTCAATGACTTAAAAAAAAAAAAATGAGGTTGTCAGTCTTGTAGAATAAACACTGGTGTAGTTCATTGTATTAACCATGAACATGTTCTACTACATTTTTAACTAAAGCATTACAGCCATGAAATATCCAAATACTTACTGTAGTTAAGTTTTTATTTATTTATTATAAAACTATTTAAACAAACTTCTTTTTGTGGGGTGTTTTGCTTGAATGTTTTTTTTTAATAAAACATTAAAATATAAAATTTTTTGTTATATTTCAAAAATAAATATTTTTGTGTTACTCAAGTGTTCAAATATGTTGTAGGGCCACTGTATTTTATTTTAATCCATATTAGTAAGGATTAGAGATGCAGGATACGCTTTTCAAATAATAATTTCATTACTTCTTTTATTCACTGCTTGTGATTTTGAAGTCAATCAGAATTCTTGCGAGGGTCTGTCCATTTTTTTAAGCATCTATCCATTACTTAATTACTGCTACTTGACAACAATTACTATATTTTTGTTATTAAACTGAGATTGATGGTTACTGTAGGAATACTCAGATTTCCAGTACAGACGGAGACACAGACAGAGGCGTAGAGGAGACCTTCTCAGACTGCACAGCCTCCGCAGTAACACCCCTGAACCACATGACTCCAATGACAACACTTTAGGTAAAGCTCCTGCCCGATTTAGTGACCCCACATAAAGTTAGGATAGACGTAACTGAAAGAGCTGATTTATGTCGGTGTTACAGAGTTTGAAATTTCTGTATGTCCAATTTGTGTCTACAGAAACGCATGAGGGAGGCAATACACAAAGGCATGGGATCTCCACGGTGAATATACTGTTTATATGTAAAGATTTTCTAACCTGATTATAGGACTGCAAAACGATTTATCGTGATTAATCTCGTTCAAAATAAAAGTTTGGTTTACATACTATATGTGTGTGTACTGTGTATATTTATTATGTGTATATTTAAATACACACATATATAAGTATATATTTACAAATATTATTTATGTATATATTTGTAATTGTCTTATTTGTTTTAGTCATATTTTTGTATTTTGAATAAAACAATTTAGTTATTATTTCATATTTTTATTTTTGTCAAATTTACTATAAAATGGCCTCTACATTTAGTCAACGAAATTGCTAAATTCAACAAAATATTTCATACATTTTCATAAACCCAAAAATATTTTATATGCTATTTAAACATGAAACAACATTTAAAAACATGCACTGCCATTGAACATTTTGGGGTTGGTAGGATTTTTTGAATGTTTTTGGGAAAAAGTGTCTTATGCTCACCAAGGCTGCATTTATTTGATCAAAAGTATGCTAAAACAGTATTGTGAAATTTTACTGGATGCCGAAAACATTTCTTATCAATGTTTAAAACTGTTGTGTTGCCTAATATTTTTGTGGAAACTATGATGGATTTAGTTTTTCAGATTTTGATAAATTGAAGGTTAAAAAGCAGCAGAAATCCTTAGTAAAATTATTAATGTCTTAATGTCATCCTTTTTAATGCATCCTTGCTGAATAAAAGCAATTTCTTAAAAAAAAAAAGAATCTTACTGACTCCACACATTTGAACGGTGGTTTAGCTCAAAAATGAGTCAAAAATCATATATTGAGAATTTGAACCCTTTTTACCCCTCAGGCACTTGGGTCTCTGGATGAAGATGACCCCAATATATTGTTGGCTATTCAGCTGTCCCTACAGGAGTCCGGGCTGGCCTTGGACCCAGAGCCTCAGGATGTGCTCAGTAACGATGCCTCTGTAGGTGCCAGTGGTTCCTCTCTGCCCTCTAGACTGGATTCTGCACCCCATACAGCGGATCCCCCCCGAGCTTCCATGAGCAGCTCTGAGCTTCTGGAGCTGGGTGACAGCCTTATGAGACTGGGCAACATTACCAGCCACTATACACCCTTTAACATGAGTTCCTACCCTGATGCCTTTGGTAACGCATTCACCCCTAGTGACCCAGACTGCCTGGACCCTTCCACCAATGCCAACCTACTTGGCAACATTATGGCCTGGTTCCATGATATGAATCCACAGAGCATTGCACTGATTCCCTCAGCCACCTCAGATGCCAGTCCCGAGCCACCTGTTTTTGGAGAGGGACAACCTGCCAAAGCCCAGGACGAGGAGAATGCGGTGGGGAGTCCTGAACAGGGTTCCCTATCGCTAATGAAAGAGAGCACAGATGTGTTGGCATCGCAGCTTTTGGAGCTAGAATGTGTGGATGATGCACAACCTCCTGAAGCAGAGCCAGACTTGGAGGGTTCAGGCGACAGTGTAGATCTCTCCGGCGCAGTTTGTTCAGAGAGCAGTACTGATCGGGATGCGCAGGTAACCGAACTCTCCTTAGAGTGGGAGGAAGAAGTGCACCTAGTGTGAGGAAAAAGTCTAATTATGTTTACCAACTGAGTGCTCTTATCATGCCAAAACACTAAATAAAAACAGAATGGCTTATTCAGAAATGGAGAAGAGTGAACCAGCTGCATTGAGGTTAGACAGGACTTGTCCTGGTGAAAGAAACAAGAAATTGTGGTCAGCTTCAAGCTGATGAAAGTAGATGAGTGAAGAGTGGGTTTCAATCATTAATTGTATTTGTGTATGAATTTTTTTTGCACAGAAATAATAATTAATTAATATCTTAACACTTCGATTTTTTTTTTTTTTTTTTTACATTTAACATAACATTTAGAACCAACTACAATTGTATGTATGTAAAAATCAGTCCTGGTGGCCTTAGAAACATGAAATGGTTTAAGCCTAAAAGTTTATATGGAATTGGAAATTTGAACAGCTGAGTGACCCAAAAATGATTTAGCATTAAAAAGTTACACGCATTTTAGATCTGGAATGGGTTTCTGCATAAAAATGTATTGTTAGGCGGTATAAAAGGTCTTTATTTTGTATTTAAAAGCCATTATATGGAGATGGTTAGGGCACTAATTATGCTAATTGATCATTTTAGGGATGTTTATTTAGAATAATCTGGATTCATTAACATTAGAAAGACAGTCAGAACAAATGTACATGCCTACCCGTTGAGAGTAATCGGGTGGAAATTTTGTGAAAGAAGCATTTCTGTGCACATAAGAACACGGTTATAAGTGAATGTTGCAAAGTATTAAACTCACAATGAAATGGAAGTAGTGACAGGTATTTTATTCCATATTGTGGCATACATTAATCCGAGTGAAATGGATATTTGGAAAATACAAATGTTTAGGTGGCGACTTGGTTATATCCATTGTTGTTGATTGCAGTCGATTGTAAGAAAGAGGCGGGGTTTATGCGCGCTAAATGATTGGAGAAATGGACATACATCATAGGCAAGTCTGTCATTTTCAATAGAAGATCAACCTCGTTACAAGGTTTTCATTTGAAGCCGAGTGTGGCCACTTTGGCCAGCTCTTGAAATCTTGCTGTGGGTGCCACGAGAGAAAGCTCCATCTGTATTAGATTGGAAAGTCTTTTAAGTTCAAATGAACGGAAATTAAATGGATGAATTTTTGACATAGTTGTATCTTTCTGGAAAGGAAAAAGGAATGTTTACGTGCGGAAGAAAATACATGAAAGCATCAAACCCAATGTTTCTTGGCTCTTACAGTTACAATGAAACTGTGAAGCCATCATTAAGACCTGAACTTTTTGCCCTGTTTTGTTTTAATTCTACAGTTCTCCTATTTAGCAATGCCAATTTGTTGCTTTATTTAAAAACACAAATGTTTATTTTACGTCACATTTCATGCAAGTGCAGATTGCACAGTGCACATTTCATGTTAAAAATAAGGAGTGTTTTGAAATCTTCAAGCTGTTTGTTCTTCAACATTTTGTCCTGCATAAGACCTGGTTCGCTTCCAAAAGGTTACAATTAATGAAAATGTACGCTCTTGAAAATGCGAGGAATTTATTACCTTATCTATTGTGACTACTACACACAATACCTCTTATTATCCTCTGTTGTGTATTTCATTTGGGCTCATGAATAATGCATATATATGCATAAAGATACTTCACAAGTCTTCTGAAGCAATAGAGAGATAGCAACAGTGCTTTTTCGTTTGTGTGCCTAACTATTGTATATGTCACATTACTTAGTTATGCTCTTTAACAACAAAAACTTTTATTTTGTCTCTTATTTTATGTACGGCATTTGAGGCCAAATTAATAATCGGTTTAGCAATTATCAAACCTTTGCAGAAGGCCAATCACATCTCACTGACGAAACATACTGTGCAGTAACCAAGAGGCTTTTTAATGAATTTTCTAGGTTAAATACAATTTAAGATCTATAGACAGCATCTGTGGCATGCTATCGGTTACCACATCATTAGTTTGTAAAACAAAAGCAATGTCTTTAAAATGTAATCTTAAAGTGTAGTTAAACCAGAATATTTCTTTTACTGATGCATCATTTTTGGAAGGTTTTAGATGTGGGGGAGAGACCCTCCACTTTTTTCTTTTTTAATTTACTGTGCTCATCGGTGTGCCTTTTTTGTACTTTTTCTTATTTATATACATGTTGCCTAATTATGTTAGTGTTTGCTGTGTCAATCAAATCTCCTAAAATCAACCTTACATATTCATGAATTGCTAAAAATCAATTTCTATATTCCTTTGCTAAAAGTATGTTTCTTTTTTCAGATTGAATAATTTTTGCTTCATGTTGACAACAGCCTCGTGTTTTGTATTACACTGAACAGGTTTCCATGTTTTGATTGTCTTTTATGACATTACAGTTAGAAAGGTATGGGCCCTAGAGAGGTGTCTTTTATTGACGTTATGATAAAAGGGAAAAAGAAAGACTATATGTAGATTTGGCGATTTATAGTGGGTGTATTTAGGTTTGTTTGTTACTTTTTATTTAATTTTTTGCCAGAAAATTTTACAATGAAAGTGATGACCAGTTTTTACAAATCTGAAATTTCATTAAATCATCTTGTGTAACGACAAGTTTTTACATCCATTTTTCTCCTAACTTGGGTATTTATGGTGGTGGTATTTTTTATTTTCCTTTATTTTATTTTAGTACATTTTATTTGAAGAAAAGTGACCATTCACATTGCATTGTCATTTGCACTTTCATAGACTATACTTGATACATTCCCAGTTTTTATGATCTGTAGCCAATAAACCGAAAGTATTGGTAAAGGTTTTCTCGGATTAAAAAGTTTAAAGTGCAGTCCTGTTTTATTGTGGTTCATAAAAAAAAATAATGCAACAAACATTCTTTCATAAAATTGAATGACATGAAACCGTGAAATCCCCAGTAGCCCCCCCACTGCTTGACAGATTTGTTGACTTGATTTAAAATGCTCAATTTCTTCTCTTCTTGTTAGTTTTTTTGTTTTGTTTTTGGTAAGGTGAAATATACAGGACCCATTATTCATTGATTCATCACTTGATTTCAGCATCTAGTTTTTGTTGGCGATGAAAAGCAGAAAGTGTCTCTGTACGCAGTCTACCCCACACAACAGCGCTCCATTTGTACAGTTTTGGACGCATATTTGTATTTTTCTGCTTAGAAAATTTTACACATATACAATTTTTAATTATATTTTCAAGACATATGATTAAAATAATTGTACACTTGCATGAGACTATACAGACATAAGTCTTCTGACTATATTGAGCGGGTCCACTTATAGCGCCGCAACGTTTACATCACCACTGTCAAGCCATTACAACCATATACAAAACTGTTGTTAATCTATTTTTCCCCTTTATTTTATAGTCCAAACAGGTAATCCCAGATGATCTGCACGGTTACGCATCACCAAGTAGGCCTACAAATCTGAAAAAAAAGTCTCAACCAAAGGAAAGAGTAGACGACGCATTTTCAAACTGAAACATTTAAGTGCTTTTCATTCAGTAATCTGAATGATTACTGAATTACTTCACCTAGTAACCTGCACTTCTTGTGATCAGGGTGTCTATTATCAAACAGGAGATGTCACTAAAGTAATAGATGACCCAGTCCCAGACAGCAACATAGTGTTGGCCCAGATCCGGCCCACATCTGAAATCAATGCGTGCCGGTTTTGTCCAGCACCAGTACTGTGAGAAAAGCTCTGTGTTAACTTTGTTGATCTCAACTCTGTCCAGTCCTCAAGATCGATTTGATTCTAGAACATTTATTCTTGTCAAGCAATGCAGAAATGCTTTTTTGTTCCTTGCTGATGCGCTGGACTTCAAATATTGCATATGTAAATAGTTAATTAATTGTTAAAGGATGTTTACATTGACTTGGTAAACCTGAATATTGTGGGGACAGTCCATCATTACTAGTCATATATCCTGATATTTGTATTTGCATGATATTTATCATTGAACATGATATTTTACATTATATACATTTCTAACTCAAATGTGAAAAAATAATCCAGAACTCAGAGTTTGACAGTTAAATGCAGAAGCTGCAGTAGTACAACATAGAAGTCTACAATCTGAAATCAGAAAGTGTGAATACAAAGTTAATTTGCAACATCGGTTAATTTGTACACAGTGTTGTTATCTGATCAAGGTTCAAGGTTCTTTATTATTTGTCACATACACAATCATACAGGGTATAATCAGTAGTGAAATGTAGGTTACACATTTTCCAGTTCTGTGGGGAATGGGTCATCTTGAGCTTAGGTTGCCTGTTCTCCAGCTTTCAGTATCTTGCTCTTGTTGAAATGTGGCGAGTCTGTGCTGGTGTCCAAAAGATGTGCCTGAAACATCCAACCCTTGATTTAATTTTAGCTGAAGGTTGAAGTGAGCAGGAATGTACAGTATTTTTGGCCATATTTGATTGATTAAAGAATAATCTGTTCAATTAAATCTGTAAAATAATTTCTGTAACTCGCATTGCTTAAATTGATGATCGTGGAGATTATGTCTCCAGTGGCCATCTCATTATTGAGCATGTTTTGCAAGGAGGCAGTTTCCTTGACCTGGGTAATCTCCTGATCATGCTGCGTAATCTCCTCCACTGTAGCCCTGCAAGACATTGAAGATGCTACTACATTTGACTGAATATGTCTGTATCCACACATGCACCTGGAAAGAACCAGAGGAATGTATGTTTTCATTTTTTTCTACCTACTTTCGTAGTTCTCTGCAGTCAGGTTCTCTGTATAGCCACTCCTTAATGGCTTTTGATGCTTGATCTTGTTTATTTTCTTAACCACCACTTCCAGATGGATCATGTCTGCAGCTTCGAGTTTGGCATCCAGTGGCTAGTCCTGCTTATGCGTTAAAACATTAAAAGTTTTTAACTTTATGAACACAAACTAGATTTTCATGGAAGAATAGAAGTGTAACTTGAAAATAAAATGAAGGAATAAATTACTTGATAAACAGACATTTAAATGCTCATTGTTGATTTGTTTTATGTAACAGAAAAATAATTGAAAAAAAGAGACTTGTTGAAAAAATAGACCCCTAAAACTGATCAAATATATGCTCCAGCATATAGCGCAATTGCGCTTCAGGTTCAATCCCAGATTGTAGTTATTTTACTACTCTCACCCCCCACACACTTTCTGTCCTCTCTCCAACTGTACTATTTGAATCTGAAAAGCAAAAATAAAATCGTACGAATAACGATTGACTTTTTTGCGATTTGTAAACGATTACAAAATGTAAGTTAAATGTAACAATAAAATATCATATTCATTTTAAATGCAACATTTTGCATTAAAAACATTAGTCCAGTTGGCAACTGCTTAAATTTAGCCTGAATTTGATCAGTTTTTCATTTGAATGTATTATTTGTTACCAGGGTTATTGCTGTTAAAATATATATATATATATTTTTTTTTAAGTATTACATTTCAGCTAGTTGCCAAGACAAATGTTCTCATTTTCGTTTTGGTTCACAAACAAAAATTAATAAAGCGAATAATCAAAAAAATTAAGCGTAATACAAACTATATAGACATATTTACTAAAATTTATATTTCTGACGAAAACACAACAAAATAATAAAAAATCTTTAACTAAAAAAATATATATATGAACAAAACCTGTATTATTATATCTAAGATTAACTTACCATGCTAGAATGTACTTCATTTTAAACCTGATTTGTGACCGTTTAAAAATGCCTTAAAAGTGTCAATTTTAAAGTTGATTTGACATTTTTTATTTTTGATAATTGGTTCTTTGTTTTTCCCTCCATAGATGTTGTATTTATTTATAATGAAATTGTGAGTGGTCCTTCCCTGTGCATAGCTAAGCATGGTTAGCGGTGGGGGTTGCCAGGGTGTTTTTAAGGAGTTCTGGGTGGTTTTCTTAAGGCCTATTCACACTGCACTGACAGATGCCAATAATTGGCCTCAGACGTTCGTCGGGTTTTGTCTGATCAGTGTGCTACTGTTGGCGTTAATTGGCACTTATTGTTTGCAGATTGAATATGTTCAGTGTTTTTGGAGTCTTGGAATGTCTGAGAAATGATGTACTGTAATATGTGTCTAACTTTGCGATGTGAATTGGCTTTGAATGGTCCAAGTCAAAAGAGGAAACCTATTTCTGGTCCTTACCTTGAACAAGGCATTAACTGTTAGACGCTCTTGCTCAGCCTGCTGTTTCTGTGCTACAATTAAATTGCCTTGTATCCAAGCATCAAACATTGAAAGCATTAGGCCGCTAGATAGGATGAATGTAGAGAAGTACAGTAAGGTCCAAAACGTGTTTCCCATTTCATCTCTGGAAAACATGAGTAAGGTAACTGTGACTTAATGCTGGACATGGAAGAAAGCTTGTGAGTATTATGATGAATGTTTCTGGAAAGCAGTAAGTTGTACTCTTGTAGTATTTTATAGGTATCCATCCATGAGTCTTGGGTTATGCAGACAAACAAAGTGTAAAACGTTAAAGACAGATTCTCAAAGGCTGATGGAAGAGTAGTACCGAACATGTCGACCCCAGCAACAGTAAAAGCCTGAGAAACAATCAAAGCAAATACAACTTAAGTACTCAAATTGAGTAACAAAACCAACAAAGATTTAAAGTGCAAATATTTATACGTACAAGAATGGCAACCACACTAATAAAAAATATTATTCTCATCTCTGAGAAGGATTGCACAGTGTCTTTCAGTGTCATGTCCATTTCTTGCATGGAACAAATAAAATAAACCGGATCAGACGAATTGAACGCAGACATCTAAAAAGCCCAAATGAACTGGTGAGTATGCTTTGTGTGGAGTGTAATGTTATAACACGTGCTGTAGTAGTTAATTCTGCTGGTTATAGCTCTTTTTACAAGTACGGAAATAAAATATTATTTGTGTATTGTAGCTTTTAACAACTTTAACTTAAGAATTCCACACCTGAAAACTGTAAATGTGTCGGGATCACTGGTGACCCTGTGTCCCACAAAGAGAGCCAGGGTGATCAGGAGGTTCATGATGTTCCACCTGTCATTGAGAGACACTGTATCTGTAGTTTTTGAAAGCAACACCATGAAGTTGTGTTGAGAGATTTGTATGATGGGGTGTTCGGGTGCCACAAAGTAACGGGCTAAAGAAAATACTGACTACAAGGCACATTTCAACAAATTTAAATTAAATATCTTAAAATTGTTATCATTAAAAAAGTACATAAAAAAATGAATACAAATAAAACACCTACTGAAGCAATTACTTTCATGTTAGTTTTTTCTTACAGTATTCTATTATGGACTGTTTCTTAAAAAAGAGAAAGAGAAAAAAGGGGGAAAATACCCTCCAGAACATATTGAAGCCAATATACCACCTGACCAGAGTTTCCAGTACAAAGACCATCAGAAACATTTGTTCACATAAATATAACAAATCCATGTCTCTAAAAGAGGAAAGAAATGTGACATTATAGTTTTATATAAAACAAATTTACAGTATAAGTTCTAAACATGCAAGCCAATGGAAATGCACAAATAAAGGCATACTCTAACTCACCTGTGAAATTAATGTGATTGTTTGGAGGACTGCTATTATGGAGTCGCCTACAACACAGCTTATTATCAGGAAACGGAAGAAGAGCTTCAAGTAGTTTTTCTATATATCCAAACAGAGAGCTCGCAATCACTCACTGTCTTTTAGCTACCTGCTTTTAATAGTGAACTGCCTACTAGTCAGCCCTGCTGAAAAACAAATCGAAACCATCACAGAAATGTTTGTTTTCCACTACAAATACCATTACAAACCACCAACTTTTAACCATTAAAAATTATTATCTTTTATTATTAGAGTGTTTTGTTATACTTTATTATTATTAGAGTGTTTTGGGACATATTACATTACAATTTAGTGGTTTTAAGCCCCCAATAGAAGGCAACTAATTACCAGTAGAAACCCACAGCATCCATTACAGTTTCCATTAAAGCCAATACCACTTCTATTATAACCAGTAAAACCATTACACATTTTGTGATGGTGTGGTGTCTATTGTTTTGTTTTCATCAGGGAGTAAGCAAACTGTTACAGCTATTTTACAGCGCTGTTTTAGTACAGAAAAAACTGTAAAAGGACCTTTTGTCCTTCGATATCAGTATTTTTGTGCTGAAACTCCAGTCTTCGCTGACGCTCGCTACGCCTGACGACGTGTTCAGTAAAACACATATCTAACTAGCTTTTCATGACTGTTAGAATATAATTCAGAGATGTAATATCAACAACATCTTGTTTGTAAAAACAGTTCACTGTGATTGACTGTACCAGATCGGGATGTACCCTGTTGTCCATTTCGGCGATTGCAGACAGAAAGATACCTACGTTATTTTCTGTCTCGCACGTGACAAATAAACGAAACGTCCGTTTTAAATGGTTAGCTTTTAAAACGCTTCAGAACGTCATCCTTGAATGAATCGTATTTGAAAAAATCGGTTGAATGAACGAGTGACTCGTTCATAAAGACAGCATGGAACAAACAGACGAGGGGAGTGAAATAAATAAGCTTAAAACAAATAACCAAACTAGGGAAAACATGCTAGTAACCTATTCTTATTTACTGGACTGGACCATAACTTGATGCAGGGGTTTTAAAGCTGTCATGGTGACTCCTAAAGGACCACAAGAGTAGGGTACATAGAAAACAGTGAAAAATGTATACATAAATACACAAATACATAATGTAATAAATACATTAGATTAAAACGATTCAAATAAATTAAAAATATGTAAAAATATACACCATAAATGCATTCACAGGCTACTATATTGTGAGAATGTAAATAATGCAACGTAATGATAAATAATGTAATGCAATAATAAAATGAAACTGAATATTTTTCAAATACTATTTTACACATAATATTCATTTTCACAGTATAAAATAGGGGGTTCTACATATAAATAGCTGTCTTCAAGGAAGGATCTGTTTCTATTGGTAAGTAGTACTAAAAAGTAAGATGTAAGTACAAACCAACCTCATTTACAAAGCTAATTTTTAGTGGCGCAGTGTTAGTTTAAATAAAGGTATACAAATTTGTATGTATCAGTATGATAATCTACTCTCCCTGCTTAGTTATAGAGAAACAAGTAACAAACAATATCACATTTTGTCACTTCGTTTCTTCTTCACTCAGCATGTATACAGATAGATATTAATTACTGAATGGTTTGTCTTAATCTGATCATGGCTTATGGCTGATGTGATATATTTTTAACATGTCTGTATTTTGTAGCAATCAAAAGAGAAGTGCTATCCTCTAAAATGGAAATAAACATGAAAAAACATTTCTGTTATAATATTTTGGGAGGTTGGTTATTTTTATGTATGCATTTATTTATTTATTGTTCCTTGACTTCTCTATGAAGTGTTTTAGTCAGTAGTTGCCTTTAAGAATCAATTACTTAACATTATTTAATGTCCTAAGTAGCCTATCACAAACTAATTATACTGTTACAGCATTTATAGCATCTAGATTAAAGCTAATATGTACTGTTTTTCATCTCATATTCACTACCTACTGTTAATCTTTAAATTTAAAATGTTTATTTTTATAACATATAAATTAAATTAAACTACATGCATACAAATGCTGTTCATTGTTAGTTCATGATAATGATTCCAGTGTTTACAAAGCAAACATTATTGTGTTGTTAATATTTCAACATTGAACAATAGAAGAGACTTAACTGTTAGACAACAAATCATAGACATTTTAATTTAGTTGGCTTTTACAATGTTTAACTTCTGTCCAATGTGTCACAGCCATCAGCTGCTGTGCCCATGACAGCCACCAGAAGGCACTCTCCTGGAACATTGTTGGTTTGTTTTGGACTTCAGTTCCCATTACCCCTTGCACTGATTGTTTAATTATCATCAGCTGTTTTCACTTAAACTATTAGCCATGCTATACTCTGATATATACCATGCTCACTTGCCTTATGTCCTAATGTTCATATATCCACTCTATCTCCCCTAAATAGAACTGAAAAGTACTAATATCACATAGAATTTAGGATGGATAGTATGCACATTGGGAGACAGGCTTAGTGTTTTTTTTGTTGTTGGAGAATTGCACCTGTTATCTTGTGTTTTCTATTACCCTGTGTGGATTACCTTTTGCCGGTGTTTTCAGTAGCCCTTCACTGCAGAACAAAGATCCAGGGGGCGGGGTTGGATCCACATCTAGGGGATTGGTAGGTTTAAGAGTGAAGATGGGTGGTTTAGGGATCAAGGGGTGGAGACTTAGATTATCTGTTAAAATTATTAATTTCTGTCCAATCTGGCCTCTTAAAAGTGATCAGGATTTTTATTCTATTATCTTTTCATTTTCAGGGACAGGAGGAGAGTTTGGAAACTTGTTAGGAAGCAGTCAGTATTTAATATGTGCCACTCGTGTTGATGTATTTACTGCTTCTCTCCTGAGCTGCTCATATAGTTCCGAGTTCAGCTCACTGTTATGACATCATAATGAAGATTCCGTTCTGGCAGCTCAAAACTGCTGTTCTGACTAATTTTCTTCTGTTGGTGTGTTAGGAGTGAAAAGATCGAAAGCTACTTTCGTGACTTTCTGCAGATATTGACGACAAATACTGAATTCACTTGCAGCATCCAGTGTCCACAATGGCACTGTTTAGCAGTGTATTTAGACAACGTTTTGAGCGTTTTGCTCACTTCTTGCGCAGAAGGGAGAGTCCTTTGAGTGCACAGCAATGTGCAGCGCAAGAACGGGCGGCACTAGAGAAACTTCCAGAGGCACCGTTGACGAAGGCGGGTGAGACAGAGGCCTTCGACTTCACTGCCAAAAACAGGAAGTGCAGGAGGAGACGCCGCCAGGTAACTTACTTGAGAAGTACCATCTTTCACTGGGACAAAATTCGATTTAGAAGCTATTTTTACTCTGTAATTACTAGTAAAGTTCTCAATTAATTACAAAGAAACATCAACACATTGAATTAAATGTGAAATTTGGAAAACAGAAAGACTGAAATAGTATTGTCTTGTATAATTTATTACTGTAATCTATATTCACAAACTTAAGACATAATTTTTACAGAATGGAGATAAAGAGAAGGAAAGAAAGGTGAAGAAGGAGAGAAAGATGAATGAGGGAGGAAGTCATAAAGACAAGGCTGAAAAAGAGCTTAGCCTTGAGAAGTTAAAGGAAAGAAGACATGTTCCCCAGAAAAAAAGAGAGTATGCCAAATTAAGAGAAAATTTGATGGAGGGAGGAAGTGAGCATAGAGAGGCTGGAGAAAAGAAAAAGAAGAAGAGAAAACTGAAGGAACAAAAGACCACTGGGCCTACTCCACTTCTTGTGGAGGTCAAACCTCAGCAAACTCTAATCAGTTCTCCAGTGAGATCTTCCTTCTTGACGCCAATAGAAGGAGAACTTCCAGTGTTTCCAAGTGTCTCTGAAGACTTTCGTCTACCAGCTGCTCGCTTCAAGCCCCTGCCGCCAGTGACCAAACCACCCATACATCCTCAAAAGCCAGCTTCTGCACCAGAGGAAGTGTCCTTGCCATGTTCTCCTCTTCAAGTGGATCGTCCCAAACTGTTGGCAGTTCCTCCACGCCCCACTCCAGCACCTGATGAACTCTTTTCCCTCCGACGGTCCCAAGTGAGTCTTCTCAAACAACTGGTGGTGGTTCCTCAGAGCTCCACTCCTGAATCTGATGAAGTTGTTGATCTGCAATGTTCTTCAACTCAAGTGTGTCCTCCCAGCCCGGTGAAGCCTCAGCCGTCCACTTTTTCCCTGTTTGATCCGTCTCCACAACTCATGCTCATCGACATAGAGGATGAGGAGACTGAGTATGTGGAGTACACAGGGAAGACCATTCGGGCCTGTGACTTACCCAAGTCTGAACCCCCGCGACCGCTGGAGGCTGAACTGAAACCGAGAAAGATGATTGCTTGGTTGAAGAGTGATAGCGAGGTGCTGGAGGATGTGTGGGCGAGTGAAGTGGTGGAGGTCCAGGGATTTGAGGAAGTGAAAGACAACCCTGATGAAATGGGAGACTCCAAGGCCATAGAAGGGCATTTGGATGACGTCTCTCAGAAAAAGGAGTTGGATGAGCACATGAAGTTGTTCTGTGTAACCTCTCCTGAAGGTCTCAAAAATGAGACCCAGCACAATGTGAATATCCAGCAAGAGCCAAAGAGCAAAAGAAAAGGGCCACTTTTTCTGTTCACCTGGGCAGAAGAGAAGGCCAAGAAAATGAAGGAGAAGAAATTATGGAAGGAGAAGAAGCGGAGAGAAAAAGAGTTGCTGCTTGAACGCTACAAGAATGATCCAAAACTGAAACACTTGTTGATCAACAAGCACAACCGCCACTACTGCTCCTCTGAATGAAGACCATTGTCCCATCCTAAAACACCCTCTTCCCCTTTAACCTACTGCACAAATCTGTGTACAAATAAAAAAACTGTGCAAACTAAAAGTTGAAAGATCCATACAAGTTTCCTAACTATTAAAACATAAAAACACTTGTCAAATGTTAAAATGTTTAATAAGAAAACATATTTGAATTGATTTTCAACCTTTTTGAATTACCATTTTTTAACTATGTACAGCCACAGAACATGAATGATTAATAATAATAATAATAATTCATTACATTTATATAGCACTTTTCTAGGCACTTTACATAGAAGGGGGGAATCTCCTCAATCACCACACATGTGCAGCATCCACCTGGATGATGCGACGGCAGCCATAGTGCACCAGAACTCCCACCACACACCAGCTTATTGGTGGAGAGGAGACAGAGTGATGCAGCCAATCAGTCTGTGGGGATGATTAGGAAGCCATGATGGTCAGAGGCCAGTGGGCTAGTTTGGCCAGGATGCCGGGGTTACACCCCTACTCTTTTTAAGGACATCCTGGGATTTTTAATGACCACAGAGAGTCAGGACCTCGGTTTAACATCTCATCTGAAAGACTGTGCTTGTTGACAGTATAGTGTCCCCGTCACTATATTGGGGCATTAGGACCCACACAGACCGCAGGGTGAGCACCCCCTGCTGGCCTCACTAACACCTCTTCCAGCAGCAACCTAGTTTCCCCAGGAGGTCTCCCATCCAGGTACTGACCAGGCTCAACCCTGCTTAGCTACAGTGGGCAACCGGTCTTGGGCTACAGGGTGATATGGCTGCTTGGGCTACAGGGTGATGTGGCTTCATCTCAGATCACAACATTGAACATCAACACTAGAGACCCCCTTTGTGGATATTTGGAGCATTTATTCCCTAAGAATACATTTATATTTAGACTACATTTAAATGTATTCATTTAGCCAGTGGTGGAAAGAGAACTGAAATGTTTTGCTTAATTACAAGTACTGTTACATTTCTGAAATATTACTCAATTACAAGTAAAAGTACTGGTCAAAACAGTACTTAAGTAAAAGTACAAAGTACTCCGCTCAAAAATCACTCAGAGTACTAGTTACTTTTTAGCCGGCGTTATGTAGTGATTTACCAAACAACATTCATTCATATCAAAGTTCTATGTGGATAATGATACGAGTTATCGGATAAGCATGTTATAAACTTCTGAAACATTGGTGTTTCATATTTTAGAACAGTCGTTGCAATTTATGAAAGAAATCAAGTAAATCTCTATATCGGTAAAATCAAATGTAACCCCCTTTGTAATCCTTAACATTTTCATATGTACCTGTAATTTAATTACACATTTTTTTCTTAACTGTAACGAGTTAGAATAACTTTTGTTTTGTAATTAAATTACGTAATTCCGTTACATGTAACTAGTTACTCCCCAACAGTTTAACTATCGTATCAACTATCGTAGCGTATGTTTTGATGTGTCTGTTAGCTATAATTGCTAAGTGTTGTCTCAATGCTGTCATAGAAACAGATTCAGCACATCTGTAAACTAATGCCATTCTACTGAACGCATTAAAGACCCAGTACACTATTATCTGCATGCTGATGATATACAGGTTTTGGTCGAAATGATGGTCAAATACAATGACAGGGAAAACATGTCAAGACCTGAGCAGGGAAAAGAAAATCCAAATAAAGCATTTAAGACTGATAGGAAATGAAGATGTTTAGCTAAGAGTAATTACAGTTAGTAGAAGTAAAAAACAAACAAAAAAAAACTCACTTTAACGATATGATATTTAATAAAAAGTTAAATTGTATTTTGTCAGCTTTTGCAATGAAGCAAATGATGAACTTCACAGAGATGACATGATGGCGACGGTGCTCCTACTTCCTTCCCGGGTTTCGGCACCAGTGTAATAAAGTTCGTAGCAAGGAAGAAAGAGGACAAGATTGGCTTGTGGAGATTCGCGTGGTTTATTCAGTCTAATCAGCAGTGGCGGCTGGTGCTAAAAAAATTTGTGGGGGCGTAAACAAACTGAAAGTACAGGCGATCTGGTCCAAGCTCCTTGATTCTTTTTTTTTCTTCATCCGAACGCCTTGTAAATGGGTATTTTTGTAAAGATAAAACCGAATTTTCTATCATCGCGAGATATTGCGCTTGCTTCCACATTAATTAGTACCTGTCTGTCAACTGACCAGCTACTGCTGAGTGGAATGAGAGTCGTTGAGAACGGTCCAATCACATGAGGCCAAACATATAAAAACAATATTGATTCGCTCTAACAACAGAGGCAGAGCCTTGCGCCCCAAGGACAATTTGAAACAAGCCAATTAGAGCTTAGCCTCAAATCACATGCTTTTGAAAAGTTTGTGTACCTACACATACACTCATTAGTCAGGCGTCCCTCACACAAATATGAAAGAAATGTAGTTTAGATTTTTTGATTTTCAATAAATTATAATATAACTAACAGTAGAATACTATGACTAAACGATTTTATTTAGTTCATATTTGCGATATATTTTTTACTTATTCTTAACATGTTAAAGGGGGCTAACTTGAAGGGGGGCGGTGCCCCAGCGCCCCCTATTGACCAGCCGCCAATGCTAATCAAAATCATAAAACAAAAAGTTGGGTTCTCCGCGCCTTCCCTCTTGTACAACTCGCACAGTTGCTCAGTTCCTGAGATTTTTCCAGCTTCCAGTTTTGACCACACACTCGAGTCTCCATCCCCGTCTCTCTCTCCCTCTCCACGTTCTCTGGTCGCTCTTTATCTAGTATCTCCATGCCAATTACTGCAATCAGACACAGGTGTTCCTCATTTTGCACTTGACCTACTTATTCACCACTCGTCTCCTGAGCCTCTCTCCCGCTGCAGACTTTACTGAACCATGCCCCCTCGCCACACACACATATGTAACGGAGTTTATGTAATGTTTGTTAAATTCTTGCATAAATTGGGAGAACTCGCCATTGGTTGTTCACTGTTGCAATCGCATTCGGACATTAGGGGGCGGTGCCACGTAATCTCCAGCAGACATGCAGGATATCTCATGTCGCATCGATATTGCTCTGTCTTAAAAACTAAGTTTTGATTATTTTCAAGCAAAAAGCTGAACAGTTATGCTACACAAAAAAGATGGGGGAAATGAGCCGGTACACTCGTAAAAATATGTCAGCGCGGATTTAGAACGCCGTTGCCTAGCATCCATCTAGCGAATCTCCGCTCTCTACCCAACAAAAGGACGAACTCCTTCTGCTCTCCCGGATAAATAAGGATTTCTCAAACTCTACTGCTCTGTGTTTCACGGAAACCTGGCTGAATGATGTCATACTGGACAGCACGTTACATCTGTCGAATTTCCAGCTGATGAGATCTGATCGTGATGCAAAATTAACGTGGAAATTGCGCTGTGGTGGAACGTGCTTTTACATCAATGAGAGGTGGTGTACAGATGTAACTGTATTAAAGTAGATGTGCTGTTCAGATCTAGAAATGCTCTTCATTAACTGCAAGCCTGTTATACAGCGATAAAAGATGCATACCACTCTGTCCCACGAGCAGCTTTAGGACTATCTGATCACTGTTTGGTTCATCTTATACCAACCTACAGGCAGAAATTAAAATCTGCTAAACCTGTTGTGGCGAGGGGGGCATGGTTCAGTGAAGTCTGCAGCGGGAGAAAGACTCAGGAGACAGAGGTAAGTGGGTCAAGTGCAAAATGAGGAACACCTGTGTCTGATTGCAGTAATTGGCGTGGAGAGACCAAATAAAGCCACCGTGGAGCGGGAATTCGAAGAGAGACGGAGTGGAGACTCGGGCGCATGGTCTGTGTACGGGAGACAGCCAGAACGAATACAGAGAGTGAACGCTGAGACAACCGAGAGAGTTGATGTACCGAGGACGCGCAGAGAGCACTTGTTTAAGTTTATCTGTGTACAATAAATTACCCGAGTCTTCACGAGCCAACCCTGTCCGCTTCCTTCCTTCTTACGAACTTTGTTACACCTGTATTAAGAACTTTTAAAAGATGGATGAATGAAGCAGAGCAAGATTTAAAAGCTTGTTTTGGCTTCACTGATTGGAGTGTTTTTGAGGCTGCTGCAAACGATCTGGGCGAGCTCACAGAGACTGTAACATCTTGTATCAGTTTCTATGAGGATATGTGCATTCCTACCAGGACTCATTTAACCTACAACAATGACAAACCATGGTTCACTGCAAAACTCTGTCAGGCCAAAGAAGATGCTTACAGAAAGGGGGATATAGTCTAGTATATACATGCCAAATACACACTGGAAAAGGAGATCAGGGTGGCTAAGGGGAATTATTCTGGCAAGTTAAGGAACCAATTCTCTTCTAGTGATTCTGCTTCAGTGTGGAAAGTGTTGAAAGACATTACAAATTACAAGACACCATCCCCCAGCACTCTGGATAATCAACAACTGGCAGACAAATTTAATGAGTTTTACTGTAGGTTTGGAAAAACACCCCACACCCACCCTGAACACCTCTCCACACAACCATTAACACCACCAGCAACCCCCCTCTCCTGCACACCTGCACTAAAAATAAGTGAAGATGACATGCGACAGGTCTTCAGAGGAAACAAAAGAAGGAAAGCATCAGGACCAGACAGTGTGTCACCAGCCTGCATTAAAACCTGTGCTGACCAGCTGGCCCCCATCTTCACAAAGATCTTTAACAGATCACTGGAGCTGTGTGAAGTCCCCTCATGTTTCAAATGCTCCACCATCATCCCCGTCCTAAGAAACCCCATATTACTGGACTTAATGACTACAGACCTGTGGCTCTAATGTCTGTGGTCATGAAATAATTTTAAAGGTTTTGGTTTATCTGAAGGCCTTCACTGGACCCCCTGCAGTTTGCCTACAGAGAAAACGGGTCTGTGGATGATGCGGTCAACATGGGACTGCACTTCATCCTGCAGCATCTGGACAGACCAGGGACTTATGTGAGGATCCTGTTTGTAGACTTGAGCTCCGCTTTTAACACCATCATCACGGACATCCTTCAGAATAAACTGACAGAGCTCTCCGGTCCCACCTCCACCTGTCAGTGGATCACCAGCTTCCTGACAGACAGGCAGCAGGTAGTGAGGCTGGGACAATTCTCATCCAGCACCGTATGATCAGCACTGGAGCTACTAAGGGCTGTGTTCTCTCCCCACTGCTCTTCTCCCTGTATATGAATGACCACACATCTAAAGACCCCTCTGTCAAGCTCCTGAAGTTTGCAGATGACACCACACTGATCGGCCTCATTCAGGACGGTGACAAGTCTGCTTACAGACAGGAGGTTAAGGAGCTGGCTGTCTCGTGTAGTCTTAACAGCCTGGAGCTTAACATGTTTAAAACAGTGGAGATGATCGTGGACTTCAGGAGAAACCCCCCCACTCACCATCATGAACAGCACTGTGACTGCAGTGGAGTCATCCAGATTCCTGGGCACCACAATTTATCAGGACCTGAAGTGGTCTAATCATAGACATGTTAGGTCATGACTGAACAACAGATACTAATAAATCAAAAACTAGAGTCAACTTTACATATTTTCCGATACACAGCACTCAGAAATAAAGGTACAAAAGCTGTCACTGTAGCAGTACCTCTTCAAAAGGTACACATTTTTGGTTACTATAGTTGGAAAGGGAAAGGGTCCATGCATATTAGTATCCAAAATCTTTTTTGTAGCTTTTAATTGTAATACAGGTATATCTAAAAAAATGTAATATGGTGAAAAAGTTATTTTTTTCATGTAACTTATTTCAAAAAGTGAAACTTTCATATATTTTAGATTCATTACATGACTACATGACGCAAAAACTTTGTTTTAATATAGATGATTAGAGCTTACAGCTAATGAAAGTCAAAAATCAGTATCTCAAAATATTAGAATATTTATTTTTGAGCATGGGCGTAGAAATAGGGAGGGGGGAGGGCTACTATAAAAACTGTCTCTAGAAATAATTTATCAAATAATTAAATATATGTATATGTATTCATCATTTCAGACGCATGTGAAACGTCATGTAATTTATATTACATAACAAGTTAAAGTAAATACGTTCGAAAACTGCGTGCTAAAGGACACGCATTTAATACATGAGCGAAATGTAGTACACTCACTGTACGAGAAGCGCAGGCGCGTTTAGAACAACTCACAGGTATTGCACCCAATTCAAGACAGCAGTCCAAAACAGTTAATATAAAAGCCCACTTCAGGAATTAACAAAGGTCCATCGATGAGTTTGAAGTGGTGTTTGTTTGACAAAACAGAGCAAACCGAAAAAGAAAGCGTGATCTATGGCTATTATTAGCTCCTATATATATATATATATATATATATATATATATATATATATAAAGCATACAGACAGAAAGACAGACGTTGTGCGGAAAGATGCACAATCTTTCAGCCTAGGAATTTCAGCTTTAGCCTATTAACAAAAATATTTTAATAGTTTTAGTTAACTTTAATAATCTTACATGAATGGCAAAACATCCATATAATTCCAGTACAATTTCAATTTTCCAACTGTTTTAAGCCACGATATTTACAAATGATTTAATGCCGGTCTGGGGTGCATTTCCCAAAAGCATCGTTAGCTATGGTCATTAGTTCCATTGAACTCAACTGATAAGATGGAATTGGGACTGTAGTTGCTTTTGGGAAACGCACCCAGGAGTATCACAGTCATCTAGGCCACTTCAAAAACCTAGCTGTTGCAAAGATAATTTACATTACTTTTAAGAATAAGGACAGAAATATTGGCAAAGTGAGAACAATGTTGGTTTGGCCTATATATTTTGTGTGTAAATTCTCCACTTTATATCGGCTTCATATTTGTATAAGCACTTCTGCCATGTTGCACCTTCTTTTTTCTTCCTTCTCATCCTCTTCTTTCTGTCTCCTTACTTCCGTTTCCTGTCTAATCTCTCTCTTATATGTTGTTGGTTCATTAATATTCAACATACTATTAGCATACTTAGCAGAAATGCTAATTTAAACAGTAGTATCTATTTAGTTTATATTTTTGATCTAAATCGTTAGTAACTAAAAATAACTACTAGTTCTAATTTTTTTAACAAGTAAAGTATAATTAAGTACTAGTCACTATTGGAATAAGTAGTATCTACAGTTTCTAGTTGCATTACAACTTTTATTTGTGTAATGAAATACAGTAAAGTTATCATTTAAATAAACATATTATATTGCATTTAGGTGTCACAAAACTAGAATATATATTTGGTTTGAAATGTTGTGTTAAATTTGAAACAAAATCGGTCATTTTAAAGAGCTTTGAAGTGATTCATTCTTAAGAGGAGAAATAAAAACCTAACATGTAGTTTTGGAATATGGTCGAAGGCTTGGATAACAATTGTCATGCAAATTTGACTAGGCTGTCCAATGAATAAAGTGCGCTAAAACTGAAGGAGGTACACATCATCAAAGGGAGGGTGAGTAAGCTAGAAGTTGCGCTTCCTCGACAGCGAGGAGACCGCGTGTACGGCAGACGACTTTCCCAAACTTCATTTCAGTCTCCGACTATGATATGGACAGGCTTCAGTGGAAACGTCCATATCCTGCCCCACTTCATTTATGGCACAGAAGATGTCACAGTTGTTCCTGAAATGACAGCTCCGTAAATAAAATCAACATGGGAAAACTGCAGTCGAAACCTGGTAAGACACTTACCAGCGAATAACGGACGCTAAAACATATCAAGCGACTTTATTCTCATTCTTGTTGATTTTTTCCCTAGCATGTAAACGGAGAGAAAATCCAGAGGGTAAGGCGATGCATAACTTCATTATCCATAGGCTATACATAAGAAAAGGTTATTAAATGGACATTTGTGTTGTATTAGGAGATGTTTACAAGGAGGCTGAGTGTATTGGTGAAGTGGATAGAAACAAACAGGTAAGGTGACAATTTGTAATGTTCAGGGCAGATTTCAGTTAACTGTCAGTCTACATCTACATGTATATAAGTGCATATTTAAGGGTTAAACATGTAAAGTGTTAATTGGTTGAGGAGTACAACTTTTATTTATAACACTTCATCCAAACTTATATTAAACCATTATGAAACATTACTATATTATATAGATTAATTCTTAACTAGTAGACTAAATGTATAGTCATTGTACACTGTATGTTGTAATGTACATGAAACAGACTACTGATCTGTTTAATATTATGCAATGTTTTGCTTATTAAAATAAACAATGTTCCTATAAAACTCTTTCATTTGTACATTATGTAACCAATACATTAGATTTATCTTTATTTTGATCACTTAATGTCTGGTGCCAAATTCTAAAATACCAATAGCCTTTTTAGATGTGTGATTGTAATATATTATTTAATAGACAAGCTGCAAGCATTCCTATTGTTTAATTCCCTGGGATCTAAACAAAAATATGTACCTAGCTTGCACTGTTAGGTGAAGTGAAGAAATGAAAATGCGAGTCAACCCAAATCAACATAAATTGTCTTTATCATTTCCACACATTAAACTACTACGATTTTGAGAACAACCAGGTACCGAACGCCTTTCTCCGTATAACACTGTACCCTTAGCATTGTATTTAAATGGTGTTGGGTCTCTTCCCTCTTTTTCCTTTCCTCTCATTCTCTCAGCAGAGCCTGGAGCCTTCATCACTGTGTGAAATGCATATGGCCGGCTGCCAGAACAGCAGGGTATTTGAGCGCAGCACCACCACACATCTGTTATTGGTTTTGAAAACAGAGGGAGGCTGTGATGGGAAAATGGGGGAAGTGGTTGGAGGAGGGAAAGGAGTTGTAGTTGGTGGGAGGAGTTCTATGATGAAGGCTGCTGCAAAATGTGGATGAGCGGTTTGGCTAAAGGCCTTGGATTGTTGTGGTGATGCTATGTGCATCAAATGTCTAATTCAGAGATCAGGGTTGGTGGTTAAGACCAAGGAAACATACAACACAGTGAAGTTAGTGTTGCTGTTTTCAGATGTACAATGTTGAACAGTTTCTTGGATTTTTGTAGCATTTTTTATTTTTACGTTTTAAAGATGTACAGTGGAGATGATTGATGATGACCATATCTCACTTAAGATGTAACCTATATAAGAAAAGAGCAGGGCTTAGAATGCTATAAATGGTTTGATAAATCAGTTTTCAAGGTAGGGTAGCTGTAGTAGCTGAAAACATTTAATGCTCACTAAGAATGCTACATCAAGTTGATTAATGTGGAAAGCAAGTTTTGATATAGCAAAGAATATAACATTATTTGCTAGTAGCATGGTCATGGGTGCAATCACAGGGAAAGCGCATAATGCAACCTGTTCATGTTCAGCCTCTTCAATCACAGATGGTTAATCTAGACCTTAGTCAAATAGTGTCCTATTTAATTTTTGACAGAACTGAAAACAAAACTGTGCGAAGTACTGTGTACAATAAAACAGTTTTGAAAGTTCATGCGATTTAGGACATTTATGCAGTGCATGCCACTGTAAGTCTCATTCTATTGTGCAAGCTGAAAATGAAGAAATAGTACTTGCATTCTTTGAATTACATGTGGTTTTACTTACTGTCACTAAGTGAGAAATTTTAAGTAACGTGAAGTGACACATTTTAAGTAATTTGTTTGATTCCAATTTAGAAAGCATGTCACCATCAGTTGACAAAAATGTTCATATCTGCAGTACACCGCAGATACGCGATACACTAAGGTACAAAAGCTACAAGCTATATCTTTGTACCTTATTTACCACTAAATGATACATATTAGTAGCTTAAGGTTGTATTGTATTAATATTTAAAAATACATATTAGTACCTAAAGTTTAAACATGAATACATTTTAAGAGGGTATTGCCCCTGAGAGTGTACATCACATTCAAAATAGTCTCAAATATAACATGAAATTATAAAAATACATTGGCCAAATCTTATTAATTTCAGTTTTACAATACACACAGAATGTATTTGAACTAAATCAGTCTTTGACTTTAAATGACGCATGTGTATGTTTTCTGTCTCCAGTGTGTTTCGGGTCTAATTAGTTTTTTTCATGGCAGGATCCTGCAGTGTGGATCATAAAGCCAGGGACACTTGGAAAGTTTTGGTCTCAGAGGGCTCAAAGGATTCTGTGTTTGTTTGGAAAGGCTGGAAGAATCCTTTCTTTCACACTTTTTTCCTATCTGTCCCACTTCAAAGGACATAAGGAAGGAAGCGTGTGCTGGAGGCAGTGATCCATGTCTGTTTAGAATACGGTGCATAGGATGACTGCTGCGTTTTATTAAATTATTTTATATGAGCAAACTCGTTAAGTGTTATTACTTAAGTCTGTTTATTGCCAATACTCAACATTTGTTGGATGGATCAGTAAAACCCTAAAATGAAGTATCAAAAATAAATAAAAAGGGATAAAGGGAATGAAAATACACGTTGCGAAGTAACAGATAAACAGATTCTGTCCTGTTCTATTGACCTTCAACGTCCATGTGTTTATATTTATCTGATAGAAAAACAAGGGCAGCTTTCGTCAGCTAGCACAAATGGTTTGCCTAGACATGCCTGGAGAGTGTAGCTATAACACAATGGTATAAGCATGATGTGTGGTTTATATTAGATTAGTGTTTTTTATAATACGTAGTAAGGACCAAATATAAAATTCGGACATCATTTACACATCATCAAGTTGTTCCAAACGTGTATGAATTTCTGCTTTTCTGAACACAAAAAATATACTTTGAAGAATGTTGGTAATCAAACCATTTCTGGTCCGTATAAACTTCCATAGTAGTTTTTTTACATACTATAGAAGTCAACGGCTACCAGAAACTGTTTGGTTATCCACATTCTTCAAAATGATGACATCATTTATTTTTTTTGAGTGAAATATCCCTTTAAGTACTTGTATGCTATTAGTCTATTCTAATAAAATCAAGTTTGGGTAAGAAAGGAATACTACAACTGTAAGCCAAGGTTCAAGGTTTCTTTATTTGTCACATAATAAATTATACAGGGTATAATCAGAAGTGAAATGTAAGTGAAATCAGGTCCGCTCAGTGGACAGTGCAAAAGAATAAAAATTTAAAATAAAAAATTATATACAAATAACACAACTCAAGAGCATATATATGGTAAAAAAAAAAATTAAGAGTAAAATGTGCAATGGAATAAAAAGTGCAAAACAATAAGATGTGCAAAAAAACAGTGTACTGGGACTTAATAAATAGTAATATGAACAAGAGGGATGTGCAAGAGGGATGTGCAAACGGGTTGTACAGGATATGTACACAAAGCAGCAATACGGGTGATGAGAATATGGATGTTTTACAGTTAACAATCTTGTAAGTTTATGAGACTGGGTTTGTGTTAAGGAGTTTATGAGTTTATGAGACTGGGTTTGTGTTAAGGAGCCTGATGGCCTGAGGGAAGAAGCTCCTCCTCAGTCTCTCAGTTTTTGCCATCATGCTCCTGAAGTGCTTGCCAGATGGCAGTAAACAGAAAAGATGGTGAGTTGAGTCTTTGAGGATTTTAGCAGCCCTGCTTTTACAGCTTTTGAAGTAGATGTCCTGCAGAGAGGACCAAGCCATTATGCAGTTCTGGCTTGAATGATTGCCCATCTAAACTTGGAAGGCATAGAGATGCTGGATTGCATTTGAGTTTATTCCAAGACCATGAAAGATTAAATCAATCACATCCAGCCTCAAAATGTTTAGCAAATGGTGTTAGATATACTAGTACCTTGAGCGCGATCATACTCCAACCCAAATGGTATGTTGTTTCTCTCCCTCTCTCTCACCATGTAATTAGGGTTCTATCTAGGTGTTTGGTGACAGGAAGTGAGAGGAAACAAAGCCAGGTACTGTTCTGAACCTTGTGAGAGGGCACAGACAGCAGTGTGAGTGGGTGGTGAAGAGGAACTGGAGTTGGGATAGGGGGTGTCTGGCCCAGTAACACCCGGCTCAGGGCAGGAAAAAACCTCCAAGCTGGTAATCTGAGCCCACATCAAAGGCCCTAGAGCAAGCAGAGCATGGCAGAGGTTTGGCCATGATGTTGATAGAAATCATTGGCAGACTGATAGATCACTCACCACAATTCTTTGGGCTTTGTTCTTCTGGTTTTTGTCAGACTGCAAGTTCTGCTTCCAGCAGCGTGATGCAGAGAATTTGGTTTATGGGTGCACATTTGGATGTGGTGCAAAAGATGAAATTTAAAAGATGAAAAAGTGAATGTATTTTCTATGTGCCAGTATTTCATTTCATTGAATTTATTACATAAATACATATGAAAAAATATTTAGTTAAATTTATGGTAAAAAAATTTCAGTGGTGGTTGTAAATATTTTTTATAAAAATAAATAAATACACAGAGGCAATGTTTTAGGTTGTAAAGGGGCATATTGGTGCCTGTATATTTTACTACTACTACTTTTTATAGCAGAAAGTGTTAGACAAAACTCCCAAATGTACATTAATGATAAAATGAGAATGAAAAAAGTATGAATCGAAAAATATGTGTTGTGTCATGCAGGGGCTTCTGGGAATGCTCTTTTACTGTTTTTAATCATGAACTATGGTGATTCATATTACTATATAATTTGTGCTTGTAAAAACATACATTTGGAAGTATTTTATAGTAAAATTACATATAAAGCAATGCTAAACCTTTTATGGTTTTTCACTGTAGCCTATACGGTTAACTTAAAGTTAACCAAATAACAGGGTTTTATTGCAGCATTTCTAAAGGGTTTTGTTTTCTGTAAAAAAATTATAGTTTACAGTTTTACAATTTTGCATTTTACAGGTCTTGGATTTTTAATTGTTTATTTTCATAGCCTCTGTTTTTATATTTCCTTTGCTGTCATCTAACACTCACTTAAAACGAATCTTTAAAACTCTAACAATCTAATAAGTATTTAGTTTATGAAATCTTTATCAAATCTCAAAATGAATGTTTATTTTTCATTCTGTATATTATATTTTTTGCATTTTATTTAGTTCATTTTGAGAAAAATTGTGTAGAATTTTAATGTTGCCCAATTTGCCCAGTTTTTAGTTATTGCCCATAATGAAAATAATTACTGGCTTATCAGTATAAGCCAGAATTAAAATATCGGAGCATCCTTAATATATGTATTATTTTGTGTTAGGTGATTTATAAAACAAGCTCACTCGGACGGGAAGCTGACTGTATGTTGTTAAGATGTTTTCTCCAGATAGATTCGTGGTTCTGGCTCATAAAAGAAAGTGGTTGTGTGTGTGTGTTACTTCAAATGCAGTTTGTCTAGAACATATGCTTCTCACATCTGGCCTTAAATGAGCACACTGTGGGTGTTATACTTAATGTGTTTGTGAGTTAATATCTGGCTTTATAGTTGTGCATGATGTCAAAGCTGGCCTGAGTAACACTGTATATACCTCATGTCCCTGTCTGAGAGGGAATTCTGTTCATATTCACAGTGCTAACGCATTTATCGTTTTGAATAAAAGATGACATAATATTACATTTAATCGGAAATAGTATGATATTCTACTATATTTAATAATACAAATCCAGACTAATATGTGTGATGGATTTATTTTATATTCTAAATTTAAATTTTTTTATGGTGGTTGCTCACAACAATTTTCAGAATGTTGAAAATAGTTTTTGAATATCATACAACTTATTGTGGTATTTTTTCCCCCAGGAATATTTTAATATTTCCAGCAAAATTATATTACATTAAGTAAAAAAAAAAAAATCTTTAAAATGACATGAAACGTTGATAGTCAGATGTCATCAGTGAACATAAAGTTGTGTTTTCTGCTAGTGTAAGAGGGACAGAGTTGTGGCAGGGAGGATTACAGATGATGTTAAGTTGTTTTGTCATGGAGGGCAATTCACTTCCTCCCTCAGAAACCAGCAATGCAATGTGTCTGGAAACAATTGAGCTTAAGAACACAGGAATGCAAAAATCAAGTGATTTTTTTTCTTGTTCCTGGTGAATTCATTATGGGGGCTGGTTTTCCAGCTCGAAAACAGGTTTTCTACAAAAAATATTTACAAAACTGACTTAGCAATGCAAAGTTTCATAGATCATGATTGCCAATTTATCATTTTACAGATGTTCACCCGCTGAAGAAACTAGCATGAGTGTTGTTTTCTATGCTTTGTAATGTAATCTAAATCATCATGTGGGTCCTTTACAGCACACACTAGCTGCACCCCAGTCCCTTAATGATTTGTTTTCCTATTTAACTCTAGGATCTGAGTGGAAGAGATCCAAAAGAAGATCAGTTGTCAGATCAGTACTGTTCACTACAGGGTAAGTTTAACTGTGAAAAGTTGAACTCATTCACAAATAGTGCCATTGTTTAAAGCAAAGTTATACAGACTAATCTGTCATTTTAAATATTCTGCTGAATTGTATAAATAATGTTGGAATAAAAAAAAAAATTCTGTACAGATGTTTGTTTTCTCATTCGAGGCCTTTGAAAGATCCGTTAACATGATCTGTTATTTGTAGTAACACTACCACCAGAGAGAGTAATGGAGACTCCTAAATCTTTGCTTTCTTCTCCTGAACACGAAAGACAGCATCCACTCAAAGATTCATTTAGGAGAAATGGGAAAAATTATGTAAGTTTTTGTTATAGGTAACTGCATATGAAACAATGAATATTGTACCTATTGTGAAACTCCAAAGATGACCAACCTGACATACTGTTCACAAATCTGTTCAAAATCTTTTATTAATAAACAGGTTGTCATGCTAATTCAAAAATGATTGCAAGTCCTTCCATTGTTTTGTTGATATCAGGGCAAAGGGTGTAATGTGTCTGTCATGGATGAAAATCATCAAGAGTGGATGATCACACTGTATGATTTGGACAGCAATGGGAAAATAACCAGAGAGGTAAATTTCAGTATTGACAGAGAACCTACCATCTCATTAAAGGGATCATTTAGCCATTGGTGAGTTTCTCTCATTGTGTTTTTTTGCAGAATATGTTGAGCCTGATGCAGTCGATCTGTGAGATGGTCGAGGCATCTGTCAAGCAGCTGGTGCTTAACAATGGCACAACCCTGCGTGTGAAGCTGAGTGTCACTCCATTAACCAGCAGAAAAGGCAACAGAAAAGGTGAAGACCGAACCTATCTAAAACAAACAAAACAAATCTATATCCTATTTGATCAATCTCCTGAAATAATCATGATATAATGCAGTGTTACTCACATTTTTCTTTTGTCCTTCTTGAGAATGGGTTGCTGGGATGTCTCTGAATGAGCGAGACCAAATAGAGGATCCAGTACGATGTGCAGAGAGCCCTCATTCTCAAATCAGGTGGTTTTTAGTATTGCATATATGATTGAATCAAAAGTTATTCTTGAAAAATATTTATACAGGAAATGAATGCCATTTTACAGACTTATTTACCTAGTGGAACAAAATTATAACAAAATGGAATACAATTATGGTAACAGTAACCAGTAATTAAACCAGTGTTATTTTAGTATTATGTATATACTAGAATAGTATTATGAATATTTATGAATATTTGTAGCTTTAACTTTTATATTATCAGTTTTAATTTTGATCAAGGTTTTATAATTTTAATGTGCTTGTGTATTTTCTATTTCTAATTAGCTTTTATTGTAGTTTTCAGTTTCAGTTTTAGTAATTTTTGTACTTCAACTCTTAACTGTAGTACTCTCTATTCTATTCTATTTGTATTTAATCTACTTTCAAAATGACCCTCTAGCACTTGCACTCTCTGTTCTATTTCTATTAATTGACCTTCTATTCTATCTACTTGTTTTCTTTTTATTATAAAAAACTTGCTACATGTACTGCGTTAGACTAATCGAGACTTGTCACTTGCACATTATTACTTTTTTTTCTCATTTAGAAGTCGTTTTGGATAAAAGCATCTGCTAAATGACTAAATGTAAATATAACTGTTTTATTTAGGTATTTGCCAAGGCAAAAAAAAATGTAATATAAAACAAATACATTTAAGTTTTGCCTCTTATTTTAATATTTTAAGCTTAATTTAGATTAATGAAAAATATTTGATCGTTTTAGTTTAAAATAACAACACTATTACCAACAAAATATTCAATAATACTGTATTATTTTGTCTGTCAGACAGCTGAACTCGGATCAGTTGGGTGTTTCGGAGAGGAAGCAGTACCCCGTAGATGAAAACACAGAACGTAGGAACCACTATCTAGATCTGGCAGGAATTGAAAACTACACTTCTCGATTTGAAGGTGATGGCTTTATATTTATAGTCTGAAATTCAGCAAGGCCAGTGAAAATTGCTGAGCTCAGTTTTATGAAATTTTTTATTCAGTGTATTCTGTTCTAATTCTAGAAGATTCTAGATGTTTAAAGCTTTCTTAAAATTGATTTATTCTACTATCAAAGCTCCAGAAACATGTGCTGAGGAGCAGCCTCAGGAGAGCTCTTCCCGTAACCATCATCGTCGCTCTCAACCCAAGACCTGCAACCCTGTGGAGTCATCTGGAAAATCCATTCCTTTCCTCAGGTCACTCCGCAACCGCAGCAAGTCTGTCGGTTATAGTGGAGCCACAACAAAACCCAGCAAGCTCCATGGGCATCACCCTATGACCTGGTGCCATCCATCCCAACAGCAGCAACAGCAACCTCTGCTGCACAGCTCCAGCAAACGCATCCGTGCCCGAGCCCGTGAGACTGCATCACCTTCCAGAAGCAACCATGACAGAGAATTACAGCCCGGGCCAGCTATTCCTCCTGGGGGTTTTATGCCCCTTCCTCAAAGACACGAACACCATCATCACCATGAGCACCACCATCACCACCATCATCACCATTACCACCCTGCGTAAGAGTTCTGAAAAACTCCTGGATGACTGACCGATTAGCAAACTCTCAGAAGCATAACTCTCATAAGTATTCTTATTTTCTGTTAAAACAAAGATGCAGGTGGTTCATCTGCCAAACACACAGCTTGATAATTTCTGTATTGAAAGGGGCTGAACCACTCTTTTCGATGATATGAGAACTGCACCTGCACAAAAATATAATCTCAGTCAGTAGAATGAGCCTCCATTCATAATGTTGGTGTGCAGCTCCTCCAGGTGGTTATAAATGGAATAGTCCAAACTGGTTTTATCCCTAGATTATCGTGCATTTGGTGGACTTTCCTTTTTGGTTTGGAAAATGTATCATTTTAATATATGCTTATTTCTAAAAAGGTTAATTGGAAATTTGTGAGGTGCAACACAATTTTTTCCCTCAGGAATGTGCTTGCTAGACTTTGTAGATGTAACTACTCCTATTGTATATTATTACCTGTCTCAATATTCCCATTAATGTAGTTTTAGGTCAGCATGATTATAAAAAAACAAAAAACAAAGGTAGTCTTTACAACCATATTTCTTGATTATGCTCAGAATAGGGCTGCTAATATTATATTCATTATATTAGAAAATGCCATGTTTTTTTGCTGACATCGTGGTTAAAACAACAAAACACAATGTACCAAACTAAATAAAATATTACATTTATAGAAAATTAACTTTTACGGAGCTGTATGGTGAGACAATCAATTACACTTTTTTTTTGTTTAAATGTTCCATCCTCCATCCATTAATTTAACACAATTCTCAAAGGTTGACGCAGAAAATACAGATACATCCACAGAATATAACCATTGTTGGTCACATTTAAGAGTATTCTGTTTTCTTTCCAGCCATCCAAAATCTAACTGCTGTTTAACCTCTGCCTGTTAGTCATGACTCATGAGAGTATGAGACAGCTGCTTCTATAAATAACTAACCCCCTCTCGACTACCTCCCTCCTCATGCTCTCGATCAGCACTCTTCTGTTCTTGGGTTGACGCACATGTATATGTTGGTTGAAATAGAGCCGAAGAAATACTCCATATCTCCTTAAGGCTGACAGCTCTAAGAAGATTCCTTGATTTTGGGAGCTGACAAACACTGCCATGAAGAGCTTGAAGTTCCTAGCAGCCGAGGGCTTTGCTCAAACTGGCCCAAGTGCGTGTAAGAACCTTCACTGCTTGTCTTACAATCTCTACCCAATCCTCTTCAAAGCCAGCTATCTGTGTGAGGAGGCCACAATGCTCCACGACTTGGTCCAGACGTGGCCTCTGACAGATCTCAACTTGCGCAAAATATTGGGCAGGACAGTGGACTGTCCAGATGATCTCACGTCCCGCACCTGCAGGCCCTGTCTGGAGGCCATTCTCTCAGGTCTGAGGGACTATGTGCTTCAAGCTCCAAGCACTTACGCAAAAACATTACGTGTGGTGGATCTAATCGGTCTGCAAGACATAGAACACCAGGTCTGTCCTTGTAGACGGACTCTTGGCCGTTGGGCAAGAACTGAACTGCTTACCCGCATGTGCTACGAGACAATGGTGTCCATACAAGCCGGCCAAGCAGCACCATCATCGTTTGATGTGGAGGTAGATGTGCGCTTGGATGCATTTGTCACTGGACGGAACTATGAGGTGGTGGCTCAGGCTCTGTTGCTGCGCAGACACTGCCCATTAAAACTGAACTTCGTAGGTCTGCGTGTGGACTCCCTGAGCCTCAGGAACCTCTTTTACCTTCTGAAGCTGGTGGAATCTCATGGCCTGCAGAAGCTGGAAGTGGTGCACAATGTACATCTGGAGGCTCCACACATTGAGGTACTGCTCTCTCAGCTGAAGTTCCCACAGCTGCGCTCGCTGACGTTTCCTGCACAGGCTTTGAATGTACACAGGTTGGGTTCGGAGAACGAGGGACTCATGGGAGCTTTGGGTGAGCTGATGAGCAAACTGACTGAATTGAGAGAGCTCTGTCTGGGGTTCTCCACACTTACAGGTCATCTGAGGAAACTGCTGAGGTAAAGACTATAAACCCATAATGTGACCACAGTTGCCATTTAAACTCCTATACATTTTTCATTCATATTTCATCCTTTGTGAAATAATAACAGAATTTATTAAATGTAAAATAACTTTTCTGTATTGATATGTTACCCTGGGTGACAAAACCAGTCATAAGTAGCACGGGTATATTTGTAGTAATAGTCAACTGTGCAGTGTCAAGTAAAGATCAAGTTACACGAAGATGTTTAGTAAATTTCCTACCGAAAATGTCAAAACTTAATTCTTTATTAGTAATATGCATTGCTAAGGAATTAATTTGGAAAACATTAAAGGCAGTTTTCTCAATATTTTGATTTGATTGCACCTTCAAATGTTCAAATAGTTATATCCCAGCCAAATATTGTCCTAACAAACCATACATCACCTGAAAGCTTATTTATTCAGCTTTCAGATGATGCATAAATCTCAATAAAAATACCCTTAAGACAGGCTCTTACTCTTACATGATCCTTCAGAAATCATTCTAATATCTTTCTAATATATTTGGTGCTCAAGAATTTCTTTATCATGGTTGAAAACCATGCTATTATCATTAAAACCGTGCTGCTTAATATTTATTTGGAAACCATGATAGATATTTTTGACTGATCCCAGCCTTTTGTATGGTAGTTACCATAATGTATCTTTTTCAATTTAAATATAAGACCCAACACTCTTATTTGACGGTTTTACAGTCTAATCAACTGTTTAATATCAAGCCATGTAGCCATGTAAAGCATGTTGTTGTTGTTCGGATGCTCTCTGTTTGTTGTGCTGTGCTAGACTGCAGACAGCTGTCTCATTGCAAACCTGAAGTAGGTCAGGACATTACTCTGGCAACACAATATGTTCTATATCGACTGTAAATAGCAGCACACGAGTCTTATAACAGTCAAAACATCACGTCCCATAGGTGTATATTAACAGTAAAGTTATGTATGGTACCAAAACAAAATCTGACCCATAAGATATTAATTCGTTAAATAATGTATTATTTACCATGCTACATCTCCTGGGGTGAATGAATATCTTATGGGTCAGATTGTGTTTTAATACCTGAGACCTCTAATGGATTGTGAAGTTTGCTATACATTTCCTGTTGTATCCAATAGATTTGTACTATATAAGCACCACTGGTCAACATTTTGAGGTCAGTGATTTATTTAATTTATTTATTTATTATGAAATAATGCTTCTTTTCAGCAAGGGTGCATTACATTGATAAAAAGTGACAGTAAAGACATTTATAATGTAAGCTTTCAAATAAATAAATATTAAAGAGTGAAAAAGATTAAACAGCACAGCAGTTTTTATCATTGATAATGGAAATATAAAGGAATCTACAGGTGCATCTCAATTAATTAGAATGTCGTGGAGAAGTTCATTTATTTCAGTAATTCAACTCAAATTGTGAAACTCGTGTATTAAATAAATTAAAGAAACAATGACTGAAGTAGTTTAAGTCTTTGGTTCTTTTAATTGTCATGATTTTGGCTCACATTTAACAAAAACCCACCAATTCACAACAATCTCAACAAACTAGAATATTTCATAAGACCAATACAATTTTTTTTTTTGTGAATTGTTGGCCTTCTGGAAAGTATGTTCATTTACTGTATATGTACTCAATACTTGTTGGGGCTCCTTTTGCTTTAACTACTGCCTCAATTCGGCGTGGCATGGAGGTGATCAGTTTGTGGCACTGCTGAGGTGGTATGGAAGCTCAGGTTTCTTTGACTGTGGCCTTCAGCTCATCAGCATTTTTTGGTCTCTTGTTTCTCATTTTCCTCTTGACAATACCTCATAGATAGATTCTCTCTGGGGTTCAGGTCTGGTGAGTTTGCTGGCCAGTCAAGCACACCAACACCATGGTCATTTAACCAACTTTTGGTGCTTTTGGCAGTGTGGGCAGGTGCCAAATCCTGCTGGAAAATGAAAAAGCTGGTCAGCCGAAAGAAAGCATGAAGTGCTCCAAAATTTCTTGGTAAACGGGTGCAGTGACGTTGGTTTTCAAAAAACACAATGGACCAACACCAGCAGATGACATTGCACCCCAAATCATCACAGACTGTGGAAACTTAACACTGGACTTCAAACAACTTGGGCTATGAGCTTCTCCACCCTTCCTCCAGACTCTAGGACCTTGTTTCCAAATGAAATACAAAACTTGCTCTCATCTGAAAAGAGGATTTTGGACCACTGGGCAACAGTCCAGTTCTTCTTCTCCTTAGCCCAGGTAAGACGCCTCTGACGACAACTATAGCCACATTGCTTGACACGTCTGTGTGTGGTGGTTCTTGATGCCTTGACCCCAGCCTCAGTCCATTCCTTGTGAAGTTCACCCAAATTCTTGAATCGATTTTTCTTGACAATCCTCATAAAGCTGCGGTTCTCTCGGTTGGTTATGCATCTTTTTCTTCCACACTTTTTCCTTCCACTCAACTTTCTGTTAACATGCTTGGATACAGCACTCTGTGAACAGCCAGCTTCTTTGGAAATGAATTTTGAAGGCTCAGGAAACCTTTGCAGGTGTTTTTAGCTGATTGGCTTGTCACCATATTCTAATTTGTTGATATATAGTGAATTGGTGGCTTTTTGTTAAATGTGAGCCAAAATCATCACAATTAAAAGAACCAAAGACTTAAACTACTTCAGTCTGTGTGCATTGAATTTATTTAATACATGAGTTTCACAATTTGTTGAATTACTGAAATAAATGAACTTTTCCACGACATTCTAATTTATTGAGATGCACCTGTAAAGCGGCAAGTCAGTATATTTAGAATGAATGAATGAATGATGAATGATTCCTGAAGGATCATGCCACACTGAAGACTGGAGTAATGACAGCTGAAAATACAGCTTTTGCCATCATAGTAAATTTACTGTAAAATAAATAATTTATATTTGAACAATATTTTACCATATTAAAATTTTGTAAAGATTTAGTAAAAACAAAAAGCAGGCTTGGTTAGTATGAAACTTCTAGATGTGCAGTATAGTTGCAAAAAAGTGTATTGCCCAGTGAATCACTCAGTTTATTGAAATCCCAGTGCTGCATTCTTTCAAATTTATTTAAAATTATTATTTGTTATATTAATATAAATAATGTTATATAACATTAATATGTTAACTGAATTTAGTGTAAATTGCACTGTTGCAGTTTGATGCTTAATCTTTAGATCAATCCTATACGCTTGTTTTGAGTAACTATAATCTGTTTGATTTGCCAGTCCGCTGAACACTCCACTGCAGTGTATTGAGTTAGGGAACTGCAGTCTTAATTCAGTGGACATGGCTTACTTCGCCAACAGCCTGCACAGTGAGCACATAGTAAAGCTGGACCTGAGCGGTCATGAGGTAGCCGACCTCTTCCCCAACACCTTCCGGAAGCTTCTGCATCGCTGTTGTGCCACACTCACTTGTCTGTGTCTGGAGGAGTGTGGACTGGATGATGATAAACTGGATCTGCTCACCCAAGCACTGACACCCTGTCATGGGCTACAGGAATTGAAGATCCTGGGTAATCCACTGAGCACAGCTGCGCTGCACCATCTTTTCAATATGCTGGCTCTGGGTTTCCCTGCATTGAGGTACAGTAAAACCATGTGTTCATTGAGATCTATTTGGTTGTTTTTCTTGTAATTTGATTGTATTACATTGTCTCAGATATGTTGAGCTGCCTGTCCCTCGTGACTGTTATCCTGAAGGTGTAACCTATCCACTGGATGATACCACGCTGATAAATTATGACACGGAGAAGTTCCAACAAGCCAAGTCCGAACTTGTTGGCATCTTAGCGAGGGAGGGAAAAGGACATATAGAAGTCTGCACACCATTAATTGGAGCCTATGATCCTGACATCAATGAGACGAGCAATGAGCTGGGAGTCTCCATGCTGCACTCCTTCAACAGTGTCATAGGAAACTTCATTGACACAGTCAACAGTGTTACCCAACGGAGAGACCAAGGAATGATGGAGTGAGAGTGATAAAAATTCACTTTTGCCATCCCAGGAGTAAAATTAAAATATATTCAAATAGAAAAGTTATTTTAAATTGAACTACAGTCTTTGATCAAATAAATGCAGCCTTGAGCAATTTAAAATAAAAAATCTTACCAACAATAATATATGTGATTAATACTTACTCTATAAAGCATTTAAAATAACGCATAACATATACTTATTCGTAAAGCATTAATATAACACAACTTATACAGAGTATTTCAGTACCAGTATTGGTATCACTGGCATGTTCATAAAACTTGAATGCCATTACATATTTAAAATACTCTTTACATTTTGTCTACATAAATTTAAAGAGCTAATGTGACTTTAATGAATCCACAGCACATGTTTAGGAAATAATACATAGGCATGTAATTGTGTAATAATGTATATTAAGGCGTGCAATAAATTGTGTAATAATGTATATTAAGGCGTGCAATAAATAATTCAAAGTATTTACAGATGTAAATGCATAACAGGATTTATTTGTGGTGATTGTACTTTTGTAACTGATGAGTAATAAACACTGTTTAAGGTAAACTGTAGTTATGAAATTTTACTTACGTCTTGTAAAATATGTTAGTCACGTTACATATACTGTATATTGTGTATTTATTGTTTTTATCTATATTTAAACAAACGGCTTTATCTTTGGAGTCTACTGTAACCCCATTAAACAGTCTTTGAAAGATTCATTGACTGTACAACATTGTCATGACTTTTCAATTTAAAAGGAGTTAAAAAAAAACAGGCATGTGAAGAGTTATGTCAGAAAGGAAATTTTAATAAGTATAGGGACTCGTCACATAATACATTTTCTCTTAAATACAAGACACCAGACATCACACCAAAGAGGAGCTTCAGTCTCTTCACACTCATCCTACTTCTTTGCCCACTCCTCCTTTTCCTTCCTTTCACGAATAACCTCCTCCAGATAGGGTTCAAGGTAATGCACATCCTACAAAGAACAAAGAGCCTTAAATAGATGTACATGAACAAACACATACTTTAACCCCATTAATAATCTCATGTATTTTCCAAACCCAGGTGAATAAAATATATAAAAATGTGCAAACACACATTTTTAATTTAAGACACTTCCTATCCATTTTTATTATATGAAAAATAGCGGCATGCGTGCTATTCCTACAATCTATGTTTGTACTCCATGACAAAACATAGACATTTTTGATTCAGTCAATTGATCACTTAAAATATGAAATTATAATGTACAAAAATATTTGATGTTAAAAAACTGGAACACTGTCTAAAAACCTTTGAGTCATAAAAAAAATATATATGTATGCACACTACACAGAGAAAAAGCAGCTAAAATTAGAATACATTCAGCTGACATGCTTTCTCACCTCCTCATATTTAGTCCACTGATCCTTGGGAAGAACCTGCTGTTTCATTGAAAGATCCAGAGCTCTCTTGACACGGAACATTCTGTCGTTGTAAACTTGTTCTGGGAGCCGACTGACGGCTTCTTTCACATCACTGTCCTCATGGATGGTATCATCCCGCATCAAGCCTATATGACGTGTAATGACACAGACACTGGTACATTTGTAAATTGTTTTTAAGTAAATATCAGTACATGAAGGTCACAAATTCTAATCATTGCTTTGTTTGCATGGCAAAGAGAAAGCACTGCTTACCAATTTTGTTGAAACCGCATGCACTGTAGTACCACTTCTTGAAGCCCACCAAGAGCCTGCTGGTTACAGCTGTACAGGAATATACATAACATCCAACATTAGATATAAGTAACGAGGTAAGTAACGTTATTCTGAAATGTCAGTGAGTGTCACCTTAAAGCAACCTGACTAAAACGTATGTTGTGGTTAACGGATCTGCAGCTTATGACAGGTGGGAATAGGGTAATTATCACTGAAGAACATATCACAGCTGACATGAGATTCAGTTAAATGAACCACCTGTACTGAATCACGGAGCATTTTATTCTTCCTAATGCATCGTTTACATTAATTAGGACATAGATGGACAGTTACGTGGGGATGGAAACAACATAGTCATATTTTGAGTGGTAACGTACAGCAAGCTGGCGCAGACAGGGACACAGAAGACTCTACGTCTGCGTTGTTAGTTTTGTAATGTAACGTTAAAGCAATGATGTCCTCTAAAGTTACTGTAGAGGACATCAGTGCTTTACATTACAATACTAACAACCTCGACAATAAACGGCCATTCGATTAGCACAAGAATCAGACAGGTGGTAAAATAATTCTTTAAAATGATGGCAACTTATTCATACGCTCGCGCTTTTCCAAAACGCTCACACAAATAACAACATTTTACCTGGTGCCCTCGACGCCATTTCTGTTCGCTGGGAAAGTCGCACAGGGTTGTGGGAAACGTGACGTCTCATCCGGTGATTACGCAATCAGCTTGCGTGGGGTCATTGGCTGTCACAATCATTTTGTTTTAGAAAGATTTAAAGTTTTTCATATTTTTCTTTATCTGTTCCCCCCCGCATTCTCACTATTTTTTATTTCATCTCTCTATTAAATATTTCCAACGGTGTCTATGCATCCATGGCTAAACTTATAGTATGAGAGAAATGACATTTGAAACACGTTTGGAATAAAATGCCTAACGCATAAATCGACAAATACAATATTTAGCCCAAATTTTGCTGATTGATCAAACTACAGCTTGGTTATAAATGACGCACAATAAAAATAGGATAACGGTTTCTTTCTTTTCTTTGCATATTTAAATGCACCCATAAGCTTCACTGAGACTGCTGGTAACCACGCAATTTTTGGGAGAAAATAGTTACCTCCTCCCCTTCTTATAGGGTTTTTTAGTAGTATTTATGAGACTTACACTGGTTAAGTTCAGTCCCTATTCAAAATACAATCAACAACTTTTAAGCCACTGTCTCAACACGTGTATGCATAAGACTGGAGGAACAGACTCCAAAAGCTAGATTGCTTGCCATGGGATTCATTTTCCCATGTTTCATATACAAGGAAGATTTAATATTTAAAACATTATTTTGCTTCACCTCAAGGATCTGAGGTGTGGAGGATATTATCTTCCTCTCTTTAGGAAGATCACAGAGGTTAAAAAAGTAGAGGTCTGTCTGTAAGGCACAAATGAAATTAACATTACTTCCTAGGCATTTTATAAAATCTGAGATTAATAATTTAAATCACAAAAATACAAACAGCTTTTTGCTTAAAATGTATGTGGCAAATTTGGTTTTAGATCTAGACCTGTATAATTTGACTTACACAGGAACACAAAGGGTAATTTTCAACCTCCCCTTAAAATGGAGTATATCATCACAGGAAAAAGATGAACTGGTGCTATAGCCAATTTAACTTTGCAATGTTTATTTATAAAGCTATGGTCATACAACCCAACTATTAAACATAATTCCATATATTTTGTACATCTATAACGTTTTCTGAAATCTTTCAAAGTCTTCAAGAGTGGCTAATGCTACTTCTGAGCAGAAAACATCATCAGGCAAGAACACCAAGCGATCCAAGGAGATGTAGTTGGGTTGAGATGGTTGGTACTGAGCCAGGTCTAAGTACTCTAGAAACAAGTGTCGCTCCCGGATGCGAAGGAATTTGGCATTAAGGACCTAAGAGAAAGTCAAAAAATGTTTTTGCATGTTGCATAGTATCAAGTACACCAGTTATTTCTCTTAATTGATAGAAGTGAAATCCTATGCTAAGTGCCTCAGTTAAATTATTTGATCTGTGCATACAATCAAAACTCCAAATGTATAAATAAACTCTAAACTTCATTTGCATTCATAGGGCTTCGAACCAAACCATTATGAAAAGGACTAAATAATATGTACCTGAGGGAACTTTGCAATAAGTGAGTGGGGAACATCCATGATGTTGTGAACAAAGTCAAATATTTGGATGAGTTTTTTTTTATTGGCAATTAGAACTTTCGGAACTGTGGTCACAATATGCTGGATTTCATTTGCACGAAATCCAAACTCCAGTTCACAAACCTGGATGAGAGAAATATAGGAATTCCTGTCACATTTAATATTACAATACATTTTTATAAGTATATATAAAGAAGAAAAAGCAACTCAACAAAGTGTCAGACCTTTAGATTCTCTTTAATTGGCTCTAAACTGCCACACAGTAGTTTTGGTAGGCGAGTCACAACATCTCGGGTCTAAAGCAAAAATCATGACAACAACACTCATGGTAAATGTAGCTCTTCTGCTAAAGCTGAAGGCCAGTATAAAAATAAGTTAATTAAACACTTCATTATTGGTTTAAACAAACAAACAAAAAATATGTATAAGAATATAAGCAGTGATTCTATTTTGTTCTATACAAAATATATGTAATTCCACTTCACCTTCTGATCACTGAGTCCCAAGTGCTTCTGGAAAAATCCAAGCCGGTTGTCGAGCCTCTCAACACTGAAGTTAAGCAGGTATGGAGCTTTGCTCACCATAGCAGCCACAGATGGCTTACTGAACTTCTTTGATTTCAAGTAGGACACCCTTAAAATGAACAGACAAAAGAGAGAAGGCAACCTTTATAAGAAAATGTCACATTACTTAAAGGATCAAAACGATACCCGTGAAGCATCCTGAGAGAAGTTTCAATGCAAAGATCACAACTTTCTAAAAGCTGCTAATTAGTTTGTAAAAGTTTTACAGTACAGTGTATTATTATATATATATATATATATATTTTAGGGCTGTGCAATTAATCGCTTGTGTTATTCATGTGCATCTCATCAGTAAAGCCGGTTCTGTCATTAGCACTAAATATCCATCACCTGTTTTCAAATGGAGCGACAGTTAATACACAGAGCTGTAGTTCACTGACAAGCTACGTGATATTGAGTTCATAATCGAATGAGATTCATCTGCTATATTGAACGCGATATTGCCAAGCTTTTTACCGCCAATGACAGAGCCGGCTTTACTGTCATGCACAGCCCTAATATATATATATATATATATATATATATAATCTTTCTGACCTGACTTCAAGGTTGTCCAGGCTTTCTGTGAGGATGAAGGGGTTCTTGGTGAGCAGTTGGCCCAGTTCAGACTCCTCAACTCCCAGATCTTTGAGGAAGAGTAGTTTGGGTGCAACATCGGCATGGAAGTCAAGTCTAACCAGCATGGAACCCACATTGGGTTTCTGTTCTAGTTTCCAGAGGTTGACACCTGGAAAATGACCAAAGGATTAGACAAATCTAGAATAATCCAACATAATTTACTTAAGACATGAGACACACCAAGCTGAACCAGTTTGCTGAGAGTTTCTGATTTATCCACATATGGTCTGAGTGTGGAAGACTCTGGTGGAAGGGCAGAAGGTACTTGGATCTGGACTGCTTCCTCCTCGCTGATTTCCTGAAGCGGTGAAGGATGCACAGCTGCATCCAAATCTACAGAAAACAAGACAAATGATGAGCATGACAATTCAATCAGGGATTCGCAAGCAAATAGATATACTACATGCCTTTACTTACCTATTCGATGCACGTCAGAATTTAATGGCACAACATTTTTCTTCACAAGATCAATCTTATTATTGACATCTGGCGAAACAGCTTGGTCCGTGTAGTGTCTCCATGTCTGTCTGCTGTGTCTGGTGCTGTGCTGTAGCAGTGAGGGATGTGCGCGCTGATGCAGTGCGCGTGTCGAATGCTGGAGAGCTGCAGATAAAGGCCTCGAGAGCAACACACTCACACACCGCTGACAAACATACATGACGACTCACACGAGTTTTCCTGGGTGGGATAATACACAACAATAGTGCGTTATGATGTTCATTCTTATTATGTGTTATTGTGAAAATACATTATTTTGATTTAGTAACTGATATACATTTCTATACAAACTTAATGCGACAGAGTATTGACTCCATTCAATGTCATTACATCAGTAACATTATTAAATCTCCTATACAAGGCACAGAGGGCAGAAAAGATTGATTTTATCACAGCGTTACTATATATCTAGACATGAGTTGACATCTTTTACCTTTTAGAAGCATACAAAACCGCTGCTAGTTCGCGTGTTGTTTCGTCTTCTTCGCTGAAGATTGTGATGCACAATGCACTGGGTCTCAGCGCCCCCTAACGCACAGATGAATAATTGCATAATCAATTCAGTCAAGGACAAAGGGATTTATTAATTACTTTTTATTACAAAAATGACAAAACACGGCGGTATCAAGTCAGGACTAAAGGCAAATAACGTAATGTGTAATAACATTAATTTCAGTTGTTTTAATTCCAATATGAATAAAACAAGCAGATTGCGAGGCATTTAAATAATGCACTATAACAGATTGTTTATTGTGATATACAAAACATAGTTATCACAGGTAACATCGAGAAAACCAAAGACCTATGGACTTTTTTAAAAGGTGACTGCACAATTACAAAAATGATCTTTACCTCAAATGGCACATTATTTTAACAAATGTATATCACAGTATATAAGATTTGATGTAATATGCTTGTCTGGCTGACAATCAAAACAAAATGCTGCTTTTGGGTAAAAATGTTCACAACACTGACGCTCAGTGAGAACTCAAGAAATAGTGGTGTTACAGTAGTAGGTTTAAAAAAAAAAAACACACAACAACCCGCTGTAAGCCAATACTTCTTTATATATATATATATATATATATATATATATATATATTTAAACATACAAACTATAACATTTTATTTTATCTTTGGAGCAGCTAAAATGTTACTCTTTTATGTTTAAACAAAGTAAACACTTTCATGAAAGTAAACATGTATGTTGCATGTCAACATACAGTATAATCCAAAGCATGCAAAACAACAGGAATTCAGATGCATCTGAAAACGTGATTAAAGAGAACAAACTGAAGGCTCAAAGCCTTTGGAGTGGAATGGAGTGGCAACAGCTGTGCAATTTCACTTCAATGATCGCAAATAGATTTGTACTTTCCTATGAAAACCTACCATTCATTTGTTTTCTAAGATGAGCATTTCTGTATGTTTGAGAACAAAACATAATATTTTTTACCTCAAATAGGTCAGAACTGTTCAGAACCATTACGTTTTTAGTCCAATGTGCATGCTTGTATTGAGAAACTGCTAAAATAAGCACTTTTGACATTATACAATTTTTTTTGCATGTGAGACGCATGAAAATGCACATGCACAGAAATACATAACACATTATATACAAACAAAACTATTACAAACAATAACATCTGCCAGTGTTGACCATAAAAAAGGTCTATATAATGTGAAATCTGGGGCCAGGGGCGGCGATGATGTCACTGTAGGGCTCGTCCTGCCTGAGCTCCACTGCCTGCTGTTTCTTCAGCACGAGAAAGCTGTAGAACTTAGCAGCTGCTTGTTTCTTGTTGTTGCTTCTGCACAGATCAAGCAAGCTGATTGATTCTGCTCCGGTCTTAGCAATGACTCTCTGTGGAAAGTAAGAGGAAACAGTCAAAGGTATTTATGGATAGAAAACCATTTTATGGTTAACCTGAATATGCCCTGACAGATCTCATTTATCAAGATATGAAGTGTATGTTCAAACCTGTAAACCGTGCAGCATCTGCTGTGTCCTCTTGTTCCATCTTCTCTCCTCCTGATCCTGGTCTCCACTTTGACCTTCCTCCTCCTTTTAAACACAAATTCAGAATGAACTGAGTGGCTCGATCTGACGGGAATTAAGTGCAACCAGTGCTCATATGGTCACATGCCTCATATAATAAATTATAATAACTGATCAATTAAAAATCCAAATGCAAATCAAAAACATAGAGGACTAGCACAATTAAAATGTATACAAACAACTGGGCATTTAAAAATTAAGTTTGGCATAAACAGCTGTACTATTATGATGCTTAGTGCTTTAAATGTATTCTAATTTAGCTCCTTGATCCTAATTTGTGGTTGTTAAAGCCTCATCACCTCCTCCTCATCCTCATCATCTTTCTTCTCTTTGCTCTTTTCTCCTATCAGGTCGAATTCAGGGATGAGCTGTGAGATGTTGACCGGTTCCTCAGGTGGAAGGTCCACCTGCTGCATGTTCACGTGCTGTGTGGACACAATAGAGGAACGATCATCCTCCAGCATCTGTGAGAAAACAAGCGAGAGCACAGAATTAAAAAAGCACAAAGAGTGGGGTCAAAAAACCCACACTAAAAATCTGTCATTTAAAATCTCACAGGTAAGGCAGGCTCTGTGTCCTGAGCTTTGCGCTTTTGTCCACAGGGTCCAGATGGAGGAGGCATGACTGATTCATCAAGGGTTGTGCGACTGCCCTCCATGGCTGAAGCCTGCAGAACACTGGGCTCCTCCAGGATGGTCTGGTCTGCAAAAAGCCACAAACTATAGTGACAAGCTAGTAAACTACTGTTAAAAATCTTAGTGTCCTCAAATTTGTATCATGGGCCTTGTGATCTAAATAGTAGTTAGCCATATGAATCAGCCTCTTTTACCAATGATGTCTCGTTGCTGAGACAAGCGCTCTTCTCGTGGTACCTCAGGGTTCTCCAGGTCTTTGAGGAACTCATCTAAGCTGTCTGCTTCTCCACCCTTTCTTTTCTTCCTCAGTTCATCGGGCACCAGAGGGGTCAGGCAGCGTGTGAACATCTGCACAAAGAGATAGATCTGGTCTTAAGACAGATGATACTAGAGAAGAATTCTAATGAACTTGCTGCATAAATTTGTGTAGCAATTAAATGGGAAACAATTGTTTAATGGAAAGACTACAAAAAACTGTCAAAGTAAGTTGTTTTATTGGATTTCTGTGTATAATTATGAGTGAAATAGGGCCAAAACAGCTATATCCAAGACCACTTATGTATTTTGTTGCACTAAATCCTGTATTAATGTCTCACAGCTTGTTCCAGAGATCTGTCCTGACCTTGAGCAGTCTGCTGTTCCAGAGGGGCTGAGCTGGCAGAGAGAAGAGCTTCTCCACTCCTCCTGTCTCCTTCCACATCATCAGCTTCTTGGTAGGGGGAGCTAGATCCAGAGTGGTGACAATGTCGGAGTAGTCGCTCAGCTGGGCACGGATGGTCTTACTGTCCAGCTCCTTCACACAGTCCACAATCAGCTTCCTCTTTCTTTTTGCTTTGGTTTCCTTCACTAATAATATATTAAGAGTATGATTTGATGACATGTTAACTAAACATGTTTAGGTGCACTGGCATAAAGGGAAAGTTCACCTAAAAATTGAAATTCTGTCATCATTTACTCACCCTCAAAACCTTTTAAACATGTACTGTATTGCTTTCTTTCTTCTGTGGAACACAAAATAAAATATTTTGAAGAATTTGGCAACTAAATCGTTTCAGCTCCCATTGACTTCTATTGTATGGTAAGCAAATACAATGGAAGTCAATGGGAACTCAAACGGTTTGGTTATAAATATTGTTTAAAATATTTTCTTTTGTTCAGCAGAATAAAGAAATACATACCATTTTGGATGCCAGGAGGGTGAATAAATTATGACAAAATCTTCTTTTTTGGTTTTGAATGTAGAATATAATACATTAATTTTTTTCAGATTTATACTAATTTTATAGCAGTCCTGCCTCACCACAGATTATGAATTATGGCACATAAAAAAATAATAAATAGTTTTTATAAGTTTCTTTTGTTAATGAACATGTAAATACTTTTACATTTTACTCCATCAACATATTATGTATGCCAGAAACTGTTTTATAAACAAAAACAGAACAAAAAAAACTAATCTTACAAAATCTAATTTAATAGGATAATGTGCAATAACAGATGGAAATTATACGGCTATAATAACTATAAAATAACTCCATGACAACTAAACCTTCATCAATAATTGTTGGAAAGCAATGGTCACTTGTTTATCATTTTAAATATAATTAATTAATCATAATTTTTTATATAATTAATATGACAATTAATATTATAAAATATAAAACAATATACTTAGAAAGTATTCATATAAAATAATGAGGTACACAATAAAATGTGTTAATCATTTTTGTTAAAATGCAATTCATGACAGTCAGCTAGATTATTTTACCTTGGTGACATATTTAAAGCAGAAATGATACAATCAGTAACATTAAGGAATAGTGACAGTTCTATAAACTGGCAAACCTTAACTGTATAACTGCACTATTACTACTATTTCTCTGTTCTGGCTGACCTGTGATGTCGATGGGCTCCAAAGCAAAAGCCTCCTCCTCATTATGGACTAGGGTGGTCTGTTCAGTCTGGTCTGTCATGGTGGGCAGCTGCTCCACAGGAACAGAATCAGGACTGTCTGGACCTCCTGCAGCTATTGAACAAAATAGCACATGTTTAATTATCATACATAGCAGATAGCACCAAATACATATCATGATGTTATATGCATTCTTACGTGAAAGGTTGTCAAAATCATCATCATCATCTCCACCGTGGTCTTGGGGCATCATCACACCCTCAGCGATGGCTGGAGGGTCATCAAAAATACCCCCTCCATCCTCGTTACTGAGCAGCTTGTCCACTGTAGGAACAGGAAGTAGTCAGCTCAGTCTCAAGAAGCTTGTAAATGCAGCTTTAACTCATAAGGTGCTGCCTCTCTTACCCAGCATGCCTCCTTCTGTGCTCTCCATAGGGTTGTCTCCAAAGTCATCTTTGTATTGGTCATACTCTAGGTGATTGGACTTGTCAGCAACCTGTACGCTACTTGACTCTGATTCCAGCAGCAGGTTAGATGCAGACGCTCCATGGATGATGTCCACTTCAAATGCACCTTCCTCTCGCATCATCTCTCGGTCATCCATCCCGAAATCAGCTGTTGAGGAAAACGTGTTGGGTATAAACTATCTGCTGAGTGAGGACAATGCGATGTGTGTGCATGATCAATTTAAACAATAAAAAGAGATAAAACACAAGACAAATGTTAAAAACATAAAGAGGATGTTTATATGCCATACCAAAGTCATTCTCCTGTAGCAGATTGAGGTTTCCTACTTCTTCTCTCATTGTGATCTCCTCCACACGCGATTGATTCAGGGTGAACTGCTGAGCAACGTCAATGTCACTGCAATTCACAACACAACGAAGGGTCAACACTGACCGCATGCAAGTCTAACTACATTTAGACTTTGGTATCTGTAAGTTGAAATCTAAACATACTCCAGGTCCGGAAGAGGCTGATCGAAGTCGTGAAATTCTTCGGGTAATGTGATGGCGTTGTAGGCAGCTTCACGGTTCTCCTCAGGCAGGTCGACCACACCTGTGTCAAATAGTCCACAATATATTATCTCTTGCAGTACAACAGGACCAACTTCTTATGTAGTCCAGCCACAACTTACCTGGGCGAAAAGCCATTTTAATCTTAATAAAAGCCTCATTGCAGTCTGCCAGCAAGTACTTGGCTTTTCTGTGGTAGATCCTCACTACGCCAAGGAGTAAGTGACCAGACGTACGGAGAGCCATTTTTACCTATCAAATTAAGCAAATATTATAAATAAATGGAGCTGGTACAGAGTTGCTCAGTCATGATGTCAATTTGAAAGCCATCCTAGAAGGAATTTAGAAGTTTTTTGATTTATGAGTAAAATAAGGTCTGTGACCATAATTGAAGAGATTTTCATGGTTTGTTTTAAACACAATTTAAAGTAATGTTTACATGCCCACAAATATTCAGTTTATAATCAAATGGACGTGTCAGATGGAAAGAAAAGCCTTTGTGTAAACACCTCAATCCATCTGATTGAGCTTGATCTGAATAAAAAATTTGATTTGATTGACCAGGGTTATTAAACTAAAACTAAAACCATTTTTGCCTTTTTTTTTAAATAAAATAAACTTTGAAATGAAATAAATGTACTGTTCTACCACTGTTCCTGTGGCTCAGTGGTAGAGCATTGTGTTAGCAGCACAAAAGGTTGTGGGTTCAATTCCCAGGGAACACTCATACTGACAAAATATGTATAACCTGAATGCATTGTAAGTTTGCTTTGGATAAAAGTGTCTGATAAATGCATAAACTTAATATATGTGATTTTGATGTAATAAAACAACTAATTAGAAATTAACAATAAGTATATAGACATTAAAAACACAACAAAATTAACAAAACTTTAATTAAAATTAAGATGAAATCATACAATAAAATATACATAAATAAGTATCTCAATATTATCAAAATATCACTAGTATAGACCTGAAATGATCTGAACCACAGGATAAATGTAAGCATGCGAATGCATAAATCAGACTATTTTCTCATTTGGATTATAAAATGTAAACAAATGTGAATCGGATTGCAATGTTCAGGGTTCAAATAAACAATAATTTGTGCACGTAAACACCACTAGCCAAACCTCAAACTTGAAATCCAGGGTTTTTGGACTACAAAATGAACAGCACTATTACTCTAAACAGGGCTGCAAAGCATTTTAAGCTCTGTCACGGCATTTAAAAATGACAAAAACAAAACAAAAAAGGAATCCACAAGAAACATGACAACAATTAACCTGAACAGCATGATTTCAAGAGAATCTATTAACCTTTGGAGAGATGATGCTCTCTACACTGCTCTCCAGATTGCACTCAAACACGTGTGCTTTGGTCAGCTTCTTATCCCAGTGGGCCGCCAACCAGATTTTGGCCAGCGGCCCACGTTTACTGAGGACAAAGTGGGCGTAGAACATCGTCCCTGCACCTTCTCACACTGAGGTGGTGGGGGACGCTGAACCTGCAGAATGAAATGGAAATGGTGTTAGGCACAATTATTATTATTTTTTTTTATTAATAAACAGTATTTTTTTTATTTATATCACACCACTTTTCTCTATACCAACTATATGCAGAGAAACCTTTGAAATTCCCTTGAGTTTCAATACTCTGGGTCTGTAGTGGTATCAAAACTGCAGATTTTTTTAGTTTGTGTCAGGACTGTGTCAGTCCGACCAAACAATAGAAGACAGTTCAGGAATTTGAACACACACTTATAGATTAAAAAAAATAATCACATTTATTATTAATATTAAAATAATTATATTGATGTAACGTTTTCCAAAATATCCCCTCAGTGTATATAACGTTATATGGGTGTGTGACAGTAAGTGATAACGGGGCCTGTGTGATGCACACACTTGACTAATGCACTGTGACAATACAGAGATCAGTGCACCCCTGCTCATATTGAATATGTAATAGTATATGACATGTATGATAATGTAATGACTGTTAATAATGTAACAGAAAGGACGCACGTTTTTGAAGGCTGTAACTAAAAGAAAAGATAACGGTCTGCTGTCGCGAGATCAACACCTGCCTGGAATTCGTCCTGCGGCGCGCGACATGTGCGGATTTTCCTCGTACTTTGCATGCGCAAAGACGCCGAACGCATTCTTCACATAAGTCATTTTAGTGCTAATTAAGAAATTTTAAGTGATAACGTAAAGAAGTGATGTGACACAGCGTCTGGCATTTTCCGTTGGTGAAGAGAGGTAGAATGGAATTGTCTAGCAAGTTGAATGACGAAATCGAATGGTTATAATTCCAATGCATGCAATTCGATGCATATTTAATTATGTTTCGCCGAAAGTACTTACGCGGAACGGTCCTATCGTAGCTTTCAGTATTTAGCAACCGTATCTAGGGTACCTTTCTCACCCTCCCACTGCACAGTTTCACTAAAACAAACAAAATGGCGACGCCCCCCTCCCGCCGTGAGCTTCATTTAAAACGAGCTGAATGTTATTGAGGTAAACTGATGCTCATACTGTATGCATGACAGAAATAGGTAGTTCGTGTACATGAAAAATTGAAAGAATGAAAACAAAATGTAATTTTGATTATTACCAATCCGCATCCTGTATTTCCAGTTTTCTTCCCATCTATGAATATCGTTTTGGTTAAGCTGGACAATTATTCGGCTATAGTTGAGACAAACGCTCAGGCAAACATTAAAAAGGACTATAATAGGTAAGGCAGAACTTTCTCTGGAAGAGCAAGCTGCTAGTTTTATGTTAATAACAGTGATGATGAGAATGCTGATAGAGACTGCTTTTTCTTGAAACCGACACCTGGTTTAAAACAACGAAAGTAAGTTAGAGGGCTAACGTTATGTAAATATATGAAGTAGCTACCGAAACGATTTAAGTTGATGAATAACCCTAAAAACAGTGGAGCTGTCAGAATCAGGCAAACTTTACAATTCTTCATCTCTTGGACTTTAATTTGCTGTAAGACTGAAAATATACCGTAAGCACAATAGGCCTATACAAGTAGACAAATTACACTGCCACTGAAAGCCATGGATGTCAGAATCTTCAAGTATTTTTAATGTATAACCTGTTAAATTACAAAGTTAGTTAAATGTAATGTCTAGAACCCATTTCATAGCCACCAGATGGTGCTCATACTCCATCCGTAACGCATTAGCCTACAGTTTAATGCAGCCTCAGACTATGCTGCATGGTTGAATTAACCCTTACAAAAAATACTGCAGTTTTTTTTTACATGTAGAAAAATTCAGTTTTTTGGACACGAAAAACTGCATTATTGTCATTTTACTGAAATACATCTGAAGGACTATTGAACTACAACTGCATTAGAGCTGTAGTATTACTAACAAACAATAGAACTGCAGTATTACTCCCACTATAGCATCTATAAAGACAGCCTTCATGCTTTTAATGTAGAACTAGCCACAGCTAGATAGACCTTCTTCTCGAACCTAACTTAAACAACACTTGCACTCTTTTTGCTACTGTTGAGAGACTAACAAACCCCCCAAGTCAGATTCCCAGTGAAATGCTCTCAGACAGCAAATGCAACGAGTTTGCTTCCTTCTTTTCTGAAAAAATCAATAATATCAGAAAGGAGATTGGCATATCTTCTATGCAGAGATCACACAGATTCGACCGCAATTTCAAAAAGTAACTATGTCTGTTTTTGAAGAAATTGATAGCAACATTTTGGAAGAAATAGTACTGCACCTTAAATCGTCAATGCTCTCTTGACACATTTTACACATATTTTTTTCAAGTGTGCTTAACTGTTTAGAAGCAGATCTCTTAGTGGTAAACACCTCACTTCTTTCTGGGACTTTTCCAAACTCCCTGAAAACTGCAGCTGTTAAGCCCCTTCTGAAAAAGCGCAATCTTGATAACACCATGTTCCAATATCAAATCTTCCTTTCATATGTAAGATAATTGAAAAGGTAGTTTTTAATCAGCTGAACAAATACTTAATTAAATTCAAATGGATACCTGGACACTTTTCAATCTGGTTTCCGAGCGCATGCAGCACAGAGACGGCGCTTAATAAGATAATAAATTATATTCACCTTAATTTTGATACTGGCAAAACACCAGTGCTGGTACTACTAGATCTTAGTGCTGCGTTTGACACTGTCCATCATAACATACTTCTACAGAGACTGGAAAACTGGGTCGGGCTTTCTGGAATGGTACACAAATGGTTCAGGTCATATTAGAAGGGAGGTTTTTATGTGAGTATAGGAGAGCATAAGTCTCAGTGTACATCCATGACATGCGGAGTCCCTCAAGGCTCAATTCATGTCAAAAGCAGTAACTAAATAAGCATACTATCAACTTAAAAACATTACAAGAATTAGTTTTGTTTCCAGTCACGATTTGGAGAAACTTGTTTGTGCCTTTATCACCAGCAGGGTGGATTATTGTAATGGTCTCCTCACCGGCTTTCTAAAGAAGACCATTAGACAGCTGCAGCTCATCCAGATAGATTTGCATTTGTTGAATGAGCACTTTGCTACATCCGGACTGACTGCACTATATAATCATTTTCTATTCTTAACTGTTTTAAATTTATTTAAAATCAATTTTTATATCATTTTATTTTTATTGTTGTGATTGTTCTTGTTTTTTAATTCCTTGGCTTATTATTATTTTTAATGTCTATTTCACTTCCTTTTATGTAAAGCACTTTGAATTACCACTGTGTATGAAATGTGCTATATAAATAAACTTGCCTTGCCTTACTGCAATACAGCTGAAATAGTACTACAATTATACTACAGTAAAACTGCACTAGTACTGCAATATATAACACAACTGAAGAACAATTTAATACTACCGAAGTGCAATACAAATAAAATGCTGTACAGTAACACTGAAATGCAACCAGAAAATTCAGAATAACAAGTTTTATTTGCACACATCTGCAATATAAGTAATTAAGACAGTTAATGTCTCAAAAAGCAATGCAACAATACATTATTTAACTTTTCTTTAAACTTAAAATAACAGGCTGAGAGTTACACTAAATGTATTTAGTGTTTATTTACAAATCATGCACATTTCTTCCCTCATTATTCAGACAGATTTCATTTTTTGAAGAGCTTATCCTCATCGTTCCGCTTTGTTCTTATGACTACCTTTATCTCAGATGTGGAAACACTATTTTGGATGTAGTCTGGAAAATCAAACAAACAAAAACTATCAGAAATGATCAAGTTTCAGTTACACTTTTCACTACAGGCATATATTTAATATGCTTAAAATAAATCTTGAGTTGTGATGTCACCAAATGTTTGTTTAAAGTATTTATACTACTCCCGGTTCATTTCTTATGACATATTGGTCAGCATTTACAATGTCTTTGAACACTCCAGGTAAAAGAAGTTAAAAGGTTGTTCACCCAAAAATGAAAATTCTGTTATCAATTACTCACCCTCATGTCGTTCCAAACCCGCAAGCCTTTTATTCATCTTCAGAACACGAATGAAGATCTTTAATAATGCAATCTCAGAGCTTTCTGTCCCTCCACTGATAGTCCATGCAACTACCCCTTGCACAATAACATGTATTTCTGGGAAAAAGTTTAGACTATCATGTTTAAATACGGTACAGAATCCTCCACAATTATTTGCCCTCTTTATCATTTTGTTTTTTTCATTCAAAATCCTAACTTTACATTAAAAAAAGTAAAAATAATAATAATAGAATAAAACACAATTTACAAATATACAAGTATATAATTTAAATATATTATTAGAATACAGTATATAGAATATATGTGTTCCTTATTGTGCCCCCTTCATTTAATACTTCGTGTAACCTATAACCCCATTTATTTACCCCATTTACGTGTCCATTACATGATTTTAATGCATGAGGTGGAGGCAAAGAACCACCCGATATGAAACGGTCTGCCTCCATTGAAGTCGATTAAAATTGTGCAATATACGTCTGTTAAAGCTAGGTTAAAAAGTTAAGTTAAAGCTGCCCTTAAAGTGATAGCTAACCCACAAATTAAAATGATGTCATTAATTAGTGACCCTTGTGTGGTTTCACACCCATAATGCCGGTTTCACACTGCACGCACAAGCAGTGTGTATTTTGTTCGGCGCCCATGTTAACAGATTAGAGCATTCACACCGCACGCAGAGGCGGCGCGGCAGCGCATAGCAGGAACAGAGCAGAAGCGGCATTGTCACGATCGTTTCGGCGCCGAGTCTACTTTTGCAGCACCGCTTACGCTAAATTAAAGTCACAGTGAATTGTTCTTGATCAAAACTGACACGATTAACATTAAAAATAAAACATTTCACCATAAATTCATGTAAGTGATGTGTTTCGTGTTTCACAATCACCATATGAAAAAATAAAATGCACAAAAACACATCACTTCCACAAGTTTTTGCCCAAACTTCAAAGATATGTTAAATTAATAAAACTAGAGGCATTTGTTAGCTTTAATATTACTTTTTAAAATTCAATTATTCAATCCAATTACACTTTATTGTTGGAATTCTTTCCAAAATTAGTCTTGGATCTCACAGCGTGTCTCACATCAATTCACATCGAAAATGACTAAAGAAGCAATACAATAGGCGCACCTTAATACAAAAAAACAACAACAGTGTATGCATAAATAATAAATACACTGTGACGGTGCAATAGAATAGTGAGTCTTTTCTACGAAACTTATGGTTTTTTATTACTTTTTAGTCATTTAGCAGACGCTTTTATCCAAAACGACTTACAAATAAGAAAAAGTAACTAAAACTATAAGTTAAAACTCTATAAATACTATATATATACATTTAAGAAAATGGAGAAATTAAATAAAATGACAAATGCATACAACATTTCAAAACTAAACATTTAAATGAAAAAAATAATAATAATACACACATATAACACATAATAAAATGTGTTTTAATGCACACCTTCCAGTCAATCAGAGAGAATCACCCCCCCAAAAAAAGAAATGTTGAGAGCTGATGTTAAGCATTGAGAATAATTGCTGTTATAATTAGATTTCATTACCTTTCCACTCCCTCAGCTCTTTCTCTGTTTGCAGACTGAAATGGCACCAATATTGTACATTTTCTTTTAGCTCTTTGATTTAATTTAACTCCTCAATCTCTTCATCTCTGAAGATCTCTTCCATGGCTGAGGAGACAGAGGACTTGGTACACTTGATTTCTCCAGCACTCCCACAGGTCATAGTTACTGAAATACAATATCAGTTATTATGCATTCTAAACTATGAAGATAATAGTTAACAAAAGATAAAATAAATAAAGTAGATTACTGCTTACCATTATTTGAGTGCTTGTTTCACCACAGCCATCATCTTCTGTAGAATTATATTTTTGGTCTTCTTTTTTTAGTTTTAGTTTTAGCTTTTTTACCAGTACATTTTCCTGAAAATAGCAATCACACACTGATAGAATATCCATTTCCATACATTGATGTTATACTACTGAACATACAGTAGATGCTGGTGTAGAGCACTGTAAAAAAACAGCAACAACAACAATATTCATGATTTATTCTATTTTTGAGTATATCATACACTAAATATTCCCAAGATTTAACATAAAACAAAGGCAAATACAGTTAACATTAATAAACTGTATTTTGTGTTTATTCAGGTTTTCTGTTTCGTGCACTTGTTTTTGAAGATCTGAACCAATTTAAGTCAAGTCACCATTATCTATGGAAGTCGTGGCCAAATGGTTAGAGAGTCGGACTCATAATCCAAAGGTTGCGAGTTCGAGTCGCGGGCCGGCAGGATCCCACAACTGCCCCCGGGCACTGCAGAATATATGGCTGCCCACTGCTTCGGGTGTGTGTTCACGTGTTCACGGTGTGCGTGTGTTCACTGCTGTGTCTGTACACTAGGATGGGTAAAAACAGAGCACAAATTCTGAGTATGGGTCACCATACTTGTTCGTATGTCACGTCACTTTCACTATATAGTGCTTTAAACAACACAGATTGTTTCAAAGCTGCTTTACAGTGATAAAAATAAAGATAAAGATGCAAACAGAATTAACTTCTTATGTGAAGCAGCTCTAAACAATAAAAAGTGTCATTGTTCAGTTGAAATCAGTGTTGACTCAGTTCATTTCAACAAACTCCATCATGTAACAAAATAGAGAAAAAAAAACGTTGGGAGAAAGTATGTTTAGTTTAGGGATCAGTCCCACTCTGGCCAACAAATGAACGTGGTATGATTATGATTCAGGCATGCTGCATCACAATTTAGTGTGAAATATACAGGACTGTAGGCCTACTCCTAGCTGAAGTTTTTAATCTAAAGACTACCTAAAATCAGGTTTACATTTGTGGCTAACTAGAATGTAAGTGACCTTTAATGCATTTCCAGAAATAAAGTCTCACCAACATCTGTTGAATGCCTTTTCACTTTCTCTCGTCTCCTCTTTCCTAATGCTTCCTCTGTTTTAAAGAGGGGTACACTGTCCGCTGAACACTTTTCAATTATTTTTTTCCTCATGTCAATTAGGGGTTGAAAATAAAGGTGCTTCAAAAGTCCCTTCAAACGATGCCATAGAAGAATCATTTTTGGTTCCACAAAGAACCATTCAGTCAAAGCTTCCTTAAAGAACCATCTATTTCTTACCTTTTTATAATCTGAAGAACCTTCTTTCACCACAAAGACCCTTTTGTGAAACAGAAAGGTTATTCCAATGCTAAAGGTTCTTTATGGAACCATTTAGAAAAAAACGTATCTTCTATGGCATTGTGAAGCACCTCTATTTTAAGAGTGTAGAGCCAACACCTTCAAGTAGAGTGAACCTAAGGTGAATGCTGTTTGGTGCATATGAGCCATGCATGATGCCCTTATGTTGTCCTTTGCTTATAATGACAATAGCGCTACCTCTAAATCACTGGTGCTTTGGGGAATGAATAGGGACAGTCATTTCCAGCATATTACCTTTAGGGTGAGGGGTTTCCTAGTCTGAGAATATGAATTTCCATTACTCCTCTATGACAACTGAATTGCTTACTTTTAATTGGAAATGATCATGACTCTCTTGTGAGCTTTACTGTGGATGGCTTTGTCATGCATTTATTCTTATATGGTGCCCACAGTGTCGGCCCAGAATGAGACATACGTCAAGTCTCAAGGCAGGAGACGCTTGCTCTTCCGCAAGCCGAAAGGAAAGTGACCTTGAGCAACAATTGAAGAGAAACTTCTCTATCTCTCCTTCACCAAGTCTCTGCCTAACCTTCACGATCAGTCGTTTTGTTGAACTGTCTTTTAGCTGCCCTTTTGCAGGTCATGTCCTCCACCGGGGCTGGATGGGCCTGTTATTGTCACAGCTGAGGTTTGAGCGCAGTGTGCTTAATCAGGCCCCTAAGAATCTCATTAGTGCACGGATGCGGACAGATGGAGACGAAAGACAGAAACACAGCGAAGACATCTGCACTCACTCTCTTGAGTAACCATGAGTGCATTTGCAATCTGAATCTGCAGCCAGTGGGAAATGAGAACAACAGTATGGTATCTGCTGTAGACGCGCAGGAATGGTGATCGCAAGGCATGCCAGTGATGGAAACTCATGACTGAGTGCTTTCCACAACAGAGCAAGGGTAAGGTGTTAAAGGGACAGTTCACCCCCCAAAATTAAAAAATCCATCTAATTAATTGGATAGTTCTCCCAAAACATTAAATTCCATCATCATTTACTTACCCTCAAGTTGTTCCTCAAACCTGCATGAATTTCTTTCTGCTGCTTGAACACTAGAATGGGGGTAACCAAACAGTTGATGGTCCCCGTTGACTTCTGTAGTATTCCTTTCCTCACTATGCAAGTCACTGGGTAACGGCAATTGTTTGCAACCCATATTCGTCAAAATATCTTATTTTATGTTCAACAGAAGAAAGAATCTCATACATTTTTGGAACAACTTGAGGGTGAGTAAGGATGACATAAATGTAATGTTTGAGCAAACCAGCCCTTACTCAAAGTAAATGGATTTCCCAGGCATTAAAAAGTTTAAAATATTAGTATTTTCATACACATGTATGTCGTGTTCACTTTGTGTGGTTTTTGAAGCATCACATTTTGGGTAAATTTATTTACTTGCATTATTTGGACTCCCAGAGATGCATTATGTATTTATTTATTAAAATCTTTAATTTCCATTTTTGGGAAGAGCATCTCTTTAAAAACCCAAAAGCTCTATAATCATGTTGTTCACATGATGTGTGCACTATATAAGACTTCTCAAGTCATACTAGCTTTGTGTGAACAGACCATATTAAAATCTTATGATTTGGACATTAGTCAAGGTAGCGAATATTAAACATTTTAAATAAATGAAAATGAGGCTGTGAGGGATAGAAGTACAGCACCTTCAATAGATTGCATTGTTAACAACATTGTACAGAACTGATTGTTCAGCTAAAAAAATAACTTATAGTAGACAAAACTAAGAAAATTACAGGATATATGACCTCATACAGTGCATGCTATTGCAAACCCTGTAAGTCCCTAACAGCCTCATTTCCATCCGTGTTAAATTCAATATAGTGTCTATCCTTATTACGGTCTATTCACTGATAACAGGTACTGAGTCAGTGCAAAGAATCAGTCTGATTAGGCTATTTGTGTTTCCAGCATCATAAGCAAAAGTAGAACGTATCCATTTCCTCCAATGGCCTCTACTGTATATGATCGACAATCACAGGCTCCCAGTGCTTTTAGGAAATGCAGCCCAGACTTGTTCAATTAATTAAAGGTTCAATTAAAGATCAATTAATTATTTAAAAAAATTTGATTCAAAAGAACAATTGGGTACAGGAATCTGCTATTTGCAGCTGCTTGTGTCACGAACAGGTCAAGGCAAAATGTGCTCTCCAGTATATGTGATAGAAAGAGTGAATGAAACGTGATTTACGGCTAAAGTAAATAAGAGCTGGAGCCTGTCTTGGTTATCACACTCACTCCTGCTCTTTGTACTCCAAGCTCTCTCTCTCTGCCTGTGATTCTGTTATCCTCTTCAGTGTCCGGCTTTAAAGTGGTATGCTAGGAGCACTACAAAACACTGCTGTGTCATCTCCCAGTTTACCGTGGCAAATGAGAACTTTTACCAGTAACCTTGATCTCACTATTGGCGTGAAATGATGCAGAAAGAGAAAAATTGCTGGTTCTTCTCAAAGAGAATTTACGCTTGAAGCTGTTGGGATATAAACATGTCCGTGGTGAGATGAAAGTGTGAACATGAACCTTAGCTGTACTGTGATTAGACTACAGGATTATATTACTGCATCTTCGTTTTCTGAAGTGGATTTCTGTTTGGTTGGAGATTAAAATATTGCAAGTTTTTACTGGAGGATTAAATTGGGGTTTTGGAGGTGGGGGAGCACTAAAACCTGGTGGTGGTGATGTTTGTCAGCGCTCTTTTTTTTGGTCATAGTGTTTGAATTTAGCTGATGCATGTGGTTGGTTCACCCCACTGGAAGATGTCATACTTAACCCATATTTAACCTATTTGGGCATAAGTCATGTTTTTTTCCATTGGCTGCCTTTAGCTGTGTTCTGACAAAAAAAAAAGACAAGATTTTTGCAATTCATATTCAAACGTTTTAAAAGCAAAAATGGCATCCCGGTCCTATACTTACTCCATTTATTCACTCATGGGCCACAGGAGAAGTTTTGCTGGAAGTATCATCTTCCTTGTGATCAACTCCCCTCCCCCGACCAACTGCCTCCGGCCGCTTCGTACCGCCAGGCTGTCCAAGCGGGTCTGTGACCGGCGCCGAAATAAATGGCACATGTCATATGTATGTTGTGTATGTATGGACAGGTTGATGGCTAATTTCGCTGGTACTTGTGACTAGTGACAATAAAGGGCTACTACTACTACTACCAAAATAGCATAAAGCACAATTCACCACAAAGTCATACATGAACTCAGCAACATTGTCACATGTCAATCCCAGCTGTCATGGGCGGAGTTTATTACAGACTGCTACTGCAGTTAAGACCTTGTCAAAGGGGAAATGAGACCACTCCACCCTTGTCACCATCTCAGCAGCTTCTAAAACCTGCACTCAATGCATCAAATTGTGATAGAAGGTGTCAATCAAGTGGTTGCATAGCAATACAAATGTGACTGAAGCCAACAAGTGTGACATTTAAGCAGGGGGTAAACAGGAATGTGTAATTGTGAAATTCTAATCAGTCATCATGTTGTGTGCAGAACAGTGCTCACACTGAGCTTATGAGATGGATCTGATGGATTATTTGAATAATATTAAGAGAACATGGTTCAAAACATGATATCTTAGGTCTGCTGATTTTGGCTTATCTTTGCAGCCCACATTTCATCATCGATCTAATTCCACAAGAAAAACCCTGAGTAAAAGCTCAAAATGATCAAATCAATGAAAAACACACAACACTCATTACAAAAGGAATTAGCCTTTTTAATCTTACATTGCATTGAAAATTTACATAATAGTTTCATACATTTTACAAATAATTTCTTCATAAAAATATATTTCTTTACAAAACTTTTTTTTTAATTCTTTTTAACCTCTTTTTATATATCTTTTGAATGCATTAACATGGGAGGAATACCCAGCTTTACTGCACATATTCATCTGTTTGATCGAAAAGTGTCCTTTTTTATCATAAATGTGTGTTTTATTTTATTGCAGTCAGTTATAGCAAAAGCTGTTGTTGGCAAATAAGTTCAGACTGGCGAAGGAACTTAAAATGTCTCGGACGGGCAGTGGCATTAGATAAAATTGTATTTCTGAACCACACATTTCAAGGGCGGGGAGAATTTAAAATCCATAAACTATATGGCAGAAGTGAGGAATGAGTAGAGGAATGAGTAGAGCAAGTGAGGAAGCAGCAGACCGGGGTCACATGGTTTTTGGTAGGCACTGTGTACAAATCTGCCATGTATTTAAAAAAATCCTAGAGATAAATAATAAATGAAAATAAATCAGTAATGTCAATGATGTGCAAGACTGCAAATCCCTATGGCTGAGAGCAAAGATCAATGAATGCAAAAAATATCACAGGTTGGTTTGTTGGATTTTGGAACTCAGGACATTGATGTCAGCATAGCCTCCTGAAGACTGCAGCGTTCACTCCTGTCGATGCACAACTGTGCACCTGGACTGTAAGATCACATTCATTCTACTGACACAGAATCATTTTCAATATCCTTTCATATGACCTGTTTGATGACCAAAATGTGGTGGTGAGTACTTTAGAAGGCACTGGAATGAATCTCACAGCTTGCAGGCCTGGAAACACACGGCCAACAGTGTCTGACCCTGTGTCTTCAGAATAGTGTGATATGTCTTTTCTTTGTTATAACTTTGTTTAGGTTGACCAAACCCACTTTAGATATTTTTAAGGTCAAATAATCAATGTTTGTTAATGATTTGGATGAACGTGTTTAGTTTAAAACATAACAAGGTCAGACATAACCAGAAAGGTGTTTCACGGCCATATGTACACGATAGATATGATCATATTGTTGCCACCATATATCAATATACCTTAAGAAACATGCATTTGTCTGTTACCGTATGTAATCTGAGGTTTATATAAAAGTATACTGAATAAATGTCAAGTGCATTTCATTTTATACAAATGTATTATACAATAACAGTAATAATAAGAATGGCAAGTTGTTATAATGACCAAATTATCATATCAAATTTGTTTACCAAATACAAATGGAGCTCAATGATGCTTCCGCACTGAAACATCAATTACAAATAAATAAAAAGGAAAAACTAATCTGCAGGCTTCAGGTCAAAATGCTGAGATTTGTCCTACGGCCCATTCTGAAGATGGGTGCTTATCAACAGACACACTGACATACTCAATATCAAAGATCTATCACAATTATAAAAAAAAAATCCTCAAGAGGTAACGACACCACTTTCCACATATTTTCTATCATTTTACCCAAACACATCACATAATGCCTCAATGTCCAATCATAGAGATGATTGGCGACATCAGGAAGCGAAGCTAAAGGAATGACTGTGAATGAGCTCTAAATAAAACGTTGGGCACCATAAAAAACTGTCAGAGAAATAGCGTATCGGTCGATGTGAATCTCCTCATAAACACTAGTTAGACTCATTCTCTTTTGGCCTATCCCATGTGGTAATATATAGCACAAAAATATAGGTGGTGAATGCTCCTCATATATATGCACGTAGATTTACAGATTCCCTTCCCCTAAAAAAATACCCAGTCAACTGTGAAGAAGCACTCACGGAGTGTGAATAAGGTAGCAGAAGAATCTCTTCATGCTTTCCGTCATGAAGAATCTTTTCAGAGTCAGTCTTCAAAAAAATCTCCCATGACAATGTTCCATACATGTCCTCTGTAGACGCACATGTTCAAATGGTTCCTGAAGAGTGTGCTTTATATATCAGAGGACGAGCAACAGCGTTTGTGCTAGACATCCTCTGCGAGTCTCAGACAAATCCGTCCATGACTGTACTGCGATTGTTTCCACCTCCATTTAAAAAAACAAAGCAAAAACCCTTAAATAAAAATAAAAAAACTTCACAGATGTTCTCGCGTCAGGCGGACCTAATTATACCATTGTGCAGACTGTGTTCAGATTGGGGTCAAATCGGACAGCTTTGCCTTCCGAGGACTTTGCGTTGGTGTTGTACATGGGGTTCTCGGCGGCCTGCCCATTGTTGTTCTCGTGAACCGAACAGCCTGTGTACTGGGTTTTGGAGTAGTCCTGTCAGAGCGAAACAACACACACAAGATAACATCAGGACATCATTAGAATAAAATCTGCAGCAGCTTTGAGAGTTCGGAAAGATGTGGAGCGGCAGCGGGTTATGTGGAATCACGCAGGGAAGAAAGCTAGCATCTAATTATGATTGTATTCAATAACCTGCAAACCAGCTAATTCTGTCTCTAAAGACAGTATCTGTCACCGTCTGTTTCTTTCCATCCTGCACCAAATGATGATGATTTTGTCTGAGACTAATTTCTAAATTCGTTCTGATCAGTCTAGAATAACAACTCTGCAACCAAACTTTGACAAACGAGGACTGACGGCAAGACTCACCGCTGCTTGTAGAGATAAAATCCGAAGCCTGCAAATATCAGGGCGAAAAAAGGCACAAGGATTGCTATGGCCACAGAGCTACTGTTTGTACCATGTGGTGGATTTGACGAATTATTACTTTCCGACATATTCAAACCTGCAAGAGATCAAGAGACAAATTCATTTTCATTTCAGCATGTATTCTTGTTTATTTAATTAACTTTTTTAGTCAAAAAATGCATTGATGAAACAGCGAAAAAATATGTTACAATAAAACAATACAGCATGCAAAAAATATCAAGATAAGCTCCCATACCTAGCCTTTGCAGGCCAAACTGGCCGTAGTCTTTACCCTGTATAAAGCCTTGAAAGACATATGTGGACCCATCTGGTTCAGCAGACACCTGACGACAAACAATCAAACACATCAACTGCCTTGCAGACCAATGGGAATATATGATCCACTTATAATCGCTACTGCTCACACAGATTGCAAAATAACACTAAAGATAAATTAATAATGAAATTGTCAACATGCTGGAATGTCTTATTAGCAGTTCACATTCACACTAGCAATGGTGGACAGTAATAAAATATACGTTTATATACTACATTTGAAGTTAATTTAAAGAGTATTCAAATTCAGAAAATATTTTATGTTTACATTCTAAATCATAATATTTGACGTTTCCCTTCACTACTGTATATTTTAGAAACAAAATGTCATTCCTTGTTATTTTGAAGGGAAGAAATCACCCACTGTAAGAAGCAGAGTCATGTTTGATTCATTAATAAATCATTATTTTGAGTCGACTGAACTGGTTCACAAATCATATTTAATGATTCTTTAATTCAACTGATATGGTTGTACGTTTACAGAAGTAGAAATATGTGTTATTTTAGTTTTGAGATACTATTATATATTTGTATTAATATTTTAAACCAGTTATTTTTTTATGTTTTTATTTTAGTAAGTGGTTTAATTTTAGAAATGTGTGTTTTGTACATCATCCATCATTGCATTTTAGTATAGAACACTATATTCCTCTGTACAAAATAGCCTAAAAAGACACATGTGCACATACAAATCCATCCAGGGTCCACTGGTCTTCTTTGATCTTGCTGAGTGTGGTAGATGAGGACGCTTTCACATGATACACCAGCAGCATTAGACGTGCTTCCTGGCTCTTATAGACACCTACGACAGAGAACAGAGAGCAGACAGCTGTCTCCATGTTCTGCGTACATGTGTTTCATCCTCTGATTGCTCTCTTCTTGTCTCGGTCACTCTCTCTAACTGCTGAACAGAATTGCACGCACACACTCCAGTATTGACAAGCCCCGCTTTACCTAAGACACAGCTCTTTGTCTACAAGCATTCCTCCTGACCTAATTGTCTACTTTCTAAACTACAAACAAAAGCTAATTGAGAACATGCAGACATGGCTAATGGCACTCCAGTATTTTGGGCGAACAGATTTCATTGCTCTCCAACTGGCTGATGACTAATCAGTTGATGGTTCGCTGTTATGATCATATTACCATTCTGACAAGTCCATTTTTCACTTGAGTGACTGGTGGTTTATTCACCTTTATTCACCAGTGATTATTCCTGATGGTTGTCCAATAGGAGTGTATAAGATTAATTAGATGATGTAAAGCATTTGTCAGCTTTATAAAGACTCGGTGAGTCTCGTGAGTGGAAGAGGAAGGTGATTCAGTCAGTCTAATGGTCTAACTCGTTAATGGTCTAGTTTAATTGTACTCTGATGGGCTGAATTAGATTTTGTGATGGTAAGAACACACAGTCCTCATGTTTGCTTCCCCTGTTTGTTTGCCTGTAATAATAATGTGTTCAGTCAGCTCAGTAAATCTGCAGAATTTAACAATAAACCAACCTGAAAGCAGTAGTTCCATGTAGCTGCTTGTTAATGTGACGTTAACTCTACCCGTGGTTGTATTAAAGCTTGTGATACTCAAAGTCATTGGTTGTTTTCTTCCTTTGTAGTTATATGAGCCCTTCCAGATGTAGTTAGGGGCAAATACATCACCAGGAACTGTAAACAAATAAACAAAGGAAAGACACATTAAATATTATTCATAATGTTATTGAAATAGTATCATTCAATATTAGTCATATCAATCCATGGACATATTATATTATAAAATAAATAATGCTCACATACATCTGCATATTTTTGCGTATATTAAACTACCCAAATTTGTCTTTTGATTTACATGGACCTGCAAATGAAGCCTTTCTTGGACACCTAATCGCTACTATGGCTAATTCCAAACTCCTGTATAGATGAACCAACTGTGTATGAAGCATAGATTGTAACTAAATATATCTTCAAGGGTTTACAACCCAGACTTTCAGCAACCCAAGGACCCCCCCAGTATGAAAAGTTAGGTTCTAGTAACAATTTATCATAATTTTAATTAAAAACATAAGTGAATTCAAGTACACATTTAGCCATTGAGATGACTGGGGAAAAATGTCCTAATTAACCTAAATTCACCCTAACAATTGTTACATTATAAAATGTATTAAATATCATGAGCTAATGTTTTCTCATAGTCAGAATTTTTGTTTTATAGAAATATATTGTATTTATTTTTATAAAATATATGAAATATTATTCTAAAAATATTAATAAATATTAATATTATAAATAAAATATATATTATTCTTTACTTTTATGACAAATATATATTTCTATGTATATAGAGCCATATTTTGTATTGTCTTTTTTATAAAATCTTGTTGACATCATTTCTAAATACATATAAATATACAGTACACACATTAAAAAAAGTATATATATAATATATATATATATATATATATTTTTTTGTCAGTATATTCATAATTATATATAAATATATAACTATATTTATGTGCAGTAATATAGCCTCTTATATCTTACTACTTAAGCAAGCCAAATGATTCAGTCAAATTTAACATATAATTCAGCATATAATTTAACAAAGTATTCACTTATTCAGTTAAGATATTTATAATAGAGCCAGATAAGAAATAATGTGCTGGCCGGAGTTTTCAGATAACACTCTCTGAGTCTTCACAAAGGCAGTCAATTTTCCTGTAATCCACCGTTTCAGAACTCAGTAGCTCCACGGGTTCTTCATGTCCTACTGATCCTAGGATCCATCAGTTTCTAGAAATACATTGGATATCTGGTTTGTCCTTTCTGTCACGGACTCAGTGACTCATAGGAGTCATATTTTCTGTAGGTGTTCCAGCCTGGAGGAGCTTCATCATTGCACGCTTTAAGCTTTGCAGGACACCAGCTTGTCTCCTACTTAATCCTGCTCTCTAAGTATATAAATGTAAGATACGCAATATGCTCTAAGAAAGTCTGGAAAAGTTCAGTAGGATTATCTTGTGATTCCAGTCAAGGTTCTTGTGGCTGCCAGACTACTTTACTGTCAAACTAACTGGAACCCGTTTTCTCCTCATTACTCCCCTCCTCCTGGGGCTGTGGTCTAGAATACATCACGGATAGAGGCTGTTTAAGGTACCATTGCACTCTGTGGCCAAATAGAGGAGATTCTCAGCCAAAATTATGCATCCCAAATGAGGTTCACTTAACACTCATAAGTGGTCTTTCAAATGAAACCCTGTTTAGTAATAACAGTGCACCCACCATTTAGCTTCGGACTCGGTGTCCCTGGGACTGGTTTAATAGGCTTTTCGGAGAGTTTGGAGCCCGCTGGGAAAGAAAGAGCAAAAATGAATAAGGCATTTAAATGAAAAAAAGATTGACAGATCAAATTGGCATCACTTTTATCATTTCATGCGTACAGTAAAATCCCCAGGCAATTAGTGTGCCTCCTTTTTTCCCTTTCACAAAGAAAAATCAGGTGACTGCAGACAAGCAGGGGGTGACATGGTCAACATATCAAGCAGCAGGTTAACATTCAAAAGGAGGCTGCTTAGGACAGGCGCAGAAAAATGAGGGGGAAACACAGCCCCATTACAGTTTGGAGAAGCTCTGTGTCGACCGCTCGGGATTTTTTTAATAGACAATCACATCTGTTTATATGCAGTAATTATGTGAAAGCCCGAAGTGTACAGCTGTGTGCATGCACGGCGGCTAGTGCTGGCTGCTGTGGCAGCGCTCGGAGCAGCAGGATGAAGATGAGGAAGATAAAATCACAGCACTGCAGCATGCTGGCCACACGCTAGCTCTCCGGCACCCCACATGAGCACATGCTCACTTGGGTAGGAAGTGCAAAGTCAGTTATCAGAAAGGAAAAATGTTGTCTGGTTTAGAAAAAATAGTCATAATAGAGAATAGAGAGAAATAAATTACATTTAATTCTAAATTGTAAAAGCAAATAGGGAAAAGGCTATGAAATCAGGGATATCATGCACCTCATTTTATTGAGGGGGCTCTTGGTGGTGATTTGGTCAATGTTAATTAACCTTTAATCATCCCTTGATTAGAGCGACGTTAAAGTCCCTTGGGGTCAGATATACCCCAAACTTTTACAGAGCAATTGCATAATTATAAAAACTGTATATTTCCTTATGGCAAACTATATATAATTTAGTTTTATTTACTTCTCAGCTATACATTTTTGCTGTTTTTGTGGATATTTGGTCGTTTTTACCTATTTACTGCACAAATACCACATCAATTATGACTCCGTAGAGCATTTGTAAGGACAATACAGACGGGCGAGACCGCACACTTCATGTGTCTGTGTTTGTATGTGTGTCTGATGACAAAACCCAACAAATAAAATTAGCAGCACTATGCACTTTTTATTTGCATAAACAGTGAAATAAAACATTTAAAGAATCATGGCCAGATTTTTAACTAACAAAAAGTATTCATAACATGTCATAACATCTACTGACATGTACAACATGTTCAAATAGTTAAAGATTTATGCCAGTTTTGTTGATTTTAGTTACACTTAAAGTTAGTTACACTTTGTGTTTATGGTCTAGGACCAGACCTTTATTTAAATGTAGAAACTTTCAGATTTATATTGGATTTATAATTTTTTTGACAAATGAAAAAAATCTAAATCTATTTTTACATTTTGCCATTCATTTTCAATCTGACCCCAAGGACCTTTAATGGTGATTTGTTTTTGTACACACCTTTAGAACAACCAAATCAAGTCCATGTTTTGTGTGTGTTTAGATAGATTATTTAGGAAAAGTCACAGAATTTAATACCCCTGAGATAAAGGGAACACGTAAAAAAAAATAAAGGAAATTTAAAATGGCGTCACCAGGACCCCAGGGACCGATTAAGGGTTAAGGCATGACTGAAAAAAACAAAATATTGAATTTGTTTTAAACAATTCAGTACAATTAGGAGTGGGAGAAATAGACAGGATTAATCTGTAAAAATGTGTCAAGTGGTAGAGATTTTGAACTATCGTCTCTGTCATGGTTACACGCTCACGTGACGTTGCTGTGCTAGCCTACGTAGTCACGAAAACATATTGTTTGCATGCGTTTTTGTGCATTTCCATTTACAAATAAGTGCTTTTAAGCTGTTGAAATGCAATCAGCAGTTAAAGAGAACTCAATAAATGCGATCACAAATGCGAGAGTTTTTATAAGCCAATTTATAAGCTTTGAACAGTTAAAAACACACTTGTATTTGTAAAAATGCCCATCTTTTATGTATCCAGCTGAGAAAGAAAACACGTAACAGTATATTGTATCTGGGCAGCTCTTGGATAAACTGGAATATCGCATAAAACATATGCGAATAAAGCACCGTTTCTATCCAATGAGTTAAAGAGAACAAAATCGTAACTTCCTGGTAAACGGTGGCACTAAATATCACTATAGGAAGAGCCACTGAATTGAATCATTTTCATATATGACATAATTTACTTGCACGAGACACAATAAATGTGGAGGAGGATGCCTGCTGTTTGGGAACACAGTCGTGGAAGACAATTATACAGAAATACTTTGACGACAGACTTTGCTCAGGCTTTTCAGAATGACCATAACAAAATATAGATGCTGTGGAACGAGATCAGTGCGCTGCTAGTCAAGTTATCCCGTCTCAAAGCGCAAAGTCACATGACTTTTTCGATGTGCATGTAGGAATTTATTCGTAAATGTGTTTCCATCGTAGTTTATGCACATTTTTCTTATCGGATAAAAAATATATCCTACTCAAATGTGCGCAAACATTTTTTGCTGTCTGTTCAAAATAAATGAAAAGAAACCGAGCAGAGTAGATATATATTTTTTTTCCTATTGTACCAAAATCGTATCGAACCGTGCCCCCGAACCGAGGTACATACTGAACCGTGACATTTGTGTACCGTGCCACCCCTAGTAGAAATATATATATATATATATTTTTACATAGTGACAACTATGCACTGTTTTATACATTTGATTACAATATACAATAGTGTTTCTTATGAAGTTGTTCTACTGCATTTTTTTGTCCTATTGCTTGTAACTAGTTTCTTAGTTAATCGCTGACTTTCGCTCTTTACCGAGCTTGAGTTTTTTTTTTTATGGTATCAAAAATTCTGATAACATAAAGACTGTATTTAAAGCAAAACTAACTCTAGTGATATATACTGTAAAATAAAACTTACTCATATTGTGATATAAGATTTTGGTCATATCACAAAGTCAAGATTTTGGTCATATCATATAAAGTATGTTTATAAAAATTTAAGATGTGCTCAGGTGGCATTTATTTGAACAAAAATACAGTATAACTAAAATAATATTGTGAAATTACTGAAAATATTGTAAAATGTAATTTATTCCAGTGATGTCAAAGTTGAATATTAAGCATCCATTACTCCATTCTTCAGTATCACATGATCCTTCACAAATCATTAAAATGGGCTGATTTTGTGTTTAAGAAACAATATATATCTATATATATTACAATTGTTGAAAACATGTTATTTTCTCAGGATTCTCTGAATAGTAAGTTCAAAATATTTATTTTTTTAAATAAATATATTGTAACATTTTAAATATCTTTAGGGTTAATTTAATGTATCCTTGCTGAATAAAAGTATTAATTAAAACAAAATCTTATTGACCCCTAACTTTTCAATTGTATATTAATAGACCAAGCAAAATTGCAATCAAATAGCCACTTTTTGATGGCACATTATGTCTCATTGATCATGTTGTATACAATTAATCAAATGTCGTAAAGTAAAAAAAAAAGTCAAATCAGAAAAAATCTGAGGGGACACGATTGAATGTTTCTGATGGGAGTATTCTGCATGCATGATATATGTTAAAAGTGCTGGCAGAGAATGTGAAAGGATACCTCGACACACAGGCATCTTCCCAGTCCATGTTCCATCAGACTTGCAGACCCGGTGCTCAGAGCCCCCAGACAAAAAGAAGCCAGTCTGGCAAGCATAGATGAGTGTGTAACCATAGGAGGGTAGATCCATACCCACGACATCCACATGATGAGGACTCTCTGGCTGTTTACAACTGTGGGCTACAAAGGGAACAAAAGTAATTTAAAAAAGAGAAACAAAAGAAATGAAAGCACTATCTAGCAAACAGTCTCAGTCCCCATATAGTCAGACTTCAAACTTCAGTGGGCAAAATCAAAATGAAGTTTGAACTTTAAAGACAACATGGCATGTTTCTTTTGAGAGGATCTATGCTCTCTCCCTGAGTAGCTGACACTGTCACATTCCTGTGCCTACAAAAGCTGGCTGAGAACCTGAGTGTGGCAGACGTTGATGCATGCTGGCAGACGGCACTTAAAGGGAGCGCACCTTTACCTGTCACACCAGCAGATCAAACGCAAGCCAATGCTCACTCAGTCATTCCAACAGCTCCACCATCACTATGACTTTGATCAAAAGTAGCCGGATTGAGGTTTTGGCTCAGTGCACTGGACCAAGTTCTTTTATCCAAGACTTTGTTAAGGGTTTCTATCCATGATCACTACATCAACAGTACAGCCACAAAAGAAAAAAAATGTATCCAGGCAAATAAATTATTACGGTTTCCAGTTACAGTGCTGTGTAATATGGGAGCATAGAGATTTTTTCAATAAATTCTGCTAATTTATAGAGAAAATGTAAATCAAAATGTGCTTTAAACATCTTTGCCATTAAATTCATATTGGTATTCATGCTCTTTACTAATATTAAGAGAGATATAAAGGAGAGATCAGAGTTTAAAATGATTTTTTATTTGATGTATTGTGAAAAAATATTGAGCAATTGAGCAAAATATTTTTTCCCTCAAATTTTGCAAATACCCAATATGATCACAATTATTCATTATTTTCTTTAAAAAATTAAGGACTTAAATGTATATAATAACTGCATTTGTAAATCACACTCACACTAGTAATATATAGCTTTGTGCAGGTCAACACATCCCATTGCAATAAATGATATGATATAGTCCACTTGAAGTAAATAAATACTGTATATTCTCTGGACAGAGCAAGGCACAAGAAAAAAAAAGAAAATAAATGTATTTCTTTGGAGACGAATCTAGTGGAACGCTAATGGAAAGGACAGCCAGCCATAATCCAATTCTATGTAAAATAAAAGAGGGGGATGAGAAAGATTATTTAGCACCCAGCCTGACTCTGTGAGTAGCCAACTGCTCTGTGTAAACAAAATTACAGAGAGTAATTGTGGAATTATCTCGATTATTCTAAGGGAAAAAATTGTGTGATTAGGTGTGAGCACACGAAAGCGGTTTCATCACAGATTTACAATAGTGTCTTCCTAGCCATCTCATTCTTTAATTTCCTAATTTTTGCAAAACAATGACATAACTTTGGGGCAGTGGCACGATGCAAAATATAATTAGCTTTTGAAATGCTTCAACGGAATGGCAATCTGTTTTGTGAAATTGGAGGCCAGCTGTTTTCTCGTACTTCAGCCTGCTTTAACGCTGTTGATTTTGGAGCTTCTGTTGGTAAATGGACATAATACAAATCACAAGCCTAGTAGCCCACCATGATAACCCACCAGACCTGTGTGAATCATCTTCATCCATTTGCAATTTAAATAAACTGAGATGATGTCAGGGCTATTTTATATTAGAAAGACTTACAGGAAACAGATTTTAAATTGAGCTCAACTGATATATATGAAAATACAAGCACTTGCTGTTTATGTCAAATGCAGATCAAATGCACTGAGATAAAAAAGAGCAACCTGTCAAAATTGTAACTAATGAAACTAAGCATTTCATTTTTTTCAAAGTATTCAAAATAGATTTATGGAGTTAGTCTGCTTTAACCCTCTAAGAGCTCAGACGGACCTTTATCACTATGAGATCAGTGATTTGTCAATTGATGAAGTGAACCAGGGGAGTGTAGTCAGGGTATTACAGCTCACATTTATCACCCACATAATTCAGAAGCAATTCAACTCAAGTGGCCATTGTGTGAGAAACATTAATCTTCCCCCTTTCAGATAATATGAGACATTTTCTAAGTGATTCTATTTTAGTATGGTTGAGTATGTAAATCATCTGTTCAAATGAACCTCAGAGACGCAATACATTGGTCAGATAATTACAGTAGTAGCAGAGTCACCCAAAGGTCTGTTTCACACTGCTAGTTGTAGCTATGAGTAACATTCACATTGTAACTCACATGGTGTCTTCACACTGCTGTGTAAACGAACTGAAGCTTGATACAGAAAATAAAGTGATTTCTGAGTTACGATGTGAAGTATTTCCTTTAATAACAATCATAAAGTATAAAATGGCTATCAGTAGTGTGCCGCTGAGAATTATGACATAATTTGATGTTTGTGAAATCTAATTTATATGAGGAGTGAGAGCACATTTACAGCCAAATGGTAGTCAATCTATTGTTATAAACATCTATATTCAGTCAGACTAAAAAAGTAGCTTCTATCAAGCCCATACATCTTTTTCCAAACAAAAGACGAGTGGTTTACTCTAATACTTTATGTTGCATCATAAAAGCCTATATTGCATAAGACTGTTCATAAATACGTTTCTAGTGCATTTTCCATCACATTTTCTGATGTTAATATAAGAACAGAAATAAACATGTCCTACTCTCTTCAGAGGAATGAATACTTTAGATCAGCATTTCCCAAACCCAGTCCTCGTGGCTGCCCCCACTCTGCATATTTAGTATGTATCTCTTATCACGTACAACGTTTGTTCTATTCGACTTTAACTGCCCTACGAAGTGGACATCACAGGATATTTCGCCATAATTCCATTTCAAAATGAGTGTATATGCTCCATTCAAAGTGCATCAAAGTGTCCGAGACGTGAATTTCAATTGTATTTATTTAGAGAGGTATATGATGTCCACTCGTCTGTGTGTGAAGACACTGCAGGCAACGGCGTAATGCAAATCCATGAATAAATGTTCCAAAGTGAAGTAAACTTCAACAGATTCCCCCTGCTCAGGGAGTAGGGAGAAATGCACACGGTGTACAAATCGGAACAAGGTTCATGCACGTAGCTCTCTTCTAACAAGCTGGTTATCTGAATACAGGTGCATCTCAATAAATTAGAATGTCGTGGAAAAGATCATTTATTTCACTAATACAACTCAAATTGTGAAACTCATGTGTTCAATAAATTCAGCGCACATAGACTGAAGTAGTTTAAGTCTTTGGTTCTTTTAATTGTGATGATTTTGGCTCACATTTGACAAAAAAACATCAATTCACTATCTCAAAAAAATAGAATATGGTGACATGCCAATCAGCTAATCAACTCAAAACACATGCAAAGGTTTCCTGAGCCTTCAAAATGGTCTCTCAGTTTGGTTCACTAGGCTACACAATCATGGGGAAGACTGCTGATCTGACAGTTGTCCAGAAGACAATCATTGACAACCTTCACAAGGAGGGTAAGCCACAAACATTAATTGCCAAAGAAGCTGGCTGTTCACAGAGTGCTGTATCCAAGCATGTTAACAGAAAGTTGAGTGGAAGGAAAAAATGTGGAAGAAAAAGATGCACAACCAACCGAGAGATTTGTCACCTGCCCACACTGCCAAAATCACCAAAAGTTGGTTAAATGACCATGGTGTTGTATGCTTGACTGGCCAGCAAACTCACCAGACCTGAACCCCATAGATAATCTATGAGGTATTATCAAGAGAAAAATGAGAAACAAGCTGGGGGCTGGGATTGGGGACTGCTGCTTTAGATTTAGTAGCATGTGTAGTATTTTGTGAAATTAACAATCATTATGAATATGAACTTACAGGAATTACTGTCATTAGCGGAGCACAAAAACACAAAACTGGTCATACGGTGTCTCAAATGCAAGTTAATTGATGCTAACCTTTTGTTTGTAGAACTCTTGGCATTTAATAGTTTATTCTAGTGGAATTGGACAGTGTTGTAGTTCAAGAACAGAATAGGGTTGAGTCCAAGACAAGACCAAGACCTCAAATGATGATCTTGGACTCAGACTGATAAAGTTCCAGACAAAGAGCATGAAATAATGGCCTCAAACTCTGACTTGACAGCCAAGACCAAGAGCAAGAAATTACAATCTTGGACTGGGACTTGATGGCCAAGACCAAGCTCAAGATTACGAAATGATGGTCTTAGACTCAGACTTGACGGCCAAGACCAAAAACAAGAAACAGTGGTCTCGGATTCAGACTTGAGGGCCAAGAAAGAACAAGAGAATTAAATAATGGTCTTGGACTCTGACTCAAGGCCAAGTCCATATTTTTACGCTCTTGGTCTTATGAAGTCAGGAGCATGTGGACTTTAGGTGCTTTCACACCACGTAGTTCTAGGAACTCAGTTCTAGTAGGAACTAGCACTAGCTTCTTAGAGAACCAATTCCTCCCTCGGGCCGTTTTCCTGGTTGCATTCGCACAGGCAGCAGGAACTCTGAAGCATCCGACTGCTACGTCTTTATTCATTCATCACAAACACTATTTACAAACATCAACAACCAGAGAATGGAGGATGCCGTGATCAGAGCTGTTTTTGTTGTGTGTCATGGGTTTCGTGATAACGGAGATGGATTGTAAATGCACAATTTACGTGATTAAAAAGCTTGCAAATCTGACTAAATCTCCTAAGGCAACTCGCAGTGTTACATATTATCAAGGCTGACAAAAGAACACAACGCTGCAGACAACAGGTAGCTAAATGCCATTATTATCGCTGTTTTCCATGCTCGAGGAGTAAAAGTGTTTACATGGCTTTTTAAAAAGGCCAGGTAGCCATTGTTTCGTATGTGTTTGGCTAATCAGTGTACACATATCACTGGTAGTTCCAATAGAACTGTTATAGACCCTACTCTGAAATCAGCTCTCCCCAAACGGAGCTCCTGTAACTAAATACGTTTCTATTTCCTTAGGTGTGAACAAGCCAAAAAGCGGGAACTTCCTCCAATAGTTCTAGGTACTATAAAAATTATGCTCCGGTGCAAAAGCCCCTTTTGTCTAAACATGAACTCGACTGACTCCTGTTCTTGGTTTTGACTTGGACTTGAACAAGCTGTTCTCAACTACAACACTTGTGGACCCATTTCTCTGTAGTTTAGTTATACAAATATATTTAGCATTGACCTTTATAAATAAGAAACTTTACCCACAAATAATAACTATTTTATCAGATTCCTATGGATGTGTTTCGGAGAACACTTACAGATGCACTCCGGCTGAGTCCCGCTCCAGGTTAGGTCGGCCTGGCAGTGTCGTGTGGTGGACCCCTGCAGCAGGTGACCAGGGTGACACTGAAAAGACACCATACTTCCAACCTACACAAAACACATATACACACATCCCATCAGACATTGTGCTTCCATAACTCTCTTCTGGTAGCAGATTAAACACAACATTAAACACCTAATACTTCCAGCTTTTGAATGACAGAGTTTCACTCCTGAGGACAGATGCTACAAAAGACTGCGACTACAAAGGTGCCGCTCAGAATTTCACATCTTTCAGGTTCCTTTTGCATCGTCGTACACCATCTGCTTTCCAGACTCGTTCTCTTAAAAGCTCAAATGGATGTGCGCTAATGTCAGGTGGATATTCTTATATGGTACTTTCCTACTTTACCTAAAGCTAATGTAATCACCAGAACATGCACTTAGCAAGCCACTGCGACCTTCTTTCCGGCCCACTAGTGATGTAAATTGTCACTTATTTTCATAATATATGGTAGTGCTCCTCACGTGAATGTGGCTACCGTATGCTATAATCAGCAAGGTCATGGGACAAAAAAGTGTTGCATATATGCCTATAAGTGTGAGCTGTGCTTTAGTATACATCTGAGGGAAGTAAAATATTAACGCGTCAACGAGTGGCATGTGGGCTTAGCACATTAATTGATTAACATGTCCCTGCTCACTGTGAACACGGTTGACGAGCCATAGACACTGGCGCTTATCTGGGGTGCGCGATATCTCCTCTCACTGACTCCAACATCATTAAGTCATAGAAAGCAAAAGAGCTTGACTGGTTGCTTTTTCTCGAGGCCAGACAAATGATTTACGAATATAGAAATGATGATATTTAGCCGTTTCATGAAGCCTCTGCAGGGCTTGACCTCTGATACTCTAACGACTTGAATTCTTAATGCCAGCACATCTTGAATGCGCTTCCTCAGCAGACGCGAGTTTATGTTTTTCTCTCCTCACATCTCCCTCAGTTCACCTCTCTGTCCTGCTCCCCTGACAAAACATAATCAGATTCATTTGCACTACTGAGAAGTTGATTTTTTTGCTCTTTTCGAGTGGTTCTGTGGTGGTTATTACATCCATGCATACATTTCACCGCTCCTCTAGTGGAAAAGTCTTGAGAGGTCTTAATTATATTTTGTAGTGGATGGGAGGGAATGGAGAGCCTACACCAAGTAGATTGTCTGAAGTGCGTTTGAGAAAAGCCATGAATCATTCTTTGAAAATCATTAAAATCACTTTCATGAAAAAATGAGGGAAGGTCTGAAATTCTTTTTAACCATTAATTTGAAGACTAAAGAAACAGCTCACCTAAAATGACGTTGTATTCCAACTGCTGTATTAATTTCTATATTCAGTGAAATTGAAAACGATATTTGACACTGATTATTGTGAAAAAATGGTTTGCGGCTGAAAAAGTGTTGTGAAAGTGGTCCATAAAACTCATGCTCTATATGCCATGTAGATTTAGGTTGGAATAACATAAGGGATAATATCTGAATAATATCTGATACATTTTTTTTCATTTTTTATTAACTTTCCTTTAAAAAGCAGTGATTCTCAACGAGGTAGTTGGGGGCAAGATGACTTAAAATTATTTTAAATGAGCCAAAACTATTTCTTATTTGAATTAACCATCTCAATTATTATTATTATTTTTTTCATTATATAAGTGTGCTTTCTAGACCTGTAAAAGTAATAAATTAAAAAATCTCACCTTAACTCTTTGGGCACTTTCAAAGTTTTTATAAACATATTTTTCTTGCATCTTTTTTGGGCAAAAATATTTGACATTAGCCATTTTCAGCGTATCCCAAACATCTAGAAAAAGTTGCTTTGGACAATGGTGGGTTGGGAACCACTGCTTTCAGAACAATGAAAGTGAAAAAAGGTCCAATACTATTTTAAAATGAAATAAAATAATATAATATAACAATATATTTACACGAGTATATAACATATGAGTGTAAAAAATATATGTATAATATATGAGTGGAAGTTTTTTGTGTGTGAAAAATTTATATAACATTTTATATTTAATAATACATTTCAGAGTAGATGGTTTATATTAGTACTTATTTCTTAGAATTTTAGTTTGCCCCTCATAGGCTTTAATGAGAGCAGCACTCAAGCTGACATGAACTTCACATTTTTAATTATATATGTAGTCATCCTGCTACCTTAAAGCCAAAGGTCCTGTTAAGAGAGCCATAACGGGGCGTCCCAGGGTTCTCACAGGTGGTACGAGTTGGTTCTAAGAAAAGAAAGGAAGAAGAAAGACAAAATTAATATCCATTCACATTCTTCTTCTTCTTGTCAGTATCTTCTTATCTGTCACAACTGAGGCAGTTTCTTTTTTACCATCATAAGAGCATAACAGCATTTCAACTCTCATAAAGATGTGCTACATCTCCCTTCATGATCCCAAACACATCTCTCAAAGCAGCGCTAAGACTCGGCTAATAGTGATGGCTATGGGGCCTGTGTGTTTATATAAGTGCTGCAGCATAGTCATAACAGTTGTTTTTTTATGGTGGGCTGATGGAGATGCAGCAGGGGGCAGTGTTGCTGCAGTAGTGCATCTGCTACAACACAGCTGTGCTGCTCTGTAATTGGGATGTAGAGCACATTTTGAGCTGACGCAGAGACCCTTGATTCAATGCAGGCGTGCAAATGACAGGACAACCTGCAAGGCTTACACAACCAACCCCTTTTCAATGCCGTTTTTAAGCGTGAAGCTTCTAATACGGAGTCTGCATTGCCATATTGAGAAGAGAGTTGCAGACAGTGTTCGTGTTGCTTTGATTTTGAAGGAAGAGCCCAAAAGGAGGCCAAATAGTATCAAGTAGAAACTAGAACATCTGATTCACTGACTCGCATCCGTTGTTTATTTATTTGTATTTATTTATTTAGTCATTTAGCAGACGCTTTTATCCAAAGCGACTAACAAATGAGGACATTATAGAAGCAATCAAAACCAACAAAAGAGCAACAACATGCAAGTGCTATTACAAGTCTTGGTTAGCCTAACACAGTATACGTAGAAAGTTTTTTTTGTAAAAACGAGAATATAGAATATAGAAAAAAGAAACATAGTGCTAGTTTCACAAGAAAAGCTAGCAGTTAGAGAATAAATATGCAATTGATAGAGGGTCAAATGTGTCTGTGTTTTTTTTTAAATAAAAAAGAAGACAGATTAGATAAAATAAAATTAGAATAGAGAGTGCTAGAGTTAGAGGGTCAAATAAAGACGAAAGAGATGTGTTTTTAGCCGTTTCTCGAAGATGGGTAAGGATTCAGCTGCTCGGATTGAGTTGGGCAGGTCATTCCACCAGATGGGAACAGTTAATGAAAAAGTCTGTGAAAGGGATTTTATGCCTCTTTGGGATGGTACAGTAATGCGTCATTCACTTGCAGAACGCAAGCTTCTAGAGGGCATATAAGTCTGAAGAACTGAATTTAGGTAAAGGGGTGCCGAGCAAGAGGTGGTTCTGTAGGCAAAAATTAATGCCTTGAATTTAATGTGAGCAGCTATTGGTAGCCAATCTTGCTAAGATTAATCCAAGCTAAGATTAATCTTGCAGCATTATTTTTGATTAATTGTAGAGGTTTGATGGAACTGGCTGGAAGACGTGCTATGTTCCATTTTCTTGTTTGCTAATAATGCATTGCACAAAACACACCCAATAAACCTAAATAAACTTGTCCTCGCACAAGTGATCTGTGTTTATTGAAACTTGGGTCATATTTCTTGTACCCTGCAGTTTACTTCAATTTGTAGTGGATGAGGTCGTCACACAACCTGTTCATGTTGCCATATACCTAATTTGTCAGCTTCTACCAACTGAAAGATGAATCTGCACTTTTTTTACGTCAACAACAAAAATAACTTAAACATTTCTGATTTTGATACACCTAACTATGCACAATTTTAAGGTCTGCCAGCCGTCAAGAAGTGAGTTAGTCAAGTTGAAGTTTCTCATGGAATTTAGTTTTCCTTGGCCTCTATTCCACACTTCATACTCGTCTACTCGTCTGCCAACTGTTCCCACTTCCCTTGCTCTGTGGTCACTAAAAGGAGTGGCTTTTGTTCTTTCCCACCATCATTGTGTCAATACAACATCAATCCGAATTGGTGCAGCAATGGCCTGGGCTGCTATCACTGTGGGAGTGCATCGATTTCTTTGGAGTTGCTGTTGCTAAATACTTTTGAGCTTGTTGGTGCACTGGGGCAACAAATAATGCCAAAACTTTTAATCATAAGACTACTGGAAGGGTGGTAATCATAAGACTACTGGAAAGCATTATTTGAGGCAAAACTTTAAATTCTAACCACCTAGCTTCTGAACTGAACCATGAAACCATAAAGAGACGAATGACTTAAGTGACCGTAATTGCTTCTCGGTCAGCAGAGTTGGACACAGTGGTTAGTTTCAGTTGGCTGATTATTTGGTTTCAGCATTATAAGGTTTTTATATACATACTTATAACAATTATTATGGCAGTCTGTTTCACTGGGAATTTAACATACAGGGTAACCATACAAATTGTGTCAGCATAATTGATTTACCTATGCAGCGAGGCTGGGATCCACTCCAGGTGCCATCAGCCTGGCAAATGCGTGTAGTACTGCCTACTGGGATGTAGGAAGTCATGCAGCTAAATGACACCTCGGACTGGTAGATGAAGCTGCGGCCTTCTCTCGAGCCAAAAGCAGGGATTCCTGGATCTCCACAGAACTTAGCTATAATAAAAGAGATCACAAAGAAATGCATTCAGCTAAATCATTCTCACATGGTTAGTCATGAACGACGCTGAAAGCTTTGTCTTTATTAAAGAGGATGAATGCTTTTTGATTTTACCCTTTTCAGAAAGAGAGAAAAAGTGATGAAAATATTGAAATTGAGCATACAGCAATGTGAGGAATATTCAAAAAGCTTATTTATAGAAAAATCTGAAATATACACTGTCGATGGTTCATTCATCATACTCGAAAAGTAAGGTCAAAACAAGCAGATTGTACTGTGGGATGTAGCATTTCGCTGTGTGCTCTGATGTATGTATACTGCACATTTTGGCAAATGTAGTTGGTTACCCAGTATTTTTTGAGACTCTTATTCTCACCAAGGCCAAATGATAAAAATATACAGTAAAAACAGTAATATTGTGAAATAATCACAATTTAAATTAACCCTTTTCTATTTTAATATATTTTAAAATGTAATTTATTCCTGAGATGGCAAAGCTAAATTTTCAGCAGTGTCACATGATCCTTCAGAAATCATTATATTGTGCTGATATGGTGCTGAATAATTTTGTTCTTAATATCACTGTTGAAAACATGTTTTTTTAACTGTATCTAATCTTCCGTAACATGATATGTCTTTAATGTCACTTTTGATCAATTTCATGCATGCTTTCTGAATAAAAGTATTCACTTCTTTAAAATAAGTCCTACTGTACAGACCCCAAACGTTTACACATTATATACTGTACTGCAGGAATAGTAAGAATAGTATGCTTTTATGCTATTCTAAACATAGCCATATAATACTGGGGGAAGTCCCAAGCCCTGTGGTAAATTTTATCCATGCCCCTGCCACTGTCAGGCAAACAACAGGTCTCTGGAGGGAAAATCAATCACATGGTTGACGTCACCAGCTGACGTCAACCAGCGCTGCATATTTATCATGAATATGCTGGTCAGACTACTGTGCCTGAGATCTAGCACTACAAACTTGACTTTTCTTGATGAATTATAGATATGCTGTCAAGATATGAAATAAAAGTGGAAAAGAAAGAGAAGGAAAAAATCAGTACACTGACAAAGTCAGAAGTATGCTTTCTATTTTAAGCAAAAGATTTTTGTTTTTGCTTTTTTTCATGTGAGGCCTAAAACAAGGGTACCTTTGTGATAACTAGGCTTTTTAAACTTAAAATGCTCCTACCATGTCTGGAGGTTCTTCATCTTAGACATCACACAGCATTGTGCTGAAACAGACTGATATCCCACCTTGTCTGGTGTCCTAAACAAATATTACTACCTAATCCATCCAGCAGATCTAATAGATATCAAGACCTATATGTTCACATTTAGTTATGATCCAATCAATCAATGTCTGATCATGACTTCCTCGCCAACACCAAGTAGATAAGTTGCAGACATAAGACAAGGAGTGAACCTTCTACTGCTTTTTTGGGGAAATGTTGGTTGCAAACACCCACAGGGATGAAGCAGTCACTTTAATTAATATTTATTGAGTAGTACAGTACTCACGCAAGCACTGGGGCACCTCACCACTCCATGTACCATTGCCCACACAGGTGAGAATGGCAGGGAAAGAGAGCTCATATCCTGGGGAGCAGCTGTAACTCACGCTGGTGCCCCACTCAAAGTCACGTCCCTCCAGGAGCCCGTTTGAGATGGGCGGAGGAGCTGTGCAGGTAACGGCTAAAGGAAGAAGTTAAACAGAGGAGAGTTAAGCTCATACTTAGAATGACATGTCTGATACAATCAGAATGTAACCAATAATAGTACATTTGTCTTGATTTGTAGTAAAAATATGACCCTGGCTGTGAAAACCAGCTAAAGTCATTTTTTGGTGATTTACTGTATTCTACATAAAATCATTCTTCATAAAGTAAAGAACATTGCAACCTTGATATCTTTAATATTGTCAGAGTAAGGCCATGTCAAATATTTAAATCATAGTGAAATGAATGGTTGAAATCAATCTTTGATGCTTGCTATCTCATAATTCGACACAGAGAGGGTCACAAAAGTCTACTAATGGCACCTTCCAGGCCTTTTTTTCTTTTATAACAAATGATCAGTGAAAGTGTTTAACCTTCAGAAAATGCTGCTTGTTAGCCTCAGGACGGCAAGGTAAATATAAAATGAGCTGCTTAATTTTCTATTCATTTTGTATGCGGTTTGCAAATTTGTTAGCAAAATTTGCGAAATAAATGCAGTTTAAACCCCTATTTGATGTGATTTATTTCTAGCAATAAACATTAAAAAAACATAACTCTACAAAGGAGGTAGTTAGTTTGGAATAAAATGTGGTTTGCAGTTAACTTCATTTCCAATAAATTTAAGAAAATGTTTTGTTTGAATACAACAGCTTGGGTAACATGGTTACACGTTTCCAATATTCTTTAAGTCAATGATGTTAGATGACAGTCTAAATGTTACATCTTAGACACAAGAACATTTCCATTTGTAAAACAGATACATTTATTATGAATAATCTTAGTTAATATATTAGCTGTTAAAATATTATTAATAAGACAACATGTGTAAAAAAGTGTAGCATTAAGTGTAGCAGTAACTATAACAGGTCTAGCAGTTTTAGTTAGGTAGAGAGATTAATTGCTTCTGCTAACACCACTGAAGTCACTGAATGCTATATCTGTCTTAGAGGCCCCATCTTTTCCAATAACTGCACGTACAACTCTGTGAGGTAAGTCCTCTTCCACGGTTATCAGTCCTCAGGTACCACATGATCCCTTAAAATCAATCACACTGTACCAGACAGGAAGCCAATGCCTTACTCAAACGGGCACTCGTGATGACACATGCTCCCACTTATGGTGCAACAGCCCGATATGGTGCTCTCACTCCCCCCCCCCCCACACACAACACACACACTCTTAATACCATGGTAAAGACGGTTATTACTGCCTCCAAAAACTATGCTTCGACTGCTTCTTTATGAGCTTTATCATGTTGCCATCATGTTGATAGAACCAATAAACTGCTAACAAAGCCCATTGTTGTATTATTAATCAGAATCAGTGTTGGCATCTTTTAAAGAGGCCTGGACCAGATTGGAGCCCCTAAGCTAATTAATATTTCATGTAAACCATCTAGAACTGCAAGAAAGAGACAGAAGGGACAGACACACACACACACACACACACACACACACACACACACACACACACACACACACACACACACACACACACACACGCGCACGCGCACGCACACACACACACACACACACACACACACACACACACACACACACACACACACACACACACACACACACAGTGTCAGGATGCACCCCGCACCTGAAGTGTTTGACAGAGGTGGGAGTGGTTCTTTTTTGAGTCGACTCACTTTAGCATGCATATTAATGGCTATGTGAGACAGAATATCAGTTCAGACCGAGGATATGAAGTTCAAGGCTCTTCGGATATGTATGCACAACATGTCCTTTAAGAGACAGGAGGAAGCTGCTGCATTCAGGAATAAATGAGACATCTGTGTCTATCTAAATGAGCTTTGCAAAATGGCATTCAATGCCAGGGCACTGGTGAGGATCACAAATGCATCATCCAAACATGGAATTCAATTTCATATCACTTTATATATTCTGTACCAGTTTATCTCCTGGCAGTGGGAAGATGACAGGAGTCATTTGTGAAATTAATTATGAGAAATGCAAAGGCTCATAGGTCAAAGCTGATTATAATAATGGGGACAACACAGCCCTTAAGGGGTGAACGCTCAGTCTACAAATGAGTTTTTGTTCCCGTTGTACGACTGTCATTTATCAAACAGCATGATTGGTTGATAAAACCTGAATGTTTACGTTCATTGTAATGCAATCGCACAAGAAAATATGACCTACAAGGGTGGATAAACATTTCTCCCCTTTTTAGCTCTACATTTCAAACAAGACATCCATAACAATGGGTGAAGACACAAAGCTGGAAGACCTCAACCCATGCTGGGTGAAGCATCTGTTCATCTAAAGCTTGGGACGGTTGGGGCCAGATGTGCAGATATATCAGTGAATGAATAATCTTAGGCCTTGCCTTGTGAACAATAAAGCTCTTTGACTTTACTAGGCAGAGAAAATGTTAGAGTAATGTATTAATCTTGGGACGATGAAGCCTGTGGGAGTAATGGGGAATTAAGTAACACTTATAATGAGGTTTAGTCTGTCGTATTAATTGATGCATAAAATATATTTATTGTAAATTAATAAATACTGTAAATGTTAATTTGATAATATATATCATTGTTCGATGTTAATCCATATTTGGTCATAGTCCATTAACAAATGTTCATTTATTCAGTTTAAAATACTAAATAAATAACAAGCGGTTCTCAACGAGGGGGCCGGGTTCTGGATGAAACTAAATTTAAATGCTGAACACACTCACAGACACACACACAAAAAAAACAACTTATGAACTGAAAACACATTCATTTGTTCTCCTCAGTAACTCTTTTTATTGAAGAACATACATAATTGGAACCTTATATTTTCAGAAATCCCAAAATGAATAATGGTTTATTGTTTTTTTGTATATCAACACTCCCAGTTTCTGCTATAAACATGTTAAGCTGTCTTAATTACAGTAGAAATACCAGAGGAAATACTTTATGATATTGTGTTTGACAACTATGGTCTTTCAAGTCAAAAAGGTTGAGAATCACATCAGTAAAATTATTGTTCATTGTTATTTCATGATACTGATACTTAACACTCTAACTAATGTAAACAATTTGAACCTTACAGTCAAATGCTACCACAATTTATTATAACTGTTATTGTTATAATGATAAAGGATGTTTAAATCAAGTTTTACCTTTACAGACAGGCACAGGGGCATTCCAGGTACCATTTCCGGTACAAGTGATGGTGGATAAACTCTCAGTTTCCATTGTGTAGCCAGGCTGGCACACGAAAGTGATGTTTTGTCCAATGGTAAAGTCTTCACCATATCTCAGCCCATTGGCTGGCACTCCTGGGTCTCCACAGTTGATCACTGAAAAGTAAAGATCACAGCTATGATGTTTATAGACCAAAAAGAACTAGTGTGTTGAGTACAATGCACTAATAGTCTCTATTTGAGCTAAAAGTCTGGACAATTTACAATCTGCCAAACAACAGCAGTGTAGATCTTTATTCAATATCTAATGCAACTCATCAGATGGCAATCATAGCCTTTTGTGGCAATGTGATTGAAGCTATCGTAACAAACCTTGGGGAGCTACGTTCACAAATCATATTTAACAACTAATTTACGCTACAGCAATCTTTAGGACCCCTGGCTTTTTATTTGAAATGATAGATTTTGTTATTATGTAAAGAAATCAATAGTAGCACGCAAGCATGGCTCCCGTCCCACCGGCATCCCCGAGGTGCAACTTCGAATCAATTCCACAGATCTTTTACAATGATCATTCCTTCGAATGGATAAATAAGAGGAGGTCGGATTGGAATGATGTGAGAAAGAATACAGCACCACTGGAATTCAGATGAAACAAATTTGTAGCTTTGCACTCTGATGCGGCTGACAAAACCTCGCTCGATCAGTGCATTTATTTAACTATTTCCCCGATGCAACATCTTAATTTCCTCTATTGATTTATGTTGGACCATTACTTATTTGTCACCCTTAAGTTGCCATACGTTTTGTGTCTTTTGGAAAAGGACGGAAAATTATGTTTTGTAAAATCCATCAGCGGCGTTGCACAAACATGTCAGCTGATGGTGAGAAATGGCTAACGCTAAATGCTAATGTGACTCCTTCTTTGGACACAGCCATGTATCACTGCTTTTGCCCCACTCAATAAACACATGTAACACTGCATCAATCAGAGTTGGTTTGGTGCACCACCCATATAATTCCAGTCAACAGTATGTAGGGAATACGCCCACGTTTAAGGGTGAATGTTTGAGAGCATTAAGGGATGTGATTATGGATGATAATGCCAACTTACCTAGACACATTACGCAGGCTAAGCTGTTTCATTGTGTTGTGCTACTCTTCAGCATTACTCAAACAACTAGTACTGCGAGAGTTTTAAATCAACTAGATATGTAAGTGTTCCATCACTCACAAATTTTAACTGAAATGGATTCAAATGATAAAAAGTGTGATCCATATGCTAACCATGAACAAAAAACAATGCTGGAGCAAATAGCTATTTGGCTACTGGTTAACATCATCAAATAGTCAATTTAAACACTGATACTGATGAGACACTGATGATTTTAAATGAAATATAACTAAGACACACATTTGTTCTTGGAATATTATGCACCTAAGAATCATTTTAGATTCATGGACTAGACTGCAAATCAAGGTAGTAATTTTTACATAAAAAATGGTACAATGCTACAGTAACACATTCTAATTGGTAAGTTACTCACTTTATACATAAATCGTTATGGACAAGCCATTTATGAAGAACACTGATTCATTGGTTTTCTATGTAACATCTGTTTTATTATGGTGGTTGGCAGTACAGGTTAAAAAAAGGTAAAAATATAACAAAAAGCAGATTTGGGAAGTTTATATGGTTATAAGTTGTAAAATAAACACATACCATTGTGTCCATGGCAGGGCTATGAAATAATTGATTTATGTATCTAATGGCTCGTTTCCACTGAGCGGTACGTTTCGGTACAGTACAGTACGGTACACAATTATTTCAGTTTCCTCTGTCAGAAGTTGTGAATGGTACCAAAATAGCAAACGGTACTGTACCACTTTTTTGGTATCCTTCCGTTGGGGTACCTAGCACAGGAAAGGGTACCAAAAGGGTGGAGCTAAACTGCAGAATGTTGATTGGTTGACTAGAATCATCACTTGTGCGTGATACAAGGGGATACAATTTCTCGTTCCGCTCTGCTGTTTGGCTTATTACTTCAGAGTGCGCAAACACAAAAAAATATAACAGTGTATTTTATAATTTAATATTTTCACACAGACAATAGCCGTTTCTCAATATGCGTTCTTGTCTGTTCTTGTGGACTTGTTAAATGTCATTGCCCAAAAACCTGCATAATTTTCAAAATATTACCGTTATTATGTCATGAAATGTAGTTTTAAGAGTTTTTCAGATGAGAATGTAGTTGTTTAATACTCAAATCTGCAGTATATTTATATAGTGATAGTGCCTATTTAAAAATGAGCTTTGCCGATTTCGGAGCTCCAGGCGATCACCGGGCACTCAGTGCTCGTGTTTCTGCCGAGAGCAGCCTTACGCTCGGCTAGTCCTTCCGACATTTCCTGCTTGCTCTGATGTCTTTGTAGTGATTAAACATGAGATAAAATTAATTGTGTGTATATTTAACAGGCATTCTTGGTCTCATGAATCTATTATTTGATCCTGGTCATATCGTTTTGACTAAGCACAAAGTAAAAAAAAAAAACAGTGGCCCAAACCAAAAAAAGGGGCACTAAGTAATAATTTGTGCTTGTTAACAAATTATCCAGTTGTTACAAATATACACTACCAGTCATAAGTTTTTGAAGATTTTTTTAAAGAAGCCTCTTCTGCTCACCAAGCCAGCATTTATTTGATCCAAAGTAAAGCAAAACACTATAATTTAGAAATATGTTTACTATTTCAAATAACTGATTTCTATTTGAATATATTTTAAAATGTATTTTATTCCGGTGATCAAAGCTAAATTTTCAGCATCATTACTCTTCAGTGTCACATAATCCTTCAGAAATCATTCTAATATTCTGATTACCTGATCAAGAAGCATTTATTATTATTATTATTATCAATATTTAAACAATTTCAGTAGATTTTTTTCAGGATTATTTGATGAATAAAAATATCCAAAGATAAGCATCTATACACTATAAACATTCAAAAGCTATATATATATTAAGAAATTATGGAAATTAAGCCTAATGCTATTATTTAGCAAGGATGCTTTAAATTGATAAAAAGACATTAATGAATAAAGAATTTGTAATGTTAAAAAATATTTATATTTCAGATAAATGCTGTTCTTCTGAACTTTCTATTAGAAACCTGAAAACAATTTTACTCGGCTGTTTTCAACATAATACTACTAATAAATATTTTTGAGCAGCAAATAATTCTACCCAATAATTCTAATTCTGACCCAATTCCTCTAGAAAATGCACTAAAAACGTTCTAACCCTCTGTATTCAAAGGAACGCCAGTTACTCTCATGGTGATGCCTGAATTAAACTAGCAAGAGGCAAGAGGACTTCTCTCTATCAGTCAAGGTCTGTTACTATGATAATACATTTTTGGTACAGCTTTACATAAATGAATCCCTCAAGCTCATCCGTCATATCACCTCATTACAACCTATAATGAAACACTTCTGAGGTCATTTTGGTTGATTCAAAAACAAACAAGCCTTCATCTCTATTTTAAGCTTAACAAATCCCCTGCCGTATCTCACTTGTTTCACACTTACAGGTGCAGTTGGGTGCAGTGTCAGACCAGGTGCCGTTAGCTTGGCATTGCCGTGTGGTGGAACCACTGAGCAGGTAACCATCCATACAGGAATAGATGACCGAATGTGAGAAGGTGGTGCCGTCCAGTCGATACACCCGTCCATTACTGGGAGTTCCAGGGTTACCACACTGCACCGCTGTAGTATAAAAAATAAATACATAAAAAGTATGAAAATGTGTAACTTAATATTCTTGAGTGAAATAACATTTCATTATTTAGTAATTTCATTAGGGACCACAGGGAATAGCTAGGGAGTGTCAGTGTTACTTTTGTCTACTTTAATTTTGTATCTCAATGTTTCGTGTTGTCTCCCGTCTCAACTTGTCGTCTCCAGTTGTTCACACATTTACCTCATTTACTTATTTTCCCTTGTGTACTATATCGTGATATGTTCCATAATTTTGAGTCACTTTGACCCAGAAACACAAACATTTTTATGTACGGAAAGAAAAAATAAAGATTATGATTATATTATGATGTTTTGAGATATATTAATTTAATGGCTGCAATAAAACCCTGTTTTTAAGAAAATTATCTAAAAAAAAAATCCAAACAGAAATCATAAACATTTACACATTATCTGAGAGAATCAGGAGATTTATGCAAACATACTCTAGTTTGAGGTCAGTAAGATTTTATTCAGCAAGGATGCCATAAAGTGACCAAAACTGAAAATAAAAACTTGTTTTAAAAATTTCTAAAGATTTTAACTTTTTATTCATCATATAATTCTGAAAAAAATGCATTATGGTTTCCACATAACATAATAAGTACCACAACTGTTCCCAACATAACCATTTCTGATCAAGACTAAAGTAATGAATGCTGAAAAATAAGCTTTGCCATCACACGAATAAATTAGATTTGAAAATCTATTGATATAGAAAACAACTGTTTTAGATTGTAATAATATTTCCCAATTGTACTTTTTTTTAACTGTATTGATCAAATAAATGCATCATTGGTGAGCAAATCTTACTGACCTTAAATATTTGAACAGTATATGCACTGTCACTTTCACTTGCACAAATCATAGTTCTACTTAAACGGCTTTGGCGATTTAAACATTATCACATTTATACCCCAGTGTCTTGTCCAGCCTTGTATCTTTGTCATGTTCCTTAGTCTCAGATGGCATACACAGTCTGTTTGCTGACCATCCAATGCATATTTCTCACAAAACTGTCTAAGTAGGTGGTTCTTGGCAAAGAAGAAGAGGCAGTGTGGACAAGACCATATGCTGTTCAGTCAAAGGTCTGACTACATGAGACTTTGTGCTTTTTAATTAGCAATACAATTACTCTGCCATGAAGCACTTAGTAATTGAACTGGATTAAAATGTTCAGAAGCAATCCGTTATCTGTAAAACTGTATATTTAATTTATTAAGTAGCTTCCCCAAACTGTATTTGATGTATCTGTACATCTGATGGGAAGAAAGTGATGGTCTAAAAGAATAGATATCATTAGAGACGTCTTTGACTATGTAATGACTATGGGACAGTGGGTATAACAGAATGAGGTATTAGCGTCTGTAAGGCTCAAATGAGTGGGGATGAAGTTTGAAGATATGGTACGACAGGCCCGTAGATCATACCCGGAGCATGGCACCGAGACAGAGGAAATGAAAGGACAAAAAAAGAGAGCTCTTTATTTCTGCAGACATGCTGGTTGAGTGAATTAACTGGCTGAAAACCTATTAATCCACCAAGCCAAAGTGCTTTCTTGGTTGACTGCAATGGAAGAATTCAGGCTTCCTTTCAGGATGGAATCATCTCTCTGTGCAGCTGTTAAAAAGTCAGTGCTTGAGGTACACCTCCATGACGGCAAACTCGAGCACTCTCTTTGTCTTGCGATGACAGGCTGACCATTGTGATTCCCATAGGGCTTGTCATTTTGCAGCATGGGGGACAGATTATAGCGCAATGCCTTCCCCCTCAATTAGTCAGTGTTCCTGTGTGCCAAGTGCCGTCTCACAAAAATGATTCCCGCACAATGGCTTAGGTCATGTCAACTATATGTACTGTGGGAGGTGGGAGCCCTGGGAGAAACACCATTAGTCAGGTCTCTGAGCAAGAAAACAAGATGGTGCATCATGTTTCCGCAGAAAATACTGCCTGCTTGAGTCTGGAAGTGGCTAGTCATCTTTCATTTGTGCTGTAGACTTTAGAGCCTCAGGGAAAATGTGGGTTTATTACGTGATGTTGGACTCTGACAACTGTACAACTGTAACGGCAGGCCAAAATAAAACATCAGGCAACAATGTGGACGGTGATTTATTATTTAGCGGGTAGTTGATTTTATAGTTTATCACTGATAAATTACTTTTGGGACAATTTTATTGTATAATAAAGACAACACTTGCTTCCAGGGGGTTGGATGCAAGAGCATTATTAAAATGAAAAGGAAGGTCTTCTGTTCAGCACTTAGTAGTGCTACTAAAGAAATAACAAGGCAATGCTTGTTAAAAGGTTCGAAATAAGTTCCACTGTTAGACCAACAATAATGAGAAGAGGGATCATTCTCAGTTTTTTTCAGAAACAGAAAGTAAAAAAAAACAAACAAAAAAACAACATCTATATGAAATAAAAAATAAATATACATCAATTTGAAAAATTTAATGCATTCTTATTGAATACAAGTATTTTTTTTTTATATATCTTAAAAAATATTTGAAAATAAATAAATACAAATTATACTGACCCAAATCTTCCAAATTTCTGATTAAAGAGTATATATTCCGATTTCATCGGAATACAGTGGCTACTTCTGAATGGCCATCAAATGCAAACAGATAAAAAAATAAAAAAAACATGATCAAAATATAGGCAAAAGGCAAAAAGATGTTTGGAACCAGATGGTGTAGTTACAGAATCTCCCTGTGGGGGTTAACATGGGCATAGTAACATGCCATATCTAGATCTCGATCTGAACAAACAGATTTCATTACCTGCAGTCAGTTCTTTATTTCGGCTTTGACAACAAATTGTATTTTTGTGTGCAGTGTGAACAAAGCCTTAGATCAGCCGATGACTTGTTGAAACAAACTCCCGACTAAGTAGTTTAGGGCTGAGATGTCCTACTTCTGAATTCACCAAACCAAGTGAAAGAGAATATGTGCAATGTGAAGTGAGTGTGGCAGTTTGAGAAATGCTGGATCATGTCAGCTGCTGCAGGTGCTTACGTTTGCAGGAGGGCTGAGTACCGGACCATGTGCCGTTGGGGAAGCACATCCTTTCTGTGGAGCCAAAAAGCTCGTATCCCACCGAGCAGCTGAAGTGCACTTTACTGCGTATCCGAAAGTCACTCTCATCTCTACTGCCATGAGATGGTGTGCCTGGGTCACCGCATGTCCCTGATGAATCACCTTGAGAAACAGAGAGAGGAATAAAGAAAACAACAGACTGAAAAGAGGTGAGGGTCATTCCAACTATATCATACATTTTAATGTCCCATTGTATGTGTCTTAATATACTGGATAAAATATTAAACTCATTCCTTTTATAAATGGACATTATATTAGTTGGTATTCTTAATATTACTATCAAGGGAACAAATGAGTTGAATTTTAAATAGTTTTACTGCTTTCTTTATGCAGATGTTACCATTCTTGGTATTTCACCTTATAACAGGAAAAAACCTGCTAATTTATTATGAAATGTTCCATGTGTTTCTATTTTTTTTTCCTTTCTCTAGTGTTTTTGAGAATATTTAGTTGTTGTTTTTTACACTGTGTCCTCAATTTTACTTTCCTTCATGTTTGTCTTTTATAAGTAATTTAACAATTCATGAATGACATCATTCTCCTGGAAATAACAGTTTTGGCGGGAAAACAACAGCACAAACATTAGTACGTTTGAGTAATGGAGTTGATGAATTGTATGCATTAATTGGCTTATTTCACTCAAAAACATTCCATCTTGTTTGATACAATTACAGGAAAAATGAAATTAAGTATTTTTATTTCTATCCTGTTCATTTCTTGTCATTGTGTAAATAAAATGTTATAATTTAAGTGCCTGGCAACAATAGTAAAATAATAACAATAATAATTTAAGTGCCTGAAATACCTTCTTAAACACAAGCGTATTCATCGTACTGTAGAAATTTGAGGCAGGAAAAAAGAAACCAAGAATTTGCGTTGTGTAAAGAAACATTATTTTGACCTATTCTACTGCCAAATGAATAAAAAAGGATGACTAGTCCTGCGCCTGTTTTCCAGCCCCTCTCAGGATCTAATCTTGGAGGAGGACATCTTTTTTTTATGCACTCAAGGCTTTGCTACAGCTCTCTGGAAATTGATATTCCTGATTTATTCCTGCTGCTTCCATATATCTGAGCTCAGGGCCCTGCAGCCTTGCACCTCACCTGAACCTGAGCTCCATTCATCATCAGCACACAAATGCACACAATCACACAGAGACACACACCTGCACACACAAATCTATGCTCACAGGGTTTTTGAATAATCTCGACACACCAAAAAATAAAGAAAGTGATCGGTTGTGATTGTGTCACAACGCATAGAAGTTTCACATTCAGTGTCCACAGACAAATTGCCTGCTGCTGGAAACCTGGTTAGGACAGTGTTAGAAACCATGACTTATTGCTCAAACCCTGGACAAGAGAGCTAAAATAGATCAGTGGATGGTCCCCAGCTGTGTGCAAGTTATAACTTAGTGCCAATTTGCAACAGAACTATAGGGTTTAAAGTTACAATTTACGCATTATTGCTTTGCACAATTATACTTAGTTGAAAGCTCATTATCAGGCTTATTAAATTGGTAACACTTTCATATAGGGACCAATTCTCACTATTATCTAGCTGCTTTCTAGCATGCCTATTATTAACATATTGGCTGTTTATTAGTGCTTATAAAGCACATATTTAGCATGAACGTATTCTACATCCCTAATCCTATGCAATACCAGCTGATTTTTGAGCTTTCTATACAACAAAAGTTGTGAAAACTCAAAAATCACCAACAAAAATAAGTTGAGAAAACAAAAAAAAATTGCTGAAGCTGGTTGCTTTAAACTTTTAAGTTCACAACAATTTTTTTTTTTTTTTACAGTGTACCTTACTAACTAATAATAAGCAGCAAATTAGTTTATTGAGGCCAAAAATAAATCGTAGTTAATGGTTTGTTGATGGCGAGAATTTCTTGAGCACCAAATCAGCATATTAGAATGATTTCTGAATGATGACGTGACACAGAAGACTGGAGTATTGTCTTCTGAAAATACAGCTTTGCCATCACAAAAATAAATTACATTTTAAAATATATTCAAATAGAAAACAGCTCATTTAAATTGTAATAATATTTCACAACATCACTGTTTTTACTGTAAAGCTTCTTAATGGTTCAATAAACGTACACATCAAATTTGACTGAACTTTTGCCTTAGGACAAAATTTGACTATTAAATTATGTACAGACTTTGTTACAAACTAACTAATATTCACTTAATTTGAACTTCATGTCTCAAAGACCTTATGAACATTTGTTGCAACTGCAACCCTACCAAGCACCCCTAAAGGTAAAACTGCCATCTCATATCAGGCCAGCTCACATCCAAACCCAGCCTATGTCAACGAAACCAGCCAGCTCCATAAACAAGTAATGATTTATTTAAGAACAGGCAGCTGTATAAAAAAAAAAAAAAAATACACATCTCCTGATCTAATACATCAGTGTGGCTGGAAAGTTCGGTAGGCAGGGCTAGTGGCGGACGGCCCAGGGGACAGATTAAAATGGCTGTTATTAAAGGACTGCGGGCTGTTCCTCTAACTTATTAATATGTCAATGGGCTGCTTGAACAGGCTCTTCTGCTGAAGGGCCAGTTGTTGACCCTTGCATGACTGGCAGGTTTTTATCTTGCAGATTTTGTTGTACAGTAAATCACACAGTGGGGACTCGCGCGCCGGATGGACTAGATGCATATTGACGTGAACTTGAAGTTAATTGAGGAGGATGGATTTCCTTTCAGAAAACAAGCACACAGAGGGGTTTGTTTCTCAGGTTGTGGTGTGATGAAGAAACAGGCACTCTACAGGTCATGCTAAGATGAATTAGTGAACATTTCTTAGAGTACCACCATCTCCAGAGATGCGTTGTGACAGCGACATGTACTTTTCTTGGGGTGCAATACAGCAGGGCGCCTCGTATTGGTAAACTCTTTCCGTAAGAGAGCTAGTAGTACATTTCCTGGGAGGTCTATGCCTGGGAGGCGTATGTCACTGCGGAACAAGGTGTGTGTTTTTATGTCATGTTCCATCTTAGTCTTTCTTGCTTGTGGCAGAGGACGTGAGGAGCGAGAGCCGGTAGGTGTGGGTGTTTGGACTCCCAAGAGCATGTTCTTTCAGGGAGAGAGTGCTGACCAAGCATAACACTTCAAGGGCAGATGGAGGGGACTGCTGTATTAGCCGTCCCGCTGGAACTCTTTCACTTATCTGCAATGGCAGCCCTGAGACCACCGTAGATGCAGGAGGAGAGGGTATATGTCCATCTGCATGTCACAAATTGTTGTACAGCCACTTCTGATCAAAAAAGTCACTGCAAACATGCAGTTCACACATTGAGGCAACAGTGCTGACAGGATTACGTCAGATAAAAACTGACGCAATATTAAATGTCAACTTTCTGCAACCACACAAAACTTGAGTGTTAGAGAAGTGGGGCACTAAACATGGATTATTGATTAGTGGCATCTTTGGTGGCTTTTTGGCAGTCATGGTTGATATTTCACTTCGGGTCAAATATGCTTTTGGACAACAGATATGGGTCAGATAAAAAATAGCTGAAATTATGTAGCTTTAGCCTAGTATTTAAAGCGACAGATCAACCAACAATGAAACTCTGTTATCTTTTAGTCACCAACATGTTGCATGACTGACTTTTGTCTGTGGAACACAGAAGATGATATTCTAAGAAATTAGTTTTTTTTGTCCATACAATGACAGTCAATATGGTCCAGTGTTCTTTTAAAACATCATTTACCTTCATTTTATGGACAAAAACAGCTGAAACAGCCTTCAAAATGTAATCTTTTGTGTTCTGCAAAAGACAAAAGGCCATACAGATTCAGAAAGACATGTGGTTGAGTAAATGAAGATAGAATGTTCATTTATTTTAATAACTATCCCCTTTAAGCACACATACTTCACAATCATGCAGGACACACAGACCCAACATCCCATTCCTCCGACTCAGGTTCACTGGAAAGGCATGCCTTTACCTATGTTTCTGCAAAACTCAAAAAATGCACCTATACACATGACTCACTGCAGTTTCCAGTTGAAATGAACACTAGAGGCAGTAAAACTCTGACAACTTGTATTCGTTTTCGCACAAATTATGATTTACAGGGATTTAATTTCTTAATCAAAATTTTCTTAATTTTGATTAAGAAAGCCAAAATTTTGCCCAATTTCTTGCAAAATATTATGTTATGACCTCAAAATAAATTTAAAAATTGATACTTTTAAACATTAGCATCACATATACAGCTTCATGTGCATGGGTTTTCTAATGAAGTAGGTTTGCTTGGTAGCTCACACGATATGGCATTGCAGCTCGGTACGTATTGAATGTGCATTTTAGTACCACTCACTAGACCATTTAAATTTGAAACTGCTCCGAAACGTGCAATAAGCACATATTTTCAATGTGCTTGGGTTGAATTCCTCCAATAATACTTAATGACTACAGACCTGTGGCTCTAACTTCTGTGGTCATGAAATAATTTGAAGGACTGGTTTTGGCTTATCTGAAGGCCTCCACTGGACCCTTACTGGACCCCCTGCAGTTTGCCTACAGAGCAATCAGGTCTGTGGATGATGTAGCCAACATGGGACTGCACTTCATCCTGCAGCATCTGGACAGACCAGGGACTTATGTGAGGATTCTGTTTGTAGACTTCAGCTCCGCTTTTAACACCATCATCCCGGACACCCTTCAGAATAAACTGACACAGCTCTCTGTCCCCACCTCCACCTGTCAGTGGATCACCAGCTTCCTGACAGACAGGCAGCAGGTAGTGAGACTGGGAAAATTCTCATCCAGCACCGTATGATCAGCACTGGAGCAGACGAGACAGACGCCCACCAGGGCGGAGCAGACGGGACAGACGCCCACCAGGGCGGAGCAGACGAGACAGACGCCCACCAGGGCGGAGCAGACGTGACAGGCGCCCTCCAGGGCGGAGCAGAGATCCCTGGCCGAGACTGGGACCTAGAGGAAACGGAGACACAAGAGGCAGAGAGAGCACATTTGGTTTCAGGAACCGGGGCAGGGAGTTTAAGCGGCCATGGTAGATCAGGGGGCCTCATGGGCCATGGCGGGTCCGGGGTCTCCGTGAGCAATGGAGGGGAGCTCCCTCCATGAAAGTTCTTGGTGAACTCCACTACCTCGAGGGGGCACTCTGGAAGCGCTGAATCTCGGTGGCGCTCGGGCGGCTCTGACTCTCTTGGGCACTCAGGTGGCTCTGACTCTCTTGGGTGCTCGGTAGAACTGGACGGAACCAGCGGAGGCATTGTTGAGCTGGGCGGGACCAGCGGAGACGAAGGAGAGCTGGGCGGGACCAGCGGAGACGAAGGAGAGCTGGGTGGGACCAGCGGAGACGAAGGAGAGCCGGACTCTGTGAGCTCCTGGATCGGAGCGGCCTCTGGAGCGAACTCTGCGAGCTCCTGGATCGGGACGGCCTCTGGAGCGGACTCTGCGAGCTCCTGGGAGGGAGCGGGCTCTGGAGCGGACTCTGCGAGCGGACTCTGCGAGCTCCTGGGACGGAGCGGGCTCTGGAGCGGACTCTGCGAGCTCCTGGATCGGAGCGGGCTCTGGAGCGGACTCTGCGAGCTCCCGGATCGGAGCGGGCTCTGGAGCGGGCTCTGCGAGCTCCGGATCGGAGCGGCTCTGGAGCGGACTCTGCGAGCTCCCGGATCGGAGCGGGCTCTGGAGCGGACTCTGCGAGCTCCCGGATCGGAGCGGGCTCTGAGCGGACTCTGCGAGCTCCCGGATCGGAGCGGGCTCTGAGCGGACTCTGCGAGCTCCCGGATCGGAGCGGGCTCTGGAGCGGACTCTGCGAGCTCCCCGGATCGGAGCGGGCTCTGAGCGGACTCTGCAAGCTCCTGGGACGGAGGCGGGCTCTGGTGCCACCGCCATCTTGTGAGCAGCTCTGGTGCGTCCACCATTTCAGTCCTAGATGCAGTGTCGCGATCCTCATCCGCGACACCCACAGTGAATGGTGAGCCAACCGTCAAAGCAAAATCCAAAAACTACTCAGCGATGAACGCGGACCTCGCCTGAGCTGAGACCGCAGAGGCTGATTAATACCATCACAAAAGATCTCAATCAAAATAATGTCCGTAAGTCTGAGTAATGAGCACAGGCTAAAAACTCCTTATATGGTTTTCCAGTGATCGTGGGCCTTGCTTAAGGGCAAACAATATTCTTGTATCCATACCTAAGAAATGATGATTTGAAAGGTTGCTGGATCCTTGTATGGCGAAGTCTTCTGTAAGGAATGGTCAGAGGCGAGTGGATCCACTTGCAGCAATATTTAATAGGCAGAATCAAACAGGCAAGGTCAGCAGGCAAAAACAGGAATATCAGAGGCAGGGCAGAGACGTAAACAATACCAGGCAGAAGTCGGGGTCACAGGCACAGGTTCAGAGATCCAAGGTCAGGCAGTCCGGGGTGAAACACAGAGATAGCAGGATGAATAGGAAGAACGCTCAGAAATGTTAGCCAGGGGAAAACAAGACTTCGCAAAGGGTGAGTGTATGTGTGCTGCTTATAAGTGAGTGGGTGAATGAGGTGCAGGTGTGGTGAGGCAATCAGGGCAAATGAGTGATTGGTGACAGCTGTGTGATGGGTGTGATGGTGGATGGGAATGTGTGAGTGCAGTGTATGATGGGAGATGTAGTCCATGGGTGATGTGCAGTTGTAGTGAGTGGCAGCCAGATTCATAACATATAGGCTGTGTCATCTATAGCAAAAAGGTGGCAAAAATGAAAGATTAAGTGGATATTTGAATTAAATGCTTGGTCAATATTAAACAAGGATAAGTGTTAGCAGATGTAAGTGTAGCAGCAGCAATTACCATGCCTTTGTCTCTGTTTTCAGGCATTTGTAATAACATGGTATATAATGGTATACAACATGGTATACAATGTATATAAATGGTTTATTTTGTATTACATTATGTATTTGTTATTCAATGAAATCATATTATTAATTAACCAATCATTATTGCCTCATTGTTTTTGTGTAATGCATTTTAAGTAATTTGAAAGGCTGTTGTTGGCCACAAAAAGATTATTTTAATACTTCTTTGTAAATTATTATTTATAGTAACAAAACCATGGTTAATTTGCGGTTACCGTGGCTACAAGTACCAGGATTTTTTTGTTTTATTCGTGTTAAAACCATGGCTAATTTTCGTAAGGGAACATGGAAACTCAGAGAGAATATTAGATGTGTCGT